>CM035407.1:161591975-161847747 GCA_020310875.1 Ceratopteris richardii
TCGAACTTAAGTTCGTGCTTGTTAAGTTGAACACTCTCTTACATCCAAAAGAACTAAGTTAAGGTGGAACTTAAGTTTGGATGTCGATTCAAGTTGGACTTTAAAATTCAATCCTTGTTGAACTTGGAGTCAGAGAGATTATAACTTAAGTTTGAAACTCTATTCAACTTCAAGTCAGTGAAGCTGAAACTTAAGTTAGATGTCGATTCAAGTTGGAGTTTAAGATTGAATCTCAATTGAACTTAGAGTTGGAGAGGCTCGAGCTTAAGTTTGAGCTTGTATTCAATGTGTAGTTTGAAAGGCTTGAACTTAAGTTAGAGCCTCTATTCAAGTTGCAATCTAAGAAGCTTGAACTTAAGTTTGAGCCTATAATCAAATTCAAATTTGAGAAGCCCAAACTTAAGTTTGAGAATCAAAGATGATTGAACTTAAGTTTGAGAATCAAAGAGGATTGAACTTGAGTTTGAGTTTCAATTCAACTTGATGAGAGAGAGAGTTTGAGCATGTATTCAATTTGGAGTCGAACTTAAGTGAGCCTCTAATCAACTTTGAGTAACGTAAGTTGAAAATTAAAGTGGAACCTCTATTCAATTTAAATCAGTACTGAACACACAAAAATATACACACACAAAAATATAGATAGAATCATTTATATATGTATACTGTATATGTTGTTTAAGCCAGAGAGGGTCAAATTTTAGCTTGAGCCTCTATTTAACTTGGAGTTTGAGCCTGTATTCAATTTGGAGTCAAACTTAAGTTTGGGCTTCTATTCAAATTTGAGTAAGATAAGTTCAAATTTATTGTGGAACCTCTATTCAACTTCAAGTAAGTGAAGCTTGAACTTAAGTTTAGATATCGATTCAAGGTGGGGTTTAAGATTCAATCTCTGTTGAACATGGAGTCGGAGAGGCTCGAACCTAAGTTTGAGCCTCTATTCAATGTGCAATTTGAAATGCTCGAATTTAAGTTTGAGCCTCTGTTCAATTTAGAGTTAGAGAGGCTTGAAGTTAAGTTTTAGTCACTATTCAACCTAGAGTGAGAGAGGCTAAACTTAGGTTCGAGTTTTGTAATATTCAAGTTGGAATAAAGAGGCTATGAATTAAGTTTGAGCTTGCATTTACTTTCAAATCTTATAGGTGGAAACTTATGTTTGAGAATCAGACAAACATGAACTTAAGTTTTAGAATTAGAGCTCCTCAAACCTACGTTCAGTTCCCATTTAACTTATATTTAGAGTCAAACTCAAGTTTGAGTCTTTACTATTTAACTTTGAGCAAGATAAGTTCAAATTTATAGTGGAACCTCTATTCAACTTCAAGTCAATGAAGCTGAAACTTAAGTTGGGATGTTGATTCAAGTTGGAGTTCAAGATTGAATCTCAGTTGAACTTAGAGTCAGAGAGGCTCGAACTTAAGTTTGAGCCTCTATTCAACGTGTAGTTTGAAAGGCTCAAACTTAAGTTTGATCATCTATTCAAGTTGGAATCTAAGAAGCTCAAACTTAACTTTGATCCTTTAATCAAGTTCAAATTCGAGAAGGCCAAACTTGAGCCTGTATTCAATTTGGGGTCAAACTTAAGTTTGAGTCTCTATTCAACTTTGAGTAACACAAGTTCAAACTTAAAGTGGAACCTCTATTCAAATTGAAGTCAGTAAAACTATAACTTTTGTGTGTACTATACAGACAAAAATACATGCACAAAGATATATATAGAAGCATTTATGTACGTATACTATAATATATGTTGTTTGAGCCAGAGAGGGTCAAATTTTAGTTTGAGCCTCTATTTAACTTGGAGTTTGAGCCTTTATTCAATTTGGAGTCGAACTTAAGTTTGATCGTCTATTCAACTTTGCGTAAGATAAGTTCAAATTTATAATGGAACCTCTATTCAACTTCAAGTCAATGAAGCTGAAACTTAAATTTGGATGTCGATTCAAGTTGGAATTTAAGATTCAATCTCTATTGAACTTGGAGTCAGAGAGGCTTGAACTTAAGTTTGGGCCTCTATTCAATGTGCAATCTGAAAGGCTCAAATTTAAGTTTGAACCTCTATTCAATTTGGAGTTAGAGAGGCTTGAACTTAAGTTTCATTCTTTTTTCAACTTATAGTGAGAGAGGCTAAAAGCTAAGTTCGAGCCCGTTAAGTTCAACACTCTCTTGCATCCAAAAGAACTAAGAGGCTCGAACTCAAGTTCAAGCCTCTGAATCATATCAAATTTTGATTGTTGGGTCACATGATATGAGGCTTGAATTTAAGTTCGAGCCTCTCAGGTTCTCCAGTAAAAAGAATTGTATTTTTAACTCAAATCTTCTTGCATCTAAAAGAGCTAAGCCTATGAATCATATCAAGTTGAGTCTATTGGGGCACATGATATGAAGCTCAAACTTTTTTAGATTTTCCAAAAGATGCTGGAACTTAAGTTCGAGCCTCTTAACTTATGCATCCAAAAGATCTAAGAGGCTCAAACTTAAGTTCGATCATTTGAATCATATAAGATGATGAAAAGATGAACAAAAGTTCAAGCCCTTGAAAGATGAAAAAAAGATGCTCGATCTTAAGTTCAAGCCTCTTAACTCTTGCAAGAAATATCTGGCTCGAACTTAAGTTCGAGCCTCTGAATATGATATGAGGCTCGAACTTAAGTTCGAGCCTCTAAATTTTGAGTTTGTTGTCTCACATAATATGAGGCTCGAATTAAGTCCGAGCCTCTAAATTTTGAGTTTATTGTGTCACATAATATGAGGCTCGAGCTTAAGTTTGAGCTTTTGAATCATATAAAATCTCAGTCCGTTGAGTTACATGATATGAGGATCGAACTTAAGTTTGAGCCTCTTAGCTTTTCCAACAAAAAGAAGAGCATTTTTAACTCAAATCTATTATGAAATTTGAACAAAAAACGCTCGAACTTAAGTTTGAGCCTGTTAAGTTTGAGTCTCTATTCAGTGTGCAATTTGAAAAGATCGAATTTAAGTTTGAGCCTCTATTCAATTCGAAGTTAGAGAGGCTTGAACTTTAGTCCCAATCTTTACAACTTAGAGTGAGAGAGACTAAAACTTAAATTCGAGTCTCTAATATTGAAGTTGGAATCAAAGAGGCTAGAAATTCAATTTGAGTTTGCATTTACTTTTGAATCTTATAGGCAAAAATTTATGTTTGAGAGTCAGACAAGCATGAATTTAAGTTTGGGAGTTAAAGTGGCTCAAATATAAGTTTCAATTCCCATTTAACTTAGATTTAGACTCAAACTTAAGTTTGAGCCTCTATTCAACTTTGAGTAAGATAAGTTCAAATTTATAGTGGAACCTCTATTCAACTTCAAGTCAATGAAGCTGAAACTTAAGCTTGATGTCGATTCAAGTTGGAGTTTAAGATTGAATCTCAGTTGAACTCAGAGTCAGAGAGGCTGGAACTTAAGTTTGAGCCTGTATTCAATGTGCAATTTGAAAGGCTTGAACTTAAGTTTGAGCCTCTATTCAAGTTGGAATCTAAGAAGCTCGAACTTAAGTTTGAGCGTCTAATCAAGTTCAAATTCAAGAAGCTGAAACTTAAGTTTGAGAGTCAGAGAAGATTGAAGTTGAGTTCGAGTTTCAATTTAACTTGGAGATAGAGAGAGTTGGAGCTTGTATTCAATTTGGAGTCGAAATTAAGTTTAAGCCTCTATTCAACTTTGAGTAACATAAGTTCAAATTTAAAGTACCTCTATTCAACTTGAAGTCAGTGAAGCTATAAATTTTGTGTGCACTGTACACACAAAAATACACACACACAAAGATATACATATCAGCATTTATGTATGTATATTATATATGTTGTTTGAGCTAGAGAGGGTCAAATTTTAGTTTGAGCCAAAGAGGGTCAAATTTTAGTTTGAGCCAGAGAGGGTCAAATTTTAGTTTGAACCTCTATTTAACTTGGAGTTTGAGCCTTTATTCAATTTGGAGTCGCACTTAAGTTTGAGCCTCTATTCAACTTTGACTAAGATAAGTTCAAATTTATAGTGGAACCTCTATTCAACTTCAAGTTAGTGAAGGTGGAACTTAGATTTGGATGTCGATTCAAGTTGGAGTTTAAGATTCAATCTCTATTGAACTTGGAGTTAAAGAGGATCGAACTTAAGTTTGAGCCTTTATTCAATGCAATTTGAAAGGCTCAAATTTAAGTTTTAGCCTCTATTGAATTCGGATTTCTACAGGCTTGAACTTAAGTTCCATTCTTTATTCAACTTAGAGTGAGAGAGGCTAAAAATTAAGTTCGATCCTGTTAAGTTCAACACTCTCTTGGATCCAAAGGAACTAAGAGGCTCGAACTCAAGTTTGAGCCTCTGAATCATATCAAGTTTGGGATTGTTGGGTCACATGATATGAGACTCGAACTTAAGTTTGAGCCTCTCAGGTTCTCCAACAAAAAGAATAATATTTTTAACTCAAACATTGTTGCATCTACAAGAGCTAAGACTCTGAATCATATCAAGTTGAGTCTGTTGGGGCAAATGATACGAAGCTCAAACTTTTTCAGCTTTTCAAAAAGTTGCTTGAACTTAAGTTTGAGCCTCTTTACTTATGCATCCAAAAGAGCTAAGAGGCTAAAACTTAAGTTCGAGCCTTTCAATCATATCAAGATGATCAAAGGCTGAACGAAAGTTGGAGCCTCTGAAAGATGAACAAAAGATGCTCCATCTTAAGTTCGAGCCTCTTAACTCTTGCAAGAGATATCCAGCTCGAACTTAAGTTTGAGCCTTTGAATCATATCAAGTTTCAATCTATTGAGTTACATGATATGAGAGCTTTTCTAGCAAAAAGAATAGTATTTTTAGCTCAAATCTATTGAACAAAACATGTTCGAACTTAAGTTCGAGCCTATTAAGTTGAACACTCTCTTATATCCAAAAGAACTAAGTGAAGGTGGAACTTAGGTTTGGACGTAGATTCAAGTTGGAGTTTAAGATTCAATCTCTATTTAACTTGGAGTCGAAGAGGCTATAACTCAAAATTGAGCCTCTATTCAATGTGCGATTTGAAAGTCTCGAGTTTAAGTTTGAGTCTCTATTCAATTCGCAGCTAGAGACGATTGAACTTAAGTTCCAGTATTTATTCAACTTAGATGGACATGAATTTAAGTTTAGGAGTTAGAGCGGCTCGAACCTGAGTTTCAATTCCCTTTTAACTTAGATTTAGAATCAAACTTAAGTTTCAACCTTTATTCAACTTAGAGTAAGATAAGTTCAAATTTATAGTGGAACCTCTATTTAATGTGCAATTTAAAATTGAATCTCTGTTGAACTTAGAGTAGGAGAGGCTCAAACTCAAGTTTGAACCTGTATTCAATGTGCAGTTTGAAAGGCTTGAACTTAAGTTTGAACCTATATTCAATGTGCAGTTTGAAAGGCTCGAACTCAAGTTTGAGCCTCTATTCAAGTTGGAATTCGAGAAGCCCAAACTTAAGTTTGAGAGTCAAAGAGGATTCAACCTGAGTTTGAGTTTCAATTCAACTTGGAGATAGAGAGAGTTTGAGCCTGCATTCCATTTGGAGTCGAACTTAAGTGAGCCTCTATTCAACTTTTAGTAACGTAAGTTCAAACTTAAAGTGGAACCTCTATTCAACTTGAAGTCAGTACTATACACACAAAAATACACACACAAAGATATACATAACAACATTTCAAGGTCAAATTTTAGTTTGAGCCTCTATTTAGCTTGGAGTTTGAGCCTCTATTCAGGTTGGAGTCGAACTATAATATTCAAGTTGGAATCAAAGAGGCTAGAAATTAAGTTTGAGCTTGCGTTTAGTTCTGAATCTTACATGTGAAAACTTATATTTGAGAGTTATACATGCTTGAATCTAAGTTCGAGAGTTGGAGCAGTTTGAACCTAAGTTTCAGTTCCCATTTAACTTAGATTTAGAGTCAAACTTACAATGGAACCTCTATTTCAAGCTAGTGAAGTGGAATGTTGATTCAAGTTGGAGTTTAAGATTGAATCTCTATTGAACTTAGAGTCGGAAAGCCTCTATCCGATGTGGAATCAAAGAAGCTCAAATTTAAGTATTCAATTTGGAGTTAGACAAAATCGAGCTTAAATTTGGATCTTTTATCAATTTAGAATCAAAAGTTTGAGCCTCTACTCAGCTTGGAGTCAAAGAACCTCGAACTTAAATTTGAGTCTCTATTCAAGTTATAGTAAGATATGCTTGAACTTAAGATGGAACCTTTATTCAACTTGAATTTAGTGAGGCTCAATTATAAATTTGAGAGGCTTTTTAAATTGGAGTAAAAAAAGGTTGAACTTGAGTTTTAGCCTCTAATAAACTTCGAATCAAAGATGGTTTGAGTGCCTCTTAAGATGCTAACATCAAAATGAAGTTTGAGATTTTTATTCTTGTAGCTTCTTTAATTTTTTAGTAGACTTAAAGTCAAATCCAATTAGTGAATGTCTGTACATGCAAATATGGAGATTATTTTGAAAGGTATTAAAATTTGTAAGAGTCTTTTAATCATATAGAACTAGTGAATGTCTGTATGTGCAATATGGATTCTTTTTTGTGGTAATGATGTTTGTGTTCTAGAATTAATTCAATTGATTATTTCTACAATAATTGAAAGAATGATCAATTGAATAGCATTGTTAATTTCTCATTTATTCTTTTTATAGGAAAAATCAAGATAGCAACAAAGCAAACTATATTTGATCAACTTGAAGAATGAAAAGCGTGAAAGATATGCAACTGCTATTATTTTATTGGTAAATCCATGGGATGCTATAAATTGCAAAGAGTTGGGAGAAAGTTGCCTTGGTGTTATTATGGATGAAACTGTGGATCCATCAACTTTGGATTCAACTTTGAAATTGGTGAGTTGTCCTATACTCCAAATCATTACAGAAGATGGTGAGCCTATGATACAAAATTTAGGCTTTAACTCATTGTATGGCATTGAAGATGATCATTGAAATGGTATTGATGATGTAAATCTTGAAGTTGGAGAGAATCCAAATTTTTGCTTTACCTCATCTTGACAATGATAATCGCAATGGTATTGAGGATGTAGATGTTGAGGAGAATTATTCTCATGCTATTGATATTCAACATTGTTTTGATGATATACAAGTTGTTTCTCCTCTTCCATTTGGCTTGGTTGTGAATTTGTCATCAACAAATTCACAACCAAGCCAATCTTGGCTAATGCAAAAACTGATAACAGATTTGTCTTGATCCCTGGCACAAACAAAGCATATGATAGAGTGAAAGAACTACCATCAATAGTAGTCAAAATGATCTTACCAACTCCCATAATAGGATAGGATAGGAGGAGTTGTTGGCGCATGTAATAGTATTCCCTGTAGGGGTAGCCTCAAGTGAAGAGAAGAAACTGCGCTCTGCGGTAATATGTTTGGTCACCCCACTGTCAAAGTACCAAACATCTAAGTCTACTGTAGACATGCACTGCTCATGAGAAGATGGGTCAAAACTGCAAATAGTAGTAAACACCCATTCTTCAATCTGCACAAGATTAGCAGACTCTGTTTTCGGTGTAGAGGCCTCTGCAACAAGCATTCCGATCTCTTTCTTCTTTGCCTCTTTAGCAACCAATTTCGGATAGATCTTGATGACATGATCATTTCCTTTACAATATTTGCAAAACAATTTATGCTTTTTTTATTTCTTCTCATCTTTGTCTTCCTTCTTCGAATGTGCAACATTTGCAGATTTCTGCTTACTAATAGGAGAGCTCCATTTACCTTTGCCCTTCTGACTAGCCAAGAAAGCTTGATCTGCAACACGCATAATAGACCTGTTTTGCCTAGGCTGGTCTTCCTACAATAGAACAGAAACTAACTCTTGAAATGACAAGGCGTTTAGATTGCCTTTCATCATCAAACAAAGAGTAGAATCAAAACTCTGATATGAGTCAGGAAGACCATTTAGAACGGTCTACACAAGTGAGCTTAACTTCATTAGCAGAAATCAAGAGTTCTTTCAAATCCTTGATCTTTGTGAAAAAATTATCCATAGAATCACCTTCATTCATATGCTCGCTCTCCAATTGTTTTCGGAGGTAAGCAATGGGAGCCTCATTTCTAGCCTAGTACAATGTGGTAAGTGTATCTCAAGCATCCTTAGCTATTTTGCAAGAGCGAATATTAATAGCTTATATCATATTGATTGTATTTAAAGATCATTATTGTTTTTAATATATCCATGATACTATTTTGCATAACTATGTTATAGTTTGAAAATAATTTCTAAGTTATTATTATAATGCTTCATCGTGAAGTTTTGATTGTTTGAAACACCGTTATCTCATCTCAATTGCTTAGATATTGATAATTCTCTTGTGTGTAATATATGGAATGTTGGAAGGGGGTAAATCATCCCAAGCTTGTGTTTTCTTTTGCTTTGCTAACTTTTTATGTTGCAGGGATTAATGTCAACTAGATGGCTTTGCTAACTTTTTTGTTAAGGAAATAATGTAGACTAGATGGCTCTCCATTAGCACCAATGTTGTTGACTACAAAGGGACAGTATTGACTACATTCAATAGATGGATTGTTATCATGTATTACATTTTTGTCGATGTTTCTAAACACCATAAAATTTGGAGATCATTCAATTACGTGGATAGTTAACCGTGCATTAAATTTAATTAGGTGTTTCTAAACACCATATGTTTTTGAGATAATTTACTTTAAATCGACAGTTTTAGATTCAATTATATTTTCTCATCATTTAATAATATTCTATGTTATTTAGATTTTGAGTTTTCTTGAAGTCATTATGTTTTTATATTTTGAAGATATTCATTCAAATGATTGAATGTACACACACACACACACACATATATATATATATATATATATATATATATATATATATATATATATATATATATATATATATATATATATATATATATATATATATATATATATATATATATATATATATATATATATATATAAGTTTGAAATTTCTTTATGTATAAATTTATCAATATTCAATATTTCTAAATATTTTGAGTTCGAAATAGGTATATTTTATAATTTGAAGATATTTAATTAAATAATTGATATGGTTATATACATATATACACACATTGCGCACACATGGTGTCACTCTAGCACAATGGCAAGTACCAAAGTGAGGAGATCCACCTCATAATTGTCAATCTGTGGAGACGTGAGGACTAGTATGAAGACTATGAGCAAGTGATGGCACAAGTGTGTGAGTGAGAAGCACACGCCGCGCATCCCAATTTATTGCACTTGGGACATCGGGTTGCGGTGTCATGTAGTACTCGGAGTACATAGCTTGTTCACATGCAAAGAGATGAAGCAGGTGTGTAGGCTTCGGTGCAAAGACCTCCGAGTGATACTCTTAGAAACCTGATCTGAACATGTCTTCAAATGTTTGTTTATAGCATACGGGGAGGTATTTGATGCGTGCATGCGAAGCATAAGCCACATGAATGCTGGGGGTGGTGCTCATGTCATACACCAAATCATAATTTCCATTAGTAAACCCCGACAGACGTATGTGTGGTGCTTCTACATTCCTAAAAGTTTTGAGCACAACTTGCATCATATCCAAAATTTTGAGCATCATTTGGGCTGCCACATCTGGCATGGGCTTCAGTCGAGGCATCCAATGTCGAATTGTTTCCATCATGTACGCTATTGATGGTGGCCCCTGCGGTGGCGCTATGTACGGATAATTGAGCCATTCCTTACATTGATCATTATTCTATACCTTTATGTTGAATGTCTTTCGTGATCTACATCGTGGAACCGGGCCATAGCATGGATTGTAAAGTAGATGTAAAGGAGCGTGGTTCCATGTGCAAAGCATTTCAGGATATGTCTCTAGAAGCTTTTGCCGCCATGTCGATTGATAAATCTTACCTTTCTGTGCTTCTGGAGGAAGGTCTTCTGGTTGAAACCGTGTTGCAAAGGACGGAATCTTGCTTGTGACTCTATGTATTTTTGAATTGTAATCTGCCAGAATGACATAGTAAGGCCTATATTGGAGTTCTGATGATATGATGAGATGTCTAAATGACAAGTTTTTGAAGTAACTAGATTGTAATACTATGTCTTCTATGACTCTCATGGCCTGATTCTGCACCACTGTGCGCTCTTCATGAGAACCAATTTCTTCCACCTATTTTAACCATGGAGGTCGTGGTGCTTCAAAAGTATCCTAGCCTTCTTCTGTTTGTCGTCCCCCTGGGATGGGCTGCGGCTCATAATCCTCTTCAAATGTCTGTTCCACAGGAATATGTATTGTTTCTTCATCGGTGGGAGCCTCGGGTGGGGAAGGCGGTCTTTCGTATTGTAGTAGGCGTGCTTGCAACTCTGTGACCTGTTTTTGGAGATCTTTTAGGGCCTCTGAGTCCGTCAGAAGTGAAGCAGTGGAGGCGGTGGTTTGAGGGGCAGCTGTCGTGTCTTTCTGTCATTTCTGCTTCAGTTGATCCAGTTCTTTTGATAACTGATCATGTGCCTCAAGTAGTATAGCATAATCTTCAAGGATTATCTTTATGTTTTCTGGGTCACTGCTTGGAATTTTGAGGGACTGATCGTTGCCCTTGGTGTGCTTTCAATGGTAGCCTCTAAGTTTTCTTGATTCTGGAGTTGGAGGCATCGATTTTCTTCATGAGCAACTGCAAGGTGTAGCTTGAGTAGGGCCATATTTCGCTGAATATTTGAGTTGCATTCCAGCTGTATCTGTAGATGACTTTCTAACCCTTGGATTGATTCCTGATCTACATTTTGAAATTGTGTCTCCAAAATGCCGTGAGACTCTTATAAGGTTTGAAATCGAGTTTGGAGACTGGCTTTGTCCTCTTCTAGTGTATTGAGGCATTGTTGTAATGCTTTAGAGTGTTCTTGTAGCCTTTGGTTATGTGCCTGCAACTGATTGTATTCTGTCCTTAACTATGACATACATGCAATCATTGTGTCAAATGCATTGCCTATTGATGAAGGTGTGGTTTGTACAATGGAAGATGCAAGGGGAGGGAATTGGGGAAGGGGAAGAGTGAATTTTGTGTCTACAGGTGAGGTGTGTGCCGGTGAGATTGGTGGAGGGGTGATAGGGGAAGGTGGGAGTGTGCAGGCTGGTGGAGGTGCCGTGGGTGGTGAAATGTCCATCCCCTCAGGGGTGGACGTGAGTGTAGTGTCTACCATGTATATCGGAATGGTAGGTGGTGTGTGTGTTATAGTGGTGTATAAGTGTTGTGTGGATGGTGGGAATGGGATTGATGAGGAGGGTGGGGTGGTGGCTTGAAACATTCTACAAAAGTAGTCATGGGCAGGTTGAAGGACTAGTGGTATAGGGGGTGGGAAGTGAGATACCGGAGGTGGGAAAGTCATGAATGGGAACATGGTAGCAGGGAATCCGAAGAATATGGATCTAGAGTCAGGATGTCCTATGGCCGAGGGCATGGGGGATGGTTGTCCTCGGGCGAGCTCTATGAAGGACTCTGTTATGACGGTGGTGGTATTATATAGAGGGTTTTCAAAGGAGGAAAACAAAGTGGAACTGGAGGTGGGACAACGGAAAATGAAGGTTTGCTATGTGGGTTGGGTAGTCGAGGTTGTGTCTCAAGCTTGAGTCCGAGGAGGTGACAGTGGGGGTGTGGGTGGTAGTGGCTCAGTATACTCTTCCGCAATGACTGTGTGTTCTTGGTCAAGAGTTCTTGCTTCCTAGGAGGTTGTCCCAATTGGATCAGATGTAAGAATAGGTCCTTCCACTGTAGTAATGGGAATCTGGATGTTTTTACCGGACCCTGGTTGTGTTTGGAATCTTCATGGATCATATTGAACGGGAGGTCTCTGTATCGCTGTTTGAACTGCTTCTACTACACCATAAGTTTCTGCCATCAATAAGAGACCCTCACTGTATTTTGAGTTGACCCCAGCTTCTTTCAAGAGCTGAGCCATGAGCATTATACTATTTTGTTCGTTGAGAAGTTGTTGCGATCGCACTCGTTCCATGATTTGATACAGCCTTCGAAGTTCTGCTATATATGCTGGGGTTCCGGTGGTTTCTTCTTCTTCTGCTTCTTCTTCTTCTGCTTCTTCTTCTTCTACTTCTTCTTCTTCTGGGTGTCCTGGTTGTTGAGATGAAGTTATATGCTGATCATCATCCCAGTGTACATGGCGGCCTTCTGTGGATTTCCTCCGTCTTTGGGAAGAGATACCTTGTTCTTCTGTGTCCGAGAAGAATTCGACATCGGAGAGTTGGGTATTCTGCAAGAATGATTCAAAGTCAAAGGTGCTCATCCCGTCAACGTCTGCAGTCGTAGCAAATTCAAATTCAGATGGGACAGGAGGAGCCGAAGGGGCAGCTTGGGATGTGCCTTCAGATCCAGATCTAGGTATTCTAATGGTAAAGGGAGGCACATTGGCATCCCCTCATGGAGAGACTTCCGGAGTCGTTAGAACTTCTCGTGTCTGGACACAGGGAATTGAACCCCTCATGCGCTTGGATTGATGTGTGGAAAATTTGAGTCTCTTAAACATTTGTAGTTGTGACCAAGTTAAAGCACGTCCAATGGGTACATCATATGCTAAGCACCTATAGATAATGTGTGTGATTGCACAAAAACCATTTACCACTAGCTTCCTAGATGACCTTTTATTGGCTTCATATAGCTGCTCCATAATCCATACAGGAAGCTTAATCGGTAATGCACCTGTCTCCGCCAGGTAAAGAGCAAACCAAATCCATTTGTGGGGCTGAGTGAATCGATCTTGCAAAATTTTGCATGCACATACGAAGAGGAATGGACACATTTGGTGTGAGTGTTGCCATATCTTTCAACTTTTGTAGCTTCCGATTCTTCATGTTAGTGGGAATAAGAGCATCCTTCTCAGAGGGCACATGCATGTTGTGCATCTTCAACACAGAGCTCACCAATTCCAATGTGAGTTCGAACCTTTTCAACTCATTGTTGGCCAATAAAGTAACGACAAATGTTCCCGGTTTATCTTTTTCTTCATTCGCCTGTAATGTTGAGACCAAGTAGTAACATTGTAGGAGATCTGGTTTGGGTAAGGGTGCTGCGAAGTACTCGGCCAGCCCTGCACGCTGCCATATGGTCTGCAGATCTTGTGTGTTTTGGAGAGTTTCAAACTCCTTGGAAAAGAACTCGAATCTGACCCATGACTTGTCATACTCACACTTGGACTCCCAGATATACTTAGGCTCCCACAAGGGCCCTGGCATGCCATTGAACCAATGAGAATTTGGATGGAATCTCTCTGTGATTCCTGTGGGAGGATCCGGTATATGTATTTGCTGGAGGTGTTGCAGCTCTACAGGTCGTTCAGTTGGTGGCATATCAATAGGTAGACTGTCCACATCAATCCCTACAGTACTTACTCCTGCATGTGAGCTTGAGCCTGCGGCGTCTGCCATGAGACTACGTGTAGTTGTTGATGCTTATCTGGTAGAAGAAGAGAGGCCCATTAGCATTGCATAGGAAACATGATGTTATGGTTTTCCCTCAACAATACTAACATGAAATTCCGATTGGTTAGGGGTTAGTGGGTGAAGTGTTTGTGATATGTGTAAGTGTTGGTTAGTGTTCATCCTAGATGCATGCTTTTGGATGTGCAATGTACTCAGAATGCACCTACAGCAGTGTGGATTGATATACAAAGGTGGGTCAGGGGGTTTGATACGGGGTTTAAGTCTCCAAACTTTGATTGTGGAATCGTAGCTTTTAGTGGTGATGACATGTGAAGGTTTGTGGACTAGATTGTGGATTTGGGACATTTTGGGTACCCATTTCCCAACATTCCTAAGCGTGACCGAAGATGTAGTGGTGTGGAGTGTAGATGTTTGCCCTGGGATTTGAGCCAAGGGTGCTTGAGAGTGTTGATTCAATCTTGTGAATGGACGTGAAGCTATTTGAGCTCGTAGAGCAGGTCTTGGACACCCATATCTGTCTAGCATTTGGGATAGCCTTCATTGACCACTTTGGAACCCAAATAAAAATGGTTTTTCTAGGTTGAAGTCTAGGATACTCCTTCGTTGTAATCCTTGACATTGTAGCTCGTTTGGTGCTCCTTTGGGATCCTGTCTCCAAAGCCGAGGGTTGTTCACCCTTGCGTACCCAGATCTCCTTCATGCTAAGTGGTACTCTATATTGTATAGGTTGGTGCTCATGCTTCTTGATCATCGGCCTCATCTGTGTCGTGTGTTGCCCGGCTTGCTTTCCTCGAATCCTCTTTGGAACAGAAGGGAACTCCTCATTGACTTCTACACCTTTGTCAAGAGTGACAATCTTCTACACCATAGAACTTTGGACAAGAATAGCATCATTATCTTCATGTGGATTTCTTGAGGGACCAGGATTTGTTGCCTCTTCTAGTGGCCTAAGTGCATGATTTTCTAATTCCATCATGATGCGGTTTTGGCCTACCCAAGCCTGAAGAAGTCCACTTCTAAAGTTGAGGTTGATTGCATGATTATAGATCTAGTCTTGGCCCAAGACAAGAGGTTCGGTAAGATCCTTGTCTTCACATACTAGCACTTTGACTACCATTAGAACCTCTTGAATGTAGAGGGCAAGTTCCACCTCTCCCATGCAAGGGGTTTCCACACCTCCCAACCCTATGCGATATGCCTCTATAGGATTGACCTTCAATTGCAATTCTTGGCAGTAAGAAAGCCGAACTGCACTAGTGGCTGCACTAGCTCTCACGGTCCTTGCACTCTCTCCTTGTCCAACTTCTAGCGTCACAAAAGGTCACCGATCGATTATCCTATGGGAACGTTCACCTGAAGCCTTGCACATGGCCATGTGATAACCTAGAGATTCTTGAGTGTCAAGCATAGGCTGATCTCTACCTTGTCTTTTCAATTTCATTCGTCAGATGCGTTCTAAAGCTTTTGCCTGTGCTTCTTCTCGGATTTGTTTCTTCTCTTCTTTACGTTTCTTTGCAGTATTGAGTCAATTTAACATCTCCTCCGTGAGGGGTTCTTGATATAACTTGACTCTGCATCCACTGATGTAACTCGATAGGATGTCGCCTTCTAGAGTGGCTAGTTGAACTGGTCCACTTGTGGAGATCTTATTGATAATCATTGGTCCATAGCCTCTCTTCTCTAACTTCCGTGCATGTTGCTTCAAGGTGTAGACTAGGACTAGGTCTCCCGCTTTCAAGCCCTTATCCTTCACATGCGTGTCAAAATATGCTTTTTGTCTCTTCTTGGTTACATAAATTCCTGCTGCAGCTCTCAATCGTGTTTCACCCAGTCGTTCAAGATCAAAGATTTTAGAGGAGAGTTCATGGCCTCTCTAGTCATGCTCTTGTGCTACTTTCAGTGTAGGTATCCAAAAGTCCAATGGTAGCACTACATTTTGGCCGAACACCACCTGAAAGGGTGTGGCTTGGAGTACCGTTTTATAGGCAACTTTGTATGCCCAAACAACATGGCGTAGCTGTTTGTCCCAATCAAAGCGTTTATTATTAACCAATTTTGTCAGTACATTGCATAGAATCTTATTTTTGCTCTCACGCTATCCATTAGCTTGTGGGTGATAGGGGCAGACTTCTCATGTATCACCAAGAATTCATGGAGAAGGTTTTGTATGACTTCATTCAAGAAGTGTGTGCCTCTATAACTCACTAACTCTATTGGCAATCCGTATCTAGTGAACACATTCTCAAATAAGAACTTTGTTGTCGTTTGGGCATCGTTCTTCGTTGTGGCTTTTACTTCTACCCACTTGGTTAGATAGTCTGTGGCCACAATGATGTATTGAGCATGTGAACCCTTGGCTAGGGGATTAATAGGATCAACAAAGTCTATTCCCCATTTAGAGAATGCATGTCCACCCATCATAGGTTTCAATGGCATCTCATCTTTGCATATAGGATATTGAGTTCATTGACAAACATCACACCTCTTCACATAGGTATGTGCATTCATGTGAAGGGTTGGCCACCAAAAACCTGCAAATAGTATTGCCTTGATCACCCGATCTGATCCAAAGTGTCCTCCTGCTACACCTTGGTGAGCTGTCTCCAAGATCTTCAACTATTCGCTCTCGTGGACACACACTCTAAGAGACCCATCTTTTCCTCGTGTGTATAGATTATCTCCAATGAGAGTATAATCTAAAGCTTCTTGTTCTAAGCTCCTTTGTCTGGCCATTGTCATCTCCTGAGGGAATGTTTTTGTTCTCAGGAAGGCTACTAATGGTTCGCTCCAATATAGCACTAAAGACACTTGATAAAGAGTGGCATGTTCCACAGGCGGTGTAGTGCTGCAGATTGGGCATTCCTTGCACATCCTATGGACATCTGCTTCCATAGTTGGCTAGTGCACTCCGAGTCTCCTCAGTGTCTGTAACATTCTTTGCCTCGAGTAGTGTTTCTCTAATGCACCCACATGTGCTAATTGCAACCACTTGGCGTACTCTTCGTCTTCCACACAACAAGACAATATTCCTTGATCTGTATGCTTGTACATGCTCCCTGCCATGATATGGTACTTTTGGACCTTTACTACCTCCCTATCTTGAGTGTTTACTACTAGATGTTTAGGCCCATATGTTAGTACGGGCACCAAGGTCTTGGCCCACTGTGGTACAACTTCCAAATTAAACAAGTAAGCATCAGGAAGGTTATCTGATACTCCTTGTGGAGCCTCTCCGGATGTGAGTCTCGAGAGATGATCTGCTCTTAAGTGAGTTTTGCCTTTTCTTACCACTACCTCAAAGTCATATTTCATTAGTAAGAGGAACCATCTTACTAATCTACCTCTATTGCATGGCTTGTTTACCAAGTAAAGTAGAGCTTGATGATCAGTAAAAAATTTAAACTTATTTGCAACCAAACAGTGTCTAAACTTTTTAACTGCATACACCATGTCTAACCCTTCTCTCTCAGTAGTGGTATAATTTCGTTCAGCTTCATTTAACTATCTACTAACATAGGCAATCGAAAGATCCATATTACCTTCGCCCGTAGGTTGTGCAAGTACACACCCAATAGCATAATTGGATGCATCGACATGGACATGGAATGGCTTGTTCCAATCCGGTGTAGTCAAAATTGGTGCTGAACATAATTGCCGTTTAAGCTCATTCAAAGATTTCTCACATTGATCAGTCCACTCAAAATTGGTCAAAAGTCTGTACAGAGGCTGTGCAATGATGGCATAGTTGTGTATGAAACGTTGGTAATAACCACAATGCCCCATGAAAGCTTGCACTCTGTATCATCTGTGGCTCTATGGATGGGATTCCATTGAATAGGGGGCACATCTATATGAGAGAAATCTTTGAGATTCACTTTGGTCGTGATACCCAAGTGTTGCAAATACAAGGCATTGGTTCCGAATCCTGTACTACTTGCAATTGTCTCAAGAATGGTCTTCCTTGAATAATCTCATAGGCTTGATTTTTGCTAAAATCACATATAGCAAATGTATGTTCAAACTCTACCCCACAAGTGGTAAGAGTTATTCCTTCTAGTAGCCCTAAGGGTCTCTCAATGTGACCATCAGCCATTTGTAGCTTCATTCTGGTGGGCGTGACTGCTGGCTTGCCCCATCGCTTCCATAGGGAAGTGGTAGCAATTGCAACTCCTGCGCCTGAGTCCAGAATTGCCTTCGGTGTGTAACCTTGATGAGTGATAGGGAGATAGGTGTTTCCTTCTTCTCCTTCGTTCATGTCTCCTATCTTGTCCAGGGGTATTTGTGGCACTATCCTGTGAGATCCTACCTCGGAACGAGGTTTTGCTATGTCTGGCACTTGTTTGTCTACATGTTCCACAATTCAGGCTTAACCTTGAGTAGCTCTTCTAAAGTGAGATTGCATTGCACTTTAGTATTCTTCACTACCTCTGTGTTCCTAGGTATGATTGAGCCATCATTTCTTATCATGAACGTGGGTGCTCTCATACATGTAGAGTTTGCTTCCCATGGGCCTATGAAATGGGGTAGTTCCTGTAAAGAATTAGACTCGAAGTCTAATCTCTCTTGAGATTGGGCACTCTCTTGCTCTCCATAAATGGAAGGAAGGTCTTGTGGGAATTGATCGTGTGTGTCATCCACAAGTTCAATTGGAGGAGGATCTTTGCTTTCTTTAGCCCATTTCTCCTCTTCAATCTCTCATAGGAATTCTAGTGAATACGGATTCATAGAAGAAGAGGTGTCTGGTTCAGTGGAGTTAGGCACATAAGCTTCCTTGGGGGGAATGCTTATTGTATCACGTGCCCTCTCCTTAGCCTTCGAGTTGGATCTTTTTCCACACTTTGCAATTATCGTCTCCAATCTATCCAATAGACCATCAAAATGCAATGGTGTTCTAGTGTTGCTAGAGCAATTGAAGAGGCGACTGGCCTCAAACATGGCTTCAGCCAATTCCACCATCTTCGCACACAACTTGGTTCGTTCAAGCTCTAGGTCAGCTCTAGGGTAACCTCTCCATAAATGGAAGGAAGGTCTTGTGGGAATTGATCGTGTGTGTCATCCACAAGTTCAATTGGAGGAGGATCTTTGCTTTCTTTAGCCCATTTCTCCTCTTCAATCTCTCATAGGAATTCTAGTGAATACGGATTCATAGAAGAAGAGGTGTCTGGTTCAGTGGAGTTAGGCACATAAGCTTCCTTGGGGGGAATGCTTATTGTATCACGTGCCCTCTCCTTAGCCTTCGAGTTGGATCTTTTTCCACACTTTGCAATTATCGTCTCCAATCTATCCAATAGACCATCAAAATGCAATGGTGTTCTAGTGTTGCTAGAGCAATTGAAGAGGCGACTGGCCTCAAACATGGCTTCAGCCAATTCCACCATCTTCGCACACAACTTGGTTCGTTCAAGCTCTAGGTCAGCTCTAGGGTAACCTCTTTCATGATCCGTTACATTTGGCCCTTCCTGGATCCTGGCCTGATATGCTCTAAGCATCATATCTATGTCCTCAGGAGTGGGATCTGCTAAGACTGATCCTACTCGGGGTGGTGGTTGGGTTACGTTTGGTGGATTAGAAGGTTGAGGAAAGGAAGGTGATGGGGATGGTAGTGGGGTGATGTGTGAGAGTGCATTTGAGATGTGATTTCTATGATTTTGTCTTTGGTCTCTTGCAGACTTTCCTGGAGTTGGCTCATCTTCTTTGCCCTTTGCCTTTTCATACGTTCACGGCTATCTCTCCAAGCTCTTGTTCTCTTCTTATTCTGGCTCTCAGTCTTGCTAAACTCCGCATTCTTTTCCTGGCCTAAGTCTTGGTTTTGCTTAAGTGCCTGAGCTCTCGTGATGACTTGCACTAGGGCTCTGGAAGTCACACTTCCCGTGGAGTCTACCACTGGGCCAATAACGTTGATAGGAGCAATTTTTGGCATATTGTAAGGGTTCTTGGGACACTCTCGTAACAAATGTTCCTTTCCACAATCTGGACAAAAGCCTTGAATTGTAACATATTGGGTTTGTCTGGGTGCAGGGAGAGGGCAATCACGAATGAGGTGATCTTCCCGACATCAAAAGCATGGTTCTGTAGGAAATGGAGGTCTTATCTACCTAGGCTAAGGTCTAGAGTTGGGGTTTGCTTACATGACATTTGCATATTTTGGCTCCCAACTAGACTCACTCGGTTCTTCATAATAGTATGACTCATTATGCTTGAGTGATTGCATGTAGTAAGCCTGTGGGCTATCAATATGGGTAGAGTCAAAACTATGATCTCTTGGGTCACTTTCTGAAAGCAATGGTGTCACGGGCACTAAGGTTCTATTTGGATTTTCTTCTGCAGCTACATACTTTACTGGAATCACATTGGCGGGAGGAGGCTTCCAAGTGGATTAGCAAAGCTCACCTCGAGTTTATATCTACTCCTCTCTCTTTGAGTTCCATGAGACTGAGATGTTCCAACCCCTTGGTGACCATAAGACATAGTGGATCGAGGTTGGGGAAAAACAAATTCACCATTCCAAGTGTATGCTGTCTTCCATGCTCTGAGACCACGAAGATCCTCTCAGAAGCATCATCTAGATAGGTCACTTTGCTTGGGATATCAGGATCTTTGAATTCATAGATGGTAAGTGCTCCCACTTCGTTAGGCTTCTCAGGCTTATACCTCCAAAGAGCCTCATCCGTATCTCGATTCACAAGCAAATCTATGCTCCTATTGTCTCGGGAAACCAACTCGAGAGTGATTATTCTTGTCAGAACCGACTTGCGCTGAGGGATTTTTTGTTCTTTTCCTAAGTTCCCCTGCTCTATGTCACCTATTTCGACCTCCGAGATTATGTTGCCAAATTCATCTGTTCTCTCTGGTTGGCTGCTAACCATATACATTGTTTCTTCTTTATCTATGTAGGAAACATTTTCAAACTTGACTACATGGTGTTCTAATCCAATGGGCTGATCTGGGTTTTTAATTAGAACAACAGGTTTTCTCAGGCCATCCTCATAGATGCGTGCACCTAAGCGGTTGGTCCTGATATATTCCATTCGAGTGTTGTAGGGACCCTCGGGTTTTTCTAGGTATGCCACTCTAGAGCTACCTATGGGTCTCTCCATGCTATAAGACATCTCAGAGTCACTAGTTTATGAGTCCAAAGCATAAGTGTAATCACTCAACTGTTGGGCCCAAGATCAGGGTGTATGGTTGACACTAGCCTCAGATGATCTAATACTTTGATGGTCCCTCCCTAGGTGTCTCCTTGATCTAAGTGTGTCGTACTTGATGTTCTTTGTCCAATTAGTTGAGGTTCTTTTCTCTTAAGTTGTCCCTTGACTGCACTTAACCTATTCTTAGACCTGAGAAATTAGAGGCTCTTAGAACTTGAGTATTCCTATCGTACCCTTAATCAATCAAGACAACTACTCGCACTTAGCCTAAGCTAAGAATGGAGTAAGGGGGTTGAGAGATGTTCCAACCTCAAGTCGTTTTCTCCTTGCTATGCTTGTTTGCCCAGGAAGTGTGTTCCCAAGCCTGCACACAATGGCACTTGCTTTGCTTTCTCCAAAACCTCTCGATGATCCTGTAAAAATCCCAAGTTTTAGCTCCAATTTTTACCTTCAATTGACAGACAATTTATTTCAGACACTTTTAATGACCATTTTTTCCCCCTTTTCTATTGCCAAAATTTTTTCTGTAGAGCTCCCTTGGTGTACCTACCCCATAGACGGTCAACTTTGTTGTAACCGTCGACAATGTCGCTCGTTTGGTGCTCCTTTGGGATCTTGTCTCCAAAGCCGAGGGTTGTTCACCCTTGCGTACCCAGATCTGCTTCATGCCAAGAGGTACTCTATATTGTACAGGTTGGTGCTCATGCTTCTTGATCGTCGGCCTCATCTGTGTCGTGTGTTGCCCGGCTTACTTTCCTTGAATCCTCTTTGGAAAAGAAGGGAACTCCTCATTGACTTATGCACCTTCGTCAAGAGCGACAATCTTCTACACCATAGAACTTTGGACAAGAATAGCATCGTTATCTTCATGTGGATTTCTGGAGGGACCAAGATTTGTTGCCTCTTCTAGTGGCCTAAGTGCATGATTTTCTAATTCCATCGTGATGCGGTTTTGGCCTACCCAAGCCTGAAGAAGTCGACTTGTTAAGTTGAGGTTGACTGCATGATCATAGATCCAGTCTTCGCCCAAGACAAGAGGTTCGGTAAGATCCTGATCTTCACATACTAGCACTTTGACTGCCATTAGAACCTCTTGAATGTAGAGGGGAAGTTCCACCTCTCCCATGCACGGGGTTTCCATGCATCCCAACCCTATGAGATATGCCTCTATAGGATTGACCTTCAATTGCAATTCTTGACAGTAAGAAAGTCGAACTGCACTAGTGGCTGCTCCTGAGTCAATTAAAGCTCTCACGGTCCTTGCACTCTCTCCTTATCCTACTTCTAGGGTCACAAAAGGTCACCGATCGATTGTCCTATGGGAATGTTCACCTGAAGCCTCTCACATGGCCATGTGATAATCTAGAGACTCTTGAGTGTCAAGCATAGGCTGATCTCTACCTTGTCTTCTCAATTGCATTCGTCAGATGTGTTCTAAAGCTTTTGCGTGTGCTTCTTCTCGGATTTGTTTCTCCTCTTCTTTACGTTTCTTTGCAGTATTGAGTCAATTTAACATCTCCTCTGTAAGGGGTTCTTGATATAACTTGACTCTGCATCCACTGATGTAACTTGATAGGATGTCGCCTTCTAGAGTGGCTAGTTGAACTGCTCCACTTGTGGAGATCTTATTGATAATCATTGGTCCATAGCCTCTCTTCTCTAACTTCCGTGCATGTTGCTTCAAGGTGTAGACTAGGACTAGGTCTCCTGCTTTCAAGCCCTTATCCTTCACATGTGCATCAAAATATGCTTTTTGTCTCTTCTTGGCTACATAAATTCCTGCTGCACCTCTCAATCGTGTTTCACCCAATCGTTCAAGATCGAAGATTCTAAAGGAGTGTTCATGGCCTCTCTAGTCATGCTCTTGTGCTACTTTCAGTGTAGGTATCAAAAAGTCCAATGGTAGCACTACATTTTGGTTGAACACCTTCTGAAAGGGTGTGGCTTGGAGTATTGGTTTATAGGCAACTTTGTATGCCTAAACAGCATGGTGTAGCTGTTTGTCCCAATCAAAGTGTTTATTATTAACCAATTTTGTCAGTACATTGCATAGAGACTTATTTGTGCTCTCAGCTTGTCCATTAGCTTGTGGATGATAGGGAGCAGACTTCTTATGTATCACCAAGAATTCAGGGAGAAGGTTTTCTATGACTTCATTCAAGAAGTGTGTGCCTCTATCACTCACTAACTCTATTGGCAATCCGTATCTAGTGAACACATTATCAAATAAGAACTAATCTCTCTTGAGATTGGACACTCTCCTGCTCTCCGTAAATGGAAGGAAGGTCTTGTGGGAATTGATCGTATGTGTCATCAACAAGTTCAATTGGAGGAGGATCTTTGCTTTCTTTAGCCCATTTCTCTTCTTGAATCTCTCGTAGGAATTCTGGTGAATACCGATTCATAGAAGAAGAGGTGTCTGGTTCAGTGGAGTTCGGCACATAATCTTCCTTGGGAGGAATGCTTATTCTATCACTTGCCCTCTCCTTAGCCTGGGAGTTGGCTTCTTTTCCACACTTTGCAATTATCGTCTCCAATCTATCTAATAGACCATCAAAATCCAATGGTGTTCTAGTGGTGCTAGAGCAATTGAAGAGGCGACTGGCCTCAAACATGGCTTGAGCCAATTCCACCATCTTCGCACACAACTTGGTTCGTTCAAGCTCTAGCTCAGCTCTAGGGTAACCTCTTTCATGATCCGTTACATTTGGCCCTTCCTAGATCCTGGCCTGATATGCTCTAAGCATCATATCTATGTTCTCAGGAGTGGGATCTACTAAGACTCATCCTACTCGGGGTGGAGGTTGGGTCACGTGTGGTAAGGTTGAGGAAAGGAAGGTGATGGGGATGGTAGGTGAGAGTGCGTTTGAGATGTGATTTCTATGATTTTGGCTTTGGTCTCTCGCAGAATTTCCTCGAGTTTGCTCATCTTCTTTGCCCATTGCCTTTTACTACATTCACGGCTATCTCTCCAAGCTCTTGTTCTCTTCTTATTTTGGCTCTCAGTCTTGCTAACCTCCGCATTCTTTTCCTCGCCTAAGTCTTGGTTTTGCTTAAGTGCCTAAGCTCTCCTGATGACTTGCACTAGGGCAGTGGAAGTCACACTTCCCGTGGAGTTTATCACTAGGCCAATAACGTTGATAGGAGCAATTTTTGGCATATTGGCAAGGTTCTTGGGACACTCTCGTAACAAATGTTCCTTTCCACAATGTCGACAAAAGCCTTGAATTGTCACATATTGGGTTTGTGTGGGTGCAGGGAGAGGGCAATCACAAATGAGGTGATCTTCCTGACATCAAAAGCATGGTCCTTTAGGAAATGGAGGTCTTATCTGCCTAGGCTGAGGTCTAGAGTTGGGGTTTGCGTACATGACATTTGCATATTCTGGCTCCCAACTAGACTCACTCGGTTCTTCATAATAGTATGACTCATTATGCTCGAGTGATTGCATGGAGTAAGCCTGTGGGCTATCAATATGGGTAGAGTCAAAACTATGATCACTTGGGTGACTTTTTGAAAGCAATGGTGTCACGTGCACTAAGGCTCTATTTGGATTTTCTTCTGTAGCTACATACTTTACTGGAATCACATTGGCAGGAGGAGGGGGTTGCTGCGTTAAGACTGGTTGCGATCTTTGCTTCCCTTGATAGGGTGGTTGATAGGGTTGCTAGGGCCTACCATACTGTTGTTGTGGGTACTCATTCTGGTATTTTCCTTGTTGTGGATATGGCTGAGGATAATTTTGTCTAACAACTTGTTTGTTATATGGGCAATCTTGTGTAGTGTGATTGGTGTATCTTCTTTCTATAGTGCAATATTGGCTGTTAGGGTTAACTTGGGGTTGAGCCATGATAGGGCACACAATAGCCATATTGTTTCCTCCACATGTGTAGCATCATTTTCCTGGAGCAAATCTTGCAATCTGCTTGCTAGAGACACCTAATTTCTGAGCAACCTTTTCTGCTAGATCCTTAATTGATGTGGATTGTGAGGAAGTGAGGCTTGTAGAACTATCTAAATCTTTATAGATTTTTTAGAGCTCTAATTCCTCCCCTAGATTGTCCTCAATGTCTATGCACATGCGTACACATTCTTCTATGGTTCTAGGGTCCTTCAAGTACACATATGATCTCAGTTTGGTACTTAACAATCCGTTTAGAAATAGGGCCACTTGCTTGGCTGGAGTGGGTAACTCTGGAATAGGGCATCTCTCTAGGTATTGCCTAAACCTTCTTCCTGCAAGTCTCACTATCTCATAAGGTGTTTTCTTGAAGCTATATATCAGGGAGGATGTGTTATGTCGAATACCACTCTTGGAAAACTCAGCGATGAATGCTTCCAGAAGTTGTTCTATGCTTCTGTACTGGTCTTGGTGAAGTGGTTGAAACTGAGTCAGTGCAGTGTTCTTAGGTGTTAGGCCAAAAGCGTTGTATTGAGTAAACAAGTCTTCCACTTGTTCAACTCTCAAAACTTGCCTAAACTCTACTACATGGTCATAGGGGTCTCCTGTGCCATCGAAGCAATTCTTCATGGACTTAACCAATTGTGTGGGTCTTAAGGTTCTAACGTGTTCTCTAGGCCTTGGCAAAGGGAATTCGTCTGTATTTCTTGGATTCCTTGGATCCCTATGTCTCTCCCTATCCATCCTATCATTCTCTGTCCTCGTTCTTTCTCTTCCAAGTGGATTAGCAAAGCTCACCTCGGGTTTATCTCTACTCCTCTCTCTTTGAGTTCCATGAGCCTGAGATGTTCCAACCCCTTGGTGACCATAAGACACAGTGGATCGAGGCTGGGGAAAAACAAATTCACCCTTCCAAGTGTATGCATGTCTTCCATGCTATGAGACCACAAAGATCCTCTCAAAAGCATCATCTAGATACGTCACTTTGCCTGGGATATCAGGATCTTTGAATTCATAGATGTTAAGTGCTCCCGCTTCGTTAGGCTTCTCAGGCTTATACCTCCACAAAGCCTCATCCGTCTCTCGATTCACAAGCAAATCTATGCTCCTGTTGTCCTGGGAAACCAACTTGGGAGTGATTATTCTTGTCAAATCCGACTTTCCATGAGGGATTTTTGGTTCTTTTCCTAAGTTCCCTTGCTCTATGTCAGTTATTTTGACCTCTGAGATTATGTTGCCAAATTCATTTGTTCTCTCTGGTTGGTTGCTAACCATATAGATTGTTCCTTCTTTATCTATGTAGGAACCATTTTCAAACTTGACTACAGGGTGTTGTAGTCCAATGGGCTGATCTGGGTTTTTAATTAGGACAACAGGTCTTCTCACACCATCCTCATAGATGCGTGCACCTAAGCGGTTGGTCCTGATATATTCCAATTGAGTCTTGTAGGGACCCTCGTGTTTTTCTAGGTATCCCACTCTGTAGCTACCTACGGGTCTCTCTATGCTATAAGACATCTCAGAGCCACTAGTTTCTGAGTCCAAAGCGTAAGGGTAATCACTCATCTGTTGGGCCCAAGATCAGGCTGTATGGTTACCACTAGCCTCAGATGATCTAATACTTTGACGGTCTCTCCCTAGATGTCTCCCTGATCTAAGGTTCATATGCCTTTCCAATTAATCCCAATGATCCTTGTACAACCACGTTGCTGATTCTTTACTATCACTCACTTGTTCTTTTTAACGTTCCAGTACTTGTTTTCTTGTCTTTACTTAAGCATCGTCAGGAGTACTTAAGTGTACCATACTTGATGTTCTTCGTCCAATTAGTTGAGGCTCTTTTCCCTTAAGTTGTCCCTTGACTACACTTAACCTATTCTTAGACCTAAGAAATTAGAGGGTCTTAGAACTTGAGTATTCCTATCGTACCCTTAATCAATCAAGACAACTACTCGCACTTAGCCTAAGCTAAGAATGGAGTGAGGGGGTTGAGAGATGTTCGAACCTCAAGTCGTTTTCTCCTTGCTATGCTTGTCTGCCCAGGAACTGTGTTCCCAAGCCTGCACACAATGGCACTTGCTTTGCTTTCTCCAAAAGCTCTCGATGATCCTGTAAAAATCCCAAGTTTAGCTCCAATTTTTACCTTCAATTGACAGACAATTTTTTTCAGACACTTTTAATGACCCTTTTTTCCCCCTTTTCTATTGCCAAATTTTTTTCTGTAGAGCTCCCTTGGTGTACCTACCCCACAGAGGGTCAACTTCGTTGTAACTCTCGACACTCTAGCTCGTTTGGTGCTCCTTTGGGATCTTGTCTCCAAAGCCGAGGGTTGTTCACCCTTGCGTACCCAGATCTCCTTCATGCCAAGAGGTACTCTATATTGTACAGGTTGGTGCTCATGCTTCTTGATCATCGGCCTCATCTGTGTCATGTGTTGCCCGGCTTGCTTTCCTCGAATCCTCTTTGGAAAAGAAGGGAACTCCTCATTGACTTCTGCACCTTCGTCAAGAGTGATAATCTTCTACACCATAGAAGTTTGGACAAGAATAGCATCGTTATCTTCATGTGGATTTCTGGAGGGACCAGGATTTGTTGCCTCTTCTAGTGGCCTAAGTGCATGATTTTCTAATTCCATCATGATGCGGTTTTGGCCTACCCAAGCTTGAAGAAGTCCACCTCTTAAGTTGAGGTTGACTGCATGATCATAGATCCAGTCTTGGCCCAAGACAAGAGGTTTGGTAAGATCCTCGTCTTCACATACTAGCACTTTGACTGCCATTAGAACCTCTTGAATGTAGAGGGCAAGTTCCACCTCTCCCATGCAAGGGGTTTCCATGCCTCCCAACCCTATGAGCTATGCTTCTATAGGATTGACCTTCAATTGCAATTTTTGGCAGTAAGAATTTCAAACTGCACTAGTGGCTGCTCCTGAGTCAATTAAAGCTCTCATGGTCCTTGCACTCTCTCCTTGTCCTACTTCTAGCGTCACAAAAGGTCGCCGATCGATTATCCTATGGGAACGTTCACCTGAAGCCTCGTACATGGCCATGTGATAGCCTAGAGATTCTTGAGTGTCAGGCATAGGGTGATCTCTACCTTGTCTTCTCAATTTCATTCGTTAGATGCATTCTAAAGCTTTTGCCTATGCTTCTTCTCGGTTTCGTTTCTCCTCTTCTTTACGTTTCTTTGTAATATTGAGTCAATTTAACATCTCCTCTGTGAGGGGTTCTTGATATAACTTGACTCTGCATCCACTGATGTAACTCGATAGGATGTCGCCTTCTAGAGTGGCTAGTTGAACTGCTCCACTTGTGAAGATCTTATTGATAATCATTGGTCCATAGCCTCTCTTCTCTAACTTCCGTGCATGTTGCTTCAAGGTGTAGACTAGGACTAGGTCTCCTGCTTTCAAGCCCTTATCCTTCACATGTGCGTCAAAATATGCTTTTTGTCTCTTCTTGGCTACATAAATTCCTGTTGCAACTCTCAATCGTGTTTCACCCAATCGTTCAAGATTGAAGATTCTAGAGGAGAGTTCATGGCCTCTCTAGTCATGCTCTTGTGCTACTTTCAGTGTAGGTATCAAAAAGTCCAATGATAGCACTGCATTTTGGCCGAACACCATCTGAAAGGGTGTGGCTTGGAGTACCGTTTTATGGCCAACTTTGTATGCCCAAACAACATGGTGTAGCTCTTTGTCCCAATCAAAGTGTTTATTATTAACCAATTTTGTCAGTACATTGCATAGAATCTTATTTGTGCTCTCAGCCTGTCCATTAGCTTGTGGATGATAGGGGGTAGACTTCTTATGTATCACCAAGAATTCATGGAGAAGGTTTTCTATGACTTCATTCAAGAAGTGTGTGCCTCTATCACTCACTAACTCTATTGGCAATCCGTATCTAGTGAACACATTCTCAAATAAGAACTTTGCTGGGCCTTTGTAATGGCATAGGTGATTGAATATGCAAATATGCCCAATTTTTGGCCCAAATTTTCAAAAATTACCCCTCTATTTTTTGCCAAAAATGCCTGTCTATCGCGATAGACGGTGTCTGTCGCGATAGACATTAGCTGTCGCATGGGCTGTTTGTCACGATAGACGATGTCTGTCACGATAGACGAGGTCTATTATCCGTCATGGTTTGGTCTGTCACAATAGACGGTCGCAATAGACGGTGTCTGTCACGATAGACGCTGTCTGTCGTCTGTTGGGGGCTTGTCTGTCGCGATAGACGGTGTCTGTTGCGATAAACGAGGTCTATCGTCTGTCGTGCTTTTGGTTTGTCGCGATAGATGGGTTCTATCATGGTTCTCTGTCTGTCGCGATAGACGGTGTCTGTCGCGAGGTCCTATCTGTCGCGATAGACGCTGTCTGTCGTCTGTCGTGCTTTTGGTCTGTCACAATAGACGGTGTCTGTCGCAATAGATGGGGTCTATCGTGGTTCTCTATCTGTCGTGATAGACAGTGTCTATCACAGGGTCCTGTCCATCGAGATAGACGTTGTCTGTCATCTGTCGTGCTTTTGGTTTGTCGCGATAGACGGCATCTGTCACGATAGACGGGGTCTATCGTGGTTCTCTGTCTATCTCGATAGACAGTGTCTGTCGTAATAGACGGCCTGTGTCGTGGGGTGTTGTCTATCGCGATAGACGGTGTCTATCGCGATAGATGTTGTCTGTTGCGATAGATGATGTCTGTCGCGATAGACTAAAAAAACGCAAATCTTTTAGAAATTTCTAGTGATTTGGAGTGCTCTAATGGTGTAGGTTATCGTGCCAAGCATGCATTAAAAAAGTATTAAGTTTTTCTGTCTGTCGTGATAGATAGAGGTTGTTGTCACGGGGCCTGTGTAGAGTTCTATCGTACCTACGCAAGCTGCTGGAGATGGTGGTACAGCTAGAACCTGCAGTAAAAGCTCTCTCACAAGCGAAATGAGGGAAATGAGGTGGGGAGTGGAATATGAACAAAAACTAAAATTTTTGTGAAGATGGAGATGGAGGTGGGAGATGATGAGGATGATGATGGTGATGATGGTGATGCAAAAACAAGAAAAATTGAAGAAAAATAAGGAAAACAAAGGATATTACCTATGACTCCAATGTCTCAACTCTACATCTTACCATCACATGCTCGTCCTCGAAGCTCTCTCCCTAGCAATGGCACCAAATTTGGTGTCACTCTAGCACAATGGCAAGTACCAACGTGAGGAGATCCACCTCATAATTGTCAATCAGTGGAGACGTGAAGACTAGTATGAAGACTATGAGCAAGTGATGGCACAAGTGTGTGAGTGAGAAGCACACAAACATGCACACACATACACACACACGTGCACACAAGGCAAGAACAAGAAGAGGAACAATGGAGTTCTTTGCATTAGTCCATAAGCTCAAATCACTAACAATCCAACCCCCAAAAATGAGCTCTCTAGCTCTTTTTATAGTTTTTTGACTAGCTTTGGCCTTGTCCAGACCTAGTGTTTGGCCTAGTTAAAAATTGAGTTCTAGAGCCTATTTGGGGGCTCAAACGGAGTCTAAAAATGATAAAAATTGATATGTAGCTAATTCTAACACTCCTCAAGCTCGACGACTCCTCGACTTCAACAAAATGGAGTCTCTTCTACCAAAAATGGAATTTACAATGTTTCTGTTGTGATTAAAATCACTTGAGTTGGGAATAGTCCATGGAAAAAAATGATTAGGCCTTGTTATCAGATTGTGCATGATTGCTCCTTTGTGCCGGTATGCTCTTCTTCTGCTTGTATGCCAACACATGCACACACACATACACACACACACACACACACACACACACACACACACATATATATATATATATATATATATATATATATATATATATATATATATATATATATATATATATATATATATATATATATATATATATATATATATGTGTGTGTGTGTGTGTGTGTGTGTGTGTGTATATATGTATATATATACATACATATATATATATATATGTGTATATATATACATATATATATATATATATATATATATATATATATATATATATATATACATATATATATATATATATATATATTCAATATTTAATATAATTCTTAAAGTACTTGTTACTTTTAAAAGATTTCATTTGTTTTATCTTTTAATCTAATTTTCAATATGTTTATAAAACTAAGATAATCAATTTGCATTTTCATAATAATATGCTCAATGTTGAGTTTTGTCAACTATCTCATTAATATGCTCAATCTTGAGTCTTCTAAATAATATTTTGCTTCTTATATGGAACTTCAACCTTAGTGTGACTAATATGGTTTATAAGTAATTTGAGAGTTGAAAGAGGCTCTTACATATACTCAAAACTTTATTTTTTATAATATTAAGGACTAGAATGATGAGACTACATGAGGTTGAAACTCTAATATTCACCCCTTAAACAATTATAAATTGTAATATGTATATTGACAATATGAATATTTTTATCCACTTAGGAAGAGGCTCATTGAGTTCAACCTTAGTGTTGTAAATTAGGAGCAACTTTAATCCAAGTCCCTTCCAATTTGCAATATTAGCCCCAAGCTAAGATTTGAAGATTTTATTATCAACAAGAGAGGAAACTACCTGGAGAAGCTTGAATGCCAATCTCTTTTCATTTTTTAAGATATTTGAATAACATGAATCATTCAAAACACATAGAGTTGGGAAATAAAGAATTGTCCCAAAATCATGAATAAGTCCCATTTTTCCTAAATAGGCCTTCAATGGCCTTCTTACCAAGAGGCAAGTCAAATAAAGACCAGATACCATTTTTCATGATAGCATCAGATTTAGATTGCATTGCAGCCATCCAATGTTCAAAATTTTGTGCTTCATCAAACGAAACAGGTTCAGTCCCATCACAAAGACTAAATGCAGCCATAGCATAGCAATCTAATGCAAAAGAGGCACTATGAGAGCCTGAATGAGTATGGTATGACAGAGGTGCATCTAATTTACTATTACACAAAGTCTACACTAGCCATTTTGGCATAGTTTTTGCATCCTCATTATCAACTCTCTCATCAACAAGTGCATCATGCAAATCTGCATCAAAAATTGAATGATCTGCATCATCATCGCATGAAACCTGCAATGGCTGAGAAGTTGCCTCATTAGGACCAGCATTAGACTATCCACCTGTAAAAAGAGGAAGCAAAGTATCATACATGTCTTTGGAGCTAACAGATGTCTCCTTCGTACATGAAAGTAAAGGCAGAATAGCATCTTCCACAAAAACAACATCACGGCTAACCAAAATGCGTTTTGTCTGTGGATGATACAGATGATGGCCTTTGCTTTCAGAACTATCCCCAACAAAAATACATTTTACTACTTTATCATCCAATTTTCTACGATGTTGTTCAAGCTTTAATGCATATGCTAGACAACCAAAAATATCCAGATGAGCAATAGATGGCTTGTGACCATGCCAAGCCTCATATGGAGTGATAGAATGCAATGCTTTAGTGGGACCCTTGTTAAGTACATATGCTGCACACATGACAGCCTCAAGCCAGAAACTATGTGGTAAAGCCTGACTCTTGACCATACACCTCACCATCTCCATGAGTGATCTGTTCTTCCATTCTGCAACTCCATTTTGTTGAGGTGTATATGACAATGTACATTGGTGTTTCATCCGACGTTCAACCAGAAATGCATTAAAATATGAAGACATATATTCCCCCCCCTCGATCAGAATGGAGGATGCCTATTTTACATACTAATAGATTTTCAGCCAAAACCAAAAACTATTTGAAGCACATAAACAAGTTGGACTTTGCTTTCAATGGATATACCCATGCATGCCTGGAAAAATCATCAATGAAATTCATGAAGTAAAGATAGTTTATAAAAGTGTCGGGGAGAGAGCTTCGAGGACGAGCATGTGATGGTAAGACGTAGAGTTGAGACATTGGAGTCATAGGTAATATCCTTCCTTTTCCTTATTTTTCTTGATTTTTGCTTCTTTTCGCATCACCATCATCATCCTCACCATCTCCCACCTCCATCCCCATCTTCACAAAAATTTCAATTTTTGGTCATATTCCACTCTCCACCTCATTTCCCATGAGAGAGAGCGAGAGAGAGCTTGCATGCTATCAATTTTTGTGTGTTTTTTGAGCTTTTGCTACAGGATCTAGCTGTAGCACAATCTCCAGCAGCTTGTGCAGGTACGACAGAACTCTGTAGAGGTCCCGGAATGAGCATCTCTGTCTATCGCGACAGACAGAAAAACTTAATATTTTTTTAATGCATGTTTGGCACAATAACCTACGCCATGAGAGCACTCCAAATCACTAAAAAATTCTAAAAAATTTGCTTTTTTTCAGTCTATCATGACAAACACAGTCTATCGCGACAAATAGCATCTATCGCGATAGACACCGTCTATCGCGACAGACAAGCCCACGACAGATGACAGACACCCATCTATCGCGACAGACACCAGTCTATCGCGACAGACAGGAGCCCACGATAGACCCCGTCTATCGCGACAGACAGACGCATGACAGACGACAGACACCCGTCTATCGCAACAGACACCCATCTATCGCGATAGACAGGAGTCCACAATAGACCCTGTCTATCACGACAGACAGGACCACGATAGATGACAGACTCAGTCTATTGCGATAGAAACCGTCTATTGCGACAGACCAAACCACGATGGATGACAGACAACATCTATCGTGACAGACACCCGTCTATCGTGATAGATAGGATCCCATGATAGACCCCGTCTATCACAATAGACATCGTCTATCGCGACAGATAGCCCCACGCGATAGCTAGTGTCTATTGCGATAGACAACGTCTATCCCGATAGACAGACATTTTTGGCAAAAAAATAGAGGGGTAATTTTTTGAAAATTTGGGCTAAAAATTGGGCATATTTTCATATTCAATCAGCTATACTATTAGAAGGGCCTTAGAAAAATGCACTGAACTCCTGAGAGGTCCTGATTGTCTGTTTTAACCTCTTAAACCCTGAACTGTCATAACTTTTCCATATGAAATCCATTTTTTGAGCTCTAGGGCTTGTCAGAAAGCTCGTGATGAATACTACACATGCATTGATTTTCAGATAGGGTATTTTGAAGTTGACCCTCTGAGGGGTAGGTACACCAAGGGAGCTCTAGAGGAAATTTTTTTGGCAATAGAAAAGGGGGAAAAAAGGGTCATTAAAAGTGTCTGAAATAAATTGTCTGTCAATTGAAGGTAAAAAGTGGAGCTAAAATTGGGATTTTTATAGGATTATCGAGAGCTTTTGGACAAAGCAAAGCAAGTGCCATTGTGTGCAGGCTTGGGAATGCGTTTCCTGGGTGGACAAGCATAGCAAGGAGGAGCAACTTGAGGTTGGAACATCTCTTAACCCCCTCACTCCATTCTTAGCATAGGCTAAGTGCGAGTAGTTGTCCAAATTGACTAGGGATACGATAGGAATACCCAAGTTCGAAGAGCCTTTAATATCTCGAGTCCAAGAATAGGTTAAATTGCAGTCAAGGGACAACTTAAAGGAAAAGAACTTAAATTAAGTGGACGAAGAACATCAAGTATGACACACTTAAGTGCTCCTGACGACGCTTAATTAAAGACAAGAAAGCACATACAAAGGAACTACAAAGGAACAAGTGATTGGTATCAAAGAATCCGCAACGTGGTTGTACAAGGATCATTGGGTTAATTGGAAGGGCATATGAACCTTAGATCAGGAAGACACCTAGGGAGAGACCGTCAAAGTATTAGATCATCCGAGGCTAGTGTCAACCATACAGCCAGATCGTGGGCCCAGTAGTTGAGTGATTACCCCTATGCTCTAGACTCAAAAACTAGTGACTTTGCGATGTCTTATAACATGAAAAGACCTATAGGTAGCTCAGGAGTGGCATACCTAGAAAAACTTGAGGGTCCCTACAAGACTCAATTGGAATATATCAGGACCAACCGGTTAGGTGCACGCATCTATGAGGATGGCCTGAGAAGATCTGTTGTCCTAATTAAAAACCCAGATCAGCCCATTGGACTAGAACACCCTGTAGTCAAGTTCAAAAATGGTTCCTACATAGATAAAGAAGGAACAATGTATGTGGTCAACAGCCAACCAGAAAGAACAGATGAATTTGGCAACATAATCTCAGAGGTTGAAATAGGTGACATAGAGCAAGGGAACTTAGGAAAAGAACCAAAAACCCCTCGTGGCAAGTCGGTTCTGACGAGAATAATTACTCCATAGTTGGTTCCCCAGGACAATAGGAGCATAGATTTGCTGGTGAATCGAGAGACAGATGAGGCTTTTTGGAGGATAAGCCTGAGAAGCCTAATGAAATAGGAGCACTCACCATCTATGAATTCAAGGATCCTGATAACCATGCAAAGTGACCTACCTAGATGATGCTTCTGAGAGGATCTTGGTGGTCTCAGAGCATGGAAGACATGCATATACTTGGAAGGGAGAATTTGTTTTTCCCCAACCTCAATCCACTGTGTCTTATGGTCACCAAGGAGCTGGAACATCTCAAGCTCATGGAACTCAAAGAGAGAGGAGTAGAGATAGACCCGAGGTGAGTTTTGCTAACCCACTAGGAAGAGAAAGAACGAGGATAGAGACAGATAGAATGGATAGGGAGAGACATAGGGACCCGAGGAATCGAAGAAATACAGACAAATTCCCTTTGCCCAGGCCTAGAGAACATGCTAGAACCTTAAGGCCCACACAATTAGTAAAGTCCATGAAAAATTGCTTCGACGGCACAGAAGACCAGTATGACCATGTAGCAGAGTTTAGGCAAGTTTTGGGAGCTGAGCAAGTTGAAGACCTGTTCACTCAATACAATGCTTTTGGCCTAACCCTCAAAAACACTGCCTTGACTTGGTTTCAACCACTTCACCAAGGTCAGTTCAGAAATATAGATCAACTGCTTGAAGCATTCATCACTGATTTTTTCGAGAGTGGTATTAGGCATAACAAATCCTCCTTGATATACAGCTTTAAGCAAACACCTCAAGAGATAGTGAGGCTTGTAGGAAGAAGGTTTAGGCAATACCTAGAGAGATGCCCTGTTCCAGAGTTACCCACTCCAGCCAAACAAGTGGCCTTATTTCTAGATGGATTGTTAAGTACCAAGCTGAGATCATATGTGTACTTGAAGGACCCTAGATCCATAGAAGAATGTGTACGCATGTGCATAGACATTGAGGATAATCTAGGGGAGGAATTAGAGCTCTCAAAGATCTATAAAGATTCAGATAGTTCTACTAGCCTCACTTCCTCACAATCCACATCAATTGAGGATCTAGCAGAAAAGGTAGCCCAGAAATTAGGTGTCTCTAGCAAGCAGATTCCAAGATTTGCCCCAGGAAAATGATGCTACACCTGTGGAGGAGACCATATGGCTAGTGTGTGCCCTATCATAAATCAACCCCAAGTGAACCCTAATAGCCAATACTTCACCATAGAAAGAAGATACACCAATCACATTGCACAAGACTGCCCATATAACAAACAAGTTGTTAGACAAAATTATTCGCAGCCATATCCACAACAAGGAAAATACCAGAATCAGTACCCACAACAACAATATGGTAGGCCCCAACAACCCTATCAACCTCCCTATCAAGGGCAGCAAAGACCTCAACCAATCCTAGTGTAGCAACCCCACCCTCCTGCCAATGTGATTCCAGTAAAGTATGCAGCTGCAGAAGAAAATACAAATAGAGCTTTAGTGCCAGTGACACCATTGCTTTCAGAAAGTGACCCAAGTGATCATAGTTTTGACTCTACAGATATCAAGAGCCCACAGGCTTACTACATGCAGTCACCGGAGCATAGTGAGTCATACTATTATGAAGAGCCGAGTGAACGTAGTTGGGAGCCAGAATATGTGAATGTCATGTACACAAACCCCAACTCTAGACCTCAACCTAGGCAGATAAGACCTCAATTTCCTAGAGGACCATGCTTCCGATGTCAGGGAGATCACCTCATTCATGATTGCCCTCTACCTGCACCCACACAAACCCAATCTGTGACAATTCAAGGCTTTAATCTGTGGGAAGGAGCATTTGTTATGAGAGTGTCCCAAAAACCCCGCCAATATGCCAAAAATCGCTCCTAGCAATGTCATTGGCCTAGTGGTAGACTCCATGGGAAGTGTGACTTCCACGGCCCCGGTGCAAGTCGTCACGAGAGCTCAGGCACTTAAGCAAAACCAAGACTTAGGCCAAGAAAAGAATGCGGAGGTTAGTGAGACTGAGAGCCAGAATAAGAAGAGAACAAGAGCTAGGAGAGATAGCCATGAACGGATGAAAAGGAAATGGGCAAAGAAGATGAGTGAACTTGAGGAAAGTCTACGAGAAACCAAGACCAAAATAATAGAAATCACATCTCAAACGCACTCTCACACCCCACCTCCACTACCATCCTCATCACCTTCCATTCCTCAACCTTCTAATCCACCACACGTAACCCACACACCACCCGAGTAGGATCAGTCTTAGAAGATCCCACTCCCGATGACATAGATATGATGCTTACAGCATATCAGGCCAGGATCCAGGAAGGGCCAAATGTAGCAAATCATGAAACATGTTACCCTAGAGCTGACCTAGAGCTTGAACGAACCAAGTTGTGTGCCAAGATGGTGGAATTGGCTCAAGCCATGTTTGAGGCCAATCGCCTTTTCAATTGCTCTAGCTCCACTAGAACACCATTGCATTTTGATGGTCTGTTAGACATATTGGAGACAATAATTGCAAAGTCTGGAAAATGAGCCAACTCCCAGGCTAAGGAGAGGACAACTTATAGAATAAGCATTCCTCCCAAGGAAGCTTATGTGCCTAACTCCATTGAACCAGACACCTTTTCTTCTATGAATCAGTACTCACCAGAATTCTTGCGAGAGATTCAAGAAGAGAAATGGGCTAAAGAGATTGAAGTTCCTCCTCCCATTGAACTTGTGGATGAAACCCACGATCAATTCCCATAAGGCCTTCCTTCCATTTATGGAGAGCACGGGAGTGCCCAATCTCAAGAGCCAAAAGATCAGCATAAGATGGCTTTTGCCACAGAGTGGGGCATATTTGCTTTTTGGGTAATGCCATTTGGGCTTACCAATGCTCCTACAACCTTCCAAAGATTGATGTGCCATGTATTTAAAGAATTCTTGAGGAAGAATTTGGAAGTCTATGTTGATGATCTTTGCGCTCATTCCAACATTAGGCAGACCCACATACCTGAACTTAGACAAATCTTTGATAAAATTAGAGAATATCAAATCTGCTTGAACCTAGAAAAGTGTGTTTTCATGGTCAGACAAGGTAAGATTCTAGGACACATAGTGTCAAAGAACGACATATCCACTGACGAAGAGAAAGTAGAGCTATCGCAGAACTACCTAGGCCAAAGAATGTCAAGGAAGTGGAAGCTTTCATGGGGCATTATGGCTATTACTGACGTTTTATACACATGTATGCCATCATTGCAAAGCCTCTGTATGGACTTTTGACTAATTTTGAGTGGACGGATGAACGTGAGAAATCTTTCAATGAGCTTAAATAGCGATTGTGTTCAGCACCAATCTTGACTACACCGGATTGGAACAAGCCATTCCATCTCCATGTGGATGCATCCAATTATGCTATTGGGTGTGTACTTGCACAACCAACTGGTGAAGTTAATATGGATCTTCCAATTGCCTATGCTAGTAGACAGTTGAATGCAGCTGAAGGAACCTATACCACTACCGAACGAGAAGGGTTAGGCATGGTATATGCAGTTAAAAAGTTTAGACACTATTTGCTTGCAAATAAGTTTAAATTTTTTACTGATCATCAAGCTCTACTTTACTTGGTAAACAAGCCATGCAATACGGGTAGATTAGTAAGATGGTTCCTCTTACTAATGGAGTATGACTTTGAGTAGTGGTAAGGAAAGGCAAGACTCATTTGAGAGCAGATCATCTCTCGAGGCTCACATCCGGAGAGGCTCCACAAGCACTACAACATATGAGGGGCATACCGACGCTGCATATACCGACGGTCACAGTCGGCGTCGGTATGGGCCTCGGAAAATGTCACTTAGAGATACCGACGGTCAAGTGACCATAGGTATGACTGTTTTAAACGGATCGTCAGTGTGGCCCGCAACCGTCGGTATATGCATCGGTATATGCGTTGGTATGGGCATCGGTATAAGCGAACCAAATTGCGACCTACATTGTCTTGTGCACACACACACACACACAGATCTCTCTCTCTCTACACACACACTCTCTCGACTTAGATCTCACATCTTGGTAAGTGTTGTGCATACTGTTAGCATTTGTGTTTCTCTATGCTTTAGGTTTTATAATGTCTCTTCTTTGATTTTGCAGAAGTTCTTTGAGCATCGATTGTTTGGAATTGGACGATAGACGACATACATTACGCTTTGACAACAATGATCCAAAAGAGGGGTATACTTGTAAGTGATTGTTTTATTCTCTATTGATAGAGAGAGAAGGAGAGAGAGAGAGAGAGAGAGAGAAAGAGAGAGAGAGAGAGAGAGAGAGATAGAGAGAGAGAGAGAGAAAGAGAGAGAGAGAGAGAGAGAGATAAAGCATAATGAAAGAAAGGAAGATAGAGATAGGAAAATAGAGCATACATACACACACACATACACACACATTTACACATTTACACATGCATACATACACACATACATGTACACACATGCATACATACACACATACATGTACACACATGCATACATACACACATACATGTACACACATGCATGCTTACATACACACACCTATACACACATGCATGCTTACATACACACACACATATACACACATGCATGCATACACACATACATACACACACATATATACACACATGCATACATACACATACACACACACATATACACACATACATACACACACATATATACACACATATACACACATGCATGCATACATACAATAATTTAAATAATTTAATTAATATATATAATAAAATATATAAAATTAAATATATAAAAATAGGATTACGTAAGGAAAAAATCTGAATATATAGAGCATTTGCGATGAGGTAATTAATTTATAAACTTGGTTTTTACTTGTTGTTTGTAATTTTCATGTGAATTTATCTCATTCCATTAATGTTCTTTGTTGCAGTACTGTTGATATGGAATGTTCTTTGCATGTGTATGGCAGTGGAAGACCAATATTTTGTATTTGATTTTCATATGGCAATACATTGCTTTGCCACATTTTGTAAAAGCATCATATATGACAGTGGTTTGCCACACTCTTGTACATGCTTCATTATTGAAATATATAACTTCTTTTGTACATGGTTCATAGTTCATTCTAATTATCTCTTTTGTGTCCAATAATACTCTGTTTCATGAAATCATATTTCGGTTGTCATTAGAGTACACATCACATGTACTCGGTTTTTTTTGGGCAGAGTGTATTGTCTTTTGTTAAGCAACATCATGGTAATGTTGTTGTAGCAAAAGACAAAACACTCTGCCCAAAAAAATTTTGCAGGTATGGTCGTCGGTATACGCGACTGTACTCCTAGTAGTGTCATTGGAATGACCGTTGGTACACCCAATAGGCGACGGTATGACCAGCACAAGCCTCGATATATGCGCCGGTATGGGCGCCGGTAATACCGACACATATACCGATGCATATACCGACGCATATTCCGACACTTTGGTACCGATGTGCACACCGACCTTTACACCGGCGTCACGACAAATAAAGTCGCGTTCATTTTCCTCGGTAAAAACCTCGGTATACCATCAATCTACTGTAGTGAAGGAGTATCAGATGATCTTCCTGATGCTTGCTTGTTTAATTTGGAAGTTGTACCATAGTGGGCCAAGACCTTAGTGCCAGTACTGACATATGGGCCTAAACACCCAATAGTCAACACCCAAGATAGGGAGGTAGTAAAGGCCCAAAAGTACCATATCATGGAAGGACGTATGGACAAGAACACGGATCAAGGAATATTATCTTGTTGTGTGAAAGAGGAAGAGTATGCAAAATGGTTGCAATTAGCACATGTTGGTGCATTAGAGCAACATTACTCGAGACAAAGAACTTTACAAACACTAAAGAGACTCGGAGTGCACTGGCCAACTATGGAAGCAGATGTCCATAGGATGTGCAAGGAATGCCCAATCTGCAGCACTAGACCGCCTCTAGAACATGCCACTCTTTATCAAGTGTCTTTAGTGCCAGATTGGAGCGAACCATTAGTAGCCTTCCTGAGAATGAAAACATTCCCTCAGGAGATGACAATGGCCAGACAAAGGAGCTTAGAACAAGAAGCTTTAGATTATACTCTCATTGGAGATAATCTATACAGACGAGGAAAAGATGGGTATCTTAGAGTGTGTGTCCACCAAAGCGAATATCTGAAGATCTTGGAGACTGATCATCAAGGTGTAGCAGGAGGACACTTTGGACCAGATCGGGTGATCAAGGCAATACTATTTGCAGGTCGTTGGTGGCCAAACCTTCACATGGATGCACATACCTACGTGAAGAGGTGTGATGTTTGTCAGCGAACTCAGTATCCTATACGCAAAGATGAGATGCCATTGAAACCTATGATGGGTGGACGTGCATTCTCTAAATGGGGAATAGATTTTGTTGGTCCTATTAATCCCCCAACCAAGGGTTCACATGTTGAATACATCATTGTGGCCACAGACTATCTAACCAAGTGGGTAGAAGTAAAAGCCACAATGAAGAACGATGCTCAAACGACAACAAAGTTCTTATTTGAGAATGTGTTCACTAGATACGGATTGCCAATAGAGTTAGTGAGTGATAGAGGCACACACTTCTTGAATGAAGTCATAGAAAACCTTCTCCAAGAATTCTTGGTGATACATAAGAAGTCTGCCCCCTATCATCCACAAGCTAATGGACAGGCCGAGAGCACAAATAAGATTCTATGCAATGTATTGACAAAATTGGTTAATAATAAACGCTCTGATTGGGACAAACAGATACACCATGTTGTTTGGGCATACAGAGTTGCCTATAAAATGGTACTCCAAGCCACGCCCTTTCAAATGGTTTTCGGCCAAAATGTAGTGCCACCATAAGACTTTTTGATACCTATGTTGAAAGTAGCACAAGAGCATGACTGGACAGGCCATGAGCTATCCTCTAGAATCTTCGATCTTGAACAATTAGGTGAAACATGATTGAGGGCTGCAGCAGGAATTTATGCAGCCAAGAAGAGGCAAAAGGCATATTTCGATGCACACGTGAAGGATAAGGGCTTGAAAGCAGGAGACCTAGTCCTAGTTTACACCTTGAAGCAACATGCACGGAAATTAGAGAAGAGAGGCTATGGACCAATGATTATCAATAGGATCTCCACAAGTGGAGCAGTTCAACTAGCCACTCTAGAAGGCGATATTCTACCAAGTTACATAAGTGGATGCAGAGTCAAGTTATATCAAGAACCCCTCATGGAGGAGATGTTAAATCGACTCAATACTGCAAAGAAACGTAAAGAAGAGGAAAAGCGAATTCTAGAAGAAGCATAGGAAGAAGCTTTAGAATGCATCCGACGAATGAAATTGAGGAGACAGGGAAGAGATCAGCCTAGGCCTGACACTCAAGAATTTCTAGGTTATCACATGGCCATGTGTGAGGCTTCAGGTGAATGTTCCCATAGGATAGTCGATCGGCGACCTTTTGTGACCCTAGAAGTAGGACAAGGAGAGAGTGCAAGGACCGTGAGAGCTTTAATTGACTCAGGAGGAGCCACTAGTGTAGTTCAACTTTCTTATTGCCAAAAATTGCAATTGAAGGTCAATCCTATAGAGGCATATCTCATCGGGTTGGGAGGCATGGAAATCCCTTGCGTGGGAGAGGTGGAACTTCCCCTCTACATTCAAGAGGTTCTAATGGCAGTCAAAGTGTTAGTATGTGAAGACGAGGATCTTACCGAACCTCTTGTCTTGGGCCAAGACTGGATCTATGATCATGCAATGAACCTGAACCTAAGAAGTGGACTTCTTCAGGCTTGGGTAGGCCAAAACCACATCATAATGGAATTAGAAAATCAAGCACTTAGGCCACTAGAAGAGGCACCAAATCCTGGTCCCTCCCGGAACCCACATGAAGATAACAATGCTATTCTTGTCCAAAGTTCTATGGTAGTCGATGAGGAGTTCCCTTCTTTTCCAAAGAGAATTCGAGGAAAGCAAGTCAGGCAACACACGACACAGAGGAGGCCGATGATCAAGAAGCATGAGCACCAACCTGTACAATATAGAGCACCTCTTGGCATGAAGCAGATCTGGGTATGCAAGGGTGAACAACCCTCGGCTTTGGAGACAGGATCCCAAAGAAGCACCAAACGATCTAGAGTGTCAAAGATTACAACGGAGTATCCTAGGCATCGATCTAGACAAATCACTTCTATTTGGGTTCCAAAGCATTCAATGAAGGCTATCCCAAATGCTAGACAAATATGGGTGCCCAATACCTACTTACGAGCTCAAATAGCTTCACCTCCATTCACAAGATTGAATCAACACCCACAATCACCCTTGGCACAAATCCTAGGGCGAACATCTACACTCCAAACTACATCTTCGGTCACACCTAGGAATGTCGGGAAATGGGTACCCAAAAGGTCCCAAATCCAACACAATCCAGTCCACAAACCTTTACATGTCATCACCACTAAAAGCTACACTTCCACCATCAAAGTTTGGAGACTTAAACCCCGTATCAAACCACCTGACCCAATTTTGTAAATCAGTCCCCTCTGATGTAGGTGCATTCTGAGTACATTGCACATCCAAAGTATGCATCTAGGATGAACCTGTGGAGAGTCTACCTATTGAAGTGCCACCGACTGAATGACCGGTAGAGCTGCAACTCCTCCAACAAATACCTATACCAGACCCTCCCACAGGGATAACAGAGAGAGTCCATGCAAATTCTCATTAGTTCAATGGCATGCCAGGGCCCATAGGAGAGGCCAGGTATATCTGGGAGTCCAAGTGCGAATATGATAGATCATGGGTCCGATTCGAATTCTTCTCCAAGGAGTTTGAGACTCTCCAGAACACACAAGACCTTCAAACCATATGGCAACGTGCAGGGCTATCGGAGTACTTTGAGGCACCTTACCCAAATCGGATCTCCTACGATGTTACTATTTGGTCTCAACATTACAGACTAATGCAGAGAAGGATAAACCAAGAACGTTCGTTCTTCCTTCTTTGCTGGGCAACAATGAGTTGAAGAGGTTCGAACTTACCTTGGAATTGGTGAGCTCTGTTTTGAATATGCACGGCACACATGTACCTTTTGAGAAGGATGCTCTCATTCCCACTAACATGAAGGATCAGAAACTACTAAAGCTGAAAGATATGGCAGCACTCACACCAAACGTGTCTATCCCTCTCCGTATGTGCATGCAACATTTTGGTTTTCCTGGTCAAGATCGATTCACACAACCTCACAAAAGAATATGGTTCACTCTTTACTTGGCGGAGACAGGTGCGTTACCGATTAAGCTTCCTATATGGATTGTGGAGCAGTTGTATGAAGCAAATAAAAGGTCATCTAGAAAACTAGTGGTGAATGGTTGTTGTTCCATCACACACATTATCTACAGATGCTTAGCATATGATGTTCCCATTGAATGTGCTTTAACTTGGGCACAACTACAAATGTTTAAGAGACTCAAAACTTCCACACATCAATCCAAGCACATGAGGGGCTCGATTCCTTATGTCCAGACACGTGAAGTTCTGACTACTCTGGAAGTCTCGCCATGAGGGGAGGCCACTATACCTCCCTTTACCATTAGAATACCCAGGTGTGGACCTGAAGGTACATCACAAGCTTCCCCTTTGGCTCCTCCTATCCCATCTGAATTTGAATTTGCTACGACTCGAGATGTTGAAGGGATGAACACCTTCGACTTCGAATCATTCTTGCAGAATACCCAACTCTCCAATGTCAAATTCTTCTCGGACACAGAAGAACAGGGCACCTCTTCACAAAGACAGAGGAAATCCACAGAAGGCCGCCATGTACATTAGGATGACGATCAACAAGGTCAACAACCAGGACACCTAGAAGAAGAAGAAGCAGAAGAAGAAGAAACCATCGGAACCCTCGCATATACAGCAAAACTCCGAAGGCTGTATCAAATCATGGAACGAGTGCGATCGCAACAACTACTCACCGAACAGAGCAGTAGGGTGCTCATGGCTCAGCTATTGGAAGAAGCTGGAGTTGACTCCAAATACAGCAAAGGCCTATTATTGGTGACAGAAACGTATGGAGTAATTGAAGCACATCCAGAGGCCTCTTGTTCAATATGACCCGCGAAGATTCCAAACACGACCACGGTCTGGTAAAAACATCGAAATTCCCATTACTACAGGGGAAGGACCTATTATTACATTTGAACCCATTGAGACAAGTTCCCAAACAACAGTAACCTCTGGCCAAGAGCTCCCAGTCGCCTAGGATGAATCAACCGAACCACTACCACCGACACCTCCACCGTCACCTCCTCGAACTCAAGCTAGAGACACCACCTCAACTACCCAACCCACAGAGCAAACCTTCATCTTCCGTACTCCCACCTCTGGTTCAACTTTGTTCTCCACCTTTGAAAACCCTGTCTATCAAACCACCACCATCACAACCACATCAACTGAACTGCTCATGGAGATAACCATAAGACAACTGGCCTCCACAACCTGTGTCATAGGACATCCTGACACGAGATCCATATTTTTTGGATTCCCTACCACCACACTCCCTTTTGTGACATTCCCACCTCCTATCTCTCACTTCCCACCTCCCATACCACCATTCCTTCAACCAGCCCATGACTACTTTTGTAGAATGTTTCAAGCCACCACCCCACCCTCCTCCTCAATCGCATTCCCACCATCCACACAACACTTATTCACCACTATCACACACACCACCTACCATTCCGATATACATGGTATACACTACACTCACGTCCACCCCTGAGGGCATGGACATTTCGCCACCCATAGCACCTCCACCACCCCCCACACTCCCACCTTCCCCTATCCCCCCTCCACAATCTCACTGGCACACACATCACCTATAGACACAACATTCACTCTTCCCATTCCCCAAGTCCCTCCCCTTGCATCTTCTGTTGTACAAACCACACCTTCATCCATAGGCAATGCATTTGACACCATGATTGCATGTATGTCACAGTTAAGGACAGAATACTATTAGCTGTAGGCACATAATCAAAGGTTACAAGAACACTCCGAAGCACTACAACAATGCCTCGATACACTGGAAGAGGACAAAGCCAGTCTCCAAACTCAATTTCAAACCTTACAAGAGGCTCATGGAATTTTGGAGACACAATTTCAAAATGTGGATCAAGAATCAATCCAAGGGCTAGAAAGCCATTTGCAGATACAACTGGAAAGAAATTCCAAACTCAAGCACAACATGGCCCTGCTCAAATGACACCTTACAGCAACACATGAGAAAAATACACGGCTTCAACAACAGAACCAGGAAAACTTAGAAGCAGCCATCGAAAGCACACCTGTGGTTCCCATTAGTCCTTCCAAGTTTCAAGCAGTGACCCCAGAGAGCATCAAAATCATTCTTGAAGACTATGCCACTTTACTCGATGCACATGACCAGTTATCAGAAGAACTAGGTCAACTGAAGCAAACAAGACAGAAAGAAATGACAGCGGGTCCCCAAGCTACTGACTCAACCGCTTCTCTTATCACGGACTCGGAGGCCCTTCAAGATCTCCAAAAACAAGTTGCAAAATTGCAAGCACGTCTACTCTAATACGAAAGACCACCATCCCCCCCTGAGACACCCATAGATGAGGAGACAATCTCCATTCAAGTGGAACAAACATTTGAAGAGGAATATGATCCACAACCCTTCCCAGGGGGGCGACAAACGGAAGAAGGACAAGATATTTTCGAAGCACCATGACCCCCATGGCTACGACAAGTGGAAGAAATGGGGTTTCTCATGAAGAGCGCACAATAGTGCAAAATCAGGCCATGAGAGTCATAGAAGAAACTGTGTTACAATCTGATTACTTCAAGAACTTGTCATCTAGATGCCTTATCCTCTCATCAAAACTCCAATACAGGCCTTACTATGTTATTAAGGCCAATTATAATGCAGAAATACAGAGAGTCATGGGTAAGATTCCTTCATTCGCTACCTAGTTTCAACCCAAAGACCTTCCTCCAGCCGTGAAAAAAGGAAAAATCCATCAACCAACATGGTGGCAGAAACTTCTAGAGACATATCTTGAAATGCCGCACACATGGAACAATGCGCCTTTACATCTACTTTACAATCCATGCTACGGCCCCGTTCCACGACGCAGATCATGGAAAGCATTCGACATAAAGGTACTGAATAATGCTCAATGTAAGGAGTGGCTCAATTATTCGTACATAGCACCACCGCAGGGACCACCATCGATAGCATACATGATGGCCACAATTCAACATTGGATGCCTCAACTGAAGCCCATGCCATATGTGGCGGCCCAAATGATGCTTAAGATTTTGGATATGATGCAGGTAGTACTCAAAACCTTTAGAAATGCAGTAGCACCCCAGGTATGTCTACCGGGGTTTATCAATGGAAATTATGATTTGGTGTATGACATGAGCACCACCCCCGACATTCGGGTAGCTTATGGATGGCATTCTTCGCACCTAAGCCCACACACCTGCTTCATCTCTTTACCTGTCAACAAGCCATGTACTCTGAGTACTACACAACACTCCAACCGGAGGTCCCAGGTGCAATTAATTGGGATGCATTGGAAGCTGATCTAGCAAGAGGTCTACGCCTAGGTGAACACAAGCTAGCCACGAATGTCCTACAATACTATATCGACCACCCTATAACAGAGCAGAGGTATGTCAGGGGTGACAGATGCTAGGAAGGGGGGAGTGTTGGCATACAAGTCATAAGCAGAGCATACAGGCACAAAGGAACAGTCATGCACAATACGGCAACAAGGCCCTTTTTCATAAAAAATTTCCAACTCAAGTGATTTTCATCAATACACACACATTGTAAATCCTGTTTTTGGTAGAATAGACTCCATTTTGTTCAAGCCGAGGAGTCCTCAAGCTTGAATTATAATTAGCTACGTACCAATTTTCATAATTTTTAGACTCCGTTTGAGCCCTCAAATAGGCTCTAGAACCTAATTTTTAACGAGGCTGGACACTAGGTCTGGACAAGGACAAAGCTAGTCAGAAAATTATAAAAAGAGCTAGAGAGCTCATTTTTGGGGGTTAGATTGTTTGTGAATTGAACTTATGTAAGAGACTTTTTGACTAATGCAAATAACTCCATTGTTCCCCTCTTTGTTCTTGCCTTGTGTGTGCATGTGTGTGTATGTGTGTGCATGTTTGTGTGCTTCTCACTCACACACTTGTGCCATCACTTGCTCATAGTCTTCATACTAGTCCTCACGTCTCCACGGATTGACAATTATGAGGTGGATCTCCTCAGTTGGTACTTGCCATTGTGCTAGAGTGACACCAAAGCACATGCATTGATAGCTTTGTCTATCGAACGTGCCATTATTCCTCACATTCGCTCTTGCAGAACAACTAAGGATGCTTGGGGATACACTTACCACATTGTACCAAGATAGGAATGAGGCTCATGTTGCTTACCTCCGAAAACAATTGGAGAGTGAGCACATGAAGGTGATTCTATGGACAGTTTTCTAACAAATATCAAAGACTTGAAGGAACTACAGTAGACTCAGATGTTTGGTACTTTGACAGTGGGGCGACCAAACATATTACCTCGTAGTGCAGTTTCTTCTCTTCACTCGAGCCTGCCCCTACAAGGATTGCTGTTACATGCGCCAACAACTCCTCTTATCTTGTTATGGGAGTTGGTAAGATCATTTTGACTACTATTGATGGTAGTTGTTTCACTTTGTTAGATGCTTTGTTTGTGTCAGGGATCAAGAAAAAATTGTTCTTAGTTTCTCATTAGCCAAGATTGGCTTGGTTGTGAAATTTGTTGATGACAGGTGTACAGTGATCTATCATATGGCGATGTGGTTATTGCTTCTGGCATTTTATGTCATGGGTTGTATAAGCTCATAGACTATGAAAGATCTGTAAATGATTCAGCATGTGCAGTACATGTTCTCAAACTATGTTAGATGCAAAGCTTTGGCATGCACGCTTTGGTCATTTGAATTTTGCTAGTTTGCTATGCCTACAGAAATCTAAAATGGTGTCCTCTTTGCCCAAACTTGAGGCACCTGGAAAACATGTTTGTGAAGGCTGTATTTTGGGCAAAATGCAACGTTCATCCTTTCCAAAAGATGGTTCAGGGCTACTCAGAAATTGCAGCTTGTACATAGTGATGTATGTGGTCCTATGCAGACACCTTCTGGAAATTATCTTTACTTCATGACTTTCATTGATGGCTTTTCCAGGCATGCATGGGTATATCCATTAAAGGCAAAGTCTGAAGTGTTCATGTGCTTCAAACAATTTCTGGTTTTGGCTAAAAATCTATCAGCATGTAAAGTGGGCACCCTCCATTCTGATCGAGGGGGGGAATATATGTCTTCTGATTTTAATGCATTTTTTGCTGAACGTGGGATAAAACACCAGTGTATAGTGCCATATACACCTCAACAGAATGGATTTGCTGAACGAAAGAACAATTCACTCATGGAGATGGCCATGTGCATGGTCAACAGTCAGGCCTTACCACATAGTTTTCTGGCTTGAGGCTCTCATGTGTGCAACGTATGTACTTAATAGGTGTCCCACTAAAGCGCTACAGTCTATCACTCCATATGAGGCTTGGCATGACCACGAGCCATCTGTTGCTCATCTGCATGTTTTTGGCTGTTTGGCATATGCATTAGTGCCCGAAAAACATTGATGGATGATAAAGTAGTAAACTGTATTTTTGTTGGGTACAGTTCTGAAAGTAAAGGCGATCGTCTGTATCATCCACAGACTAAACACATTCTGGTTAGCCGTGATGTTTTTGTGGAAGATGCTATTCAACCATTGCTTTCATGTACTAAGGAGGCATCTGTTAGCTCCAAAGACATGTATGATACTTTGCTGCCTCTTTTTACAGTTGGACAGTCTAGTGCTGGTCCTAATGAGGCAACTTTTCAACCTTTGCAGGTTTCATGTGATGATGCAGATCATTCCATTTCTAATGCAGATTTACATGATGCACTTATTGATGTGAGATCTAATATTGAGCAGGCAACTTTTCAACCTTTGCAGGTTTCATGTGATGATGCAGATCATTCCATTTCTGATGCAGATTTACATGATGCACTTATTGATGAGAGAGCTAATATTGAGCAGGCAAGAACTATGCCAAAATGGCTGGTGCAGACCTTGTGTGATAGCAAATTAGATGCATCTCTATCATATCATATTCGATCAGGCTCTCATAGTGCCTCTTTTGCATCAGATTGCTATGTTATGGCTGCATCTAGTCTCTATGATAAGATTGAGCCTATTTCGTTTGATGAAGCACAAAATTCAAAAAATTGGATGGTTGTTGTGCAATATGAATATGATGCAATAATGAAGAATGGTACTTGGTCTTTATGTGACTTGCCTCTTTGCAAGAAGGCCATTGGCACTAAGTGGGTATACAAGCTAAAGTGTAAACCTGATGGTACAGTTGACAGGTATAAGGCTAGGCTTGTTGCAAAGGGTTATGCATAGGAAAGAGGCATTGATTTTAATGAGACCTTTGCACCTACATGCAGTATGACTACTGTTTGGAGCATTTGTGCACTTGCAACCCATCATGGTTGGAATGTACATCAGTTGGACATTAAAACTGCATTTTTGAATGGTCACTTGCATGAAGAACTGTATGTTTTTCAGCCCCATGGCTTTGTGCAGAAAGGGCATGAAAACCAGGTGTGCAGGTCAAAGAAGGCATTATATGGTTTAAAGCAAGCACCACATGCATGGTATGAGAAGATGCATGCCTATCTCATTGCACATGGTTTGAGAACAGTCCAACTGAGAGCACCTTATATGTTAAGCGTGCTAATGATGTGCTTTTGATCATTGTTGTCTATGTTGATGACATGCTGCTCACTGGTCCTATTGAGAAGCATATTGCTGATTTTAAGGCTGATTTGCATGCCTCATTTGAGATGTCTGATTTGGGGCATTTGCATCACTATTTGGGGATTTAGTTTATGCAAGTTGATGGTGGAATGGCTTTGTGTCAAACAAAATATATTGACACATTATTGCAATGATTTGGCCTTGAAGACTGTAAGCCTATTGCCACACCTATGGAGACAGGTTTACGATTGAGTCTTCATGATGCTGGAGATGCATTTGATGTTGTTCTATATTAGCAAGCTGTTGGATGCCTGATTTACTTATGCAGTACCCAAATATTCAGTTTATTGTCTCACAGATGAGCAAGTTTATGCATTGCCCATGAGTCAAGCATTGGCAGGCGGTTAAGCGCATCTTTTGCTACTTGAGTGGTACTCGACTACTTGGGTTGTTTTATCCCAAGGGGGGATCACTACCGCCAGATTTGAATGCTTTTTTTGACTCTGATTGGGCTCGTTGCTATGACACTTGTGTGTCCACTAGTGGTTTTTGCTTCATGCTTGGTAGCTCATGTATATCTTGGTTGAGCAAGAAGCAGCCTACTACGGCCACTTCCAATTGTGAGGATGAGTATAGGGCACCTTTCACAATGACTGTTGAGTGTGTGTGGCTCAGACGCCTTATGGATGATTTGGGTGTTGGTTAGTCTTCTGCCACCACCATCTTCACTGACAGTCAGAGCGCATTGGCAGTTGCGAGGAACCCTGTGTTCCATGGTCGCACAAAGCACATTGAGGTGCATTATCATTATGTCAAGGAGAGGTTCTCTGCTGGGGAGATCAGCTTGGCAAATGTGCCCATGCAGGAGAACATTGCAGACCTTTTCACGAAGGCTTTGCCTAGGGAGAAGTTTGAAGATTTCCGCAAATCTTTGGGCTTACTTCCTTTTATGGAGTGATTTCCACATAGCTTGGCACTTCTGTATACATGAGTGCGAGGCTCCTTGTTCACCGCATCACTCCCAAGGGGGGATTTGTTGATATATTTAGGTAGTGATGTGTGTGAACACTTTAGGACCGCCGGGGCACTTTTTTCCCTCTTTAGGAAGTTTTTTCCCCTGGCTTGTATATACGCCTAGTGCCCTAATGGGCTACTTATCTTTGTACATTCTAGTGGTAATACAATTAGTATTGTGTGTTTAGCTCCAAGCTTCTTCTTCTTCCTTGTGATGTTCGCATGCTTTCATAGACGTCTAACTCCAACAGTCTCAACTGCTGTGGAAATTGGCTTGCAATCCTCAAAGTCAAAACGTTGAAGTAGTTTTTCAACATACTTTTCTTGATGCATAACAATTCCCCCCCCCCCCCCCTCAACGGATACAAATTGGATGCAAGGTTAGTAGCTCAAAAGACCAAGATAAATGACATCAAAAGTATGCTGCAAATCAGCCATAAGAATGTCAAGTTTTGCATCACATGACCCAGTCAAGAGTATGTTGTCAACATAAATAACAAGCATTGTAAGATCAGCCCCATTTTTGTGTACATAGAGTGTGCTTTCAATTGGACTACATGTGAAGCCAAGAGAAATCAAGTGCTTATGGATTTTGTCATAGCATGCACATGGAGCTTGCTTGAGGCCATACAAAGCTTTATGCAAGTGACAAACCATATGCTCTTTCCCTTTCATGAAAAATCCAGGAGGTTGCTTCACATAAACCACTTCTTGCACATCACCATTCAAGAAAGTTGTCTTTATGTCCAATTGATGTACTTTCCAACCTCGATTTGTAGCCAATGCAACCACGGTACGAATGGTAGTCATGCATGAAGTAGGTGCAAAAGTTTCCTCATAGTCAATGACATATCGTTGCGCATATCCTTTGGCAACCAATTTAGCTTTGTAGCGATCAATGCTACCATCAAACTTTCTCTTAATTTTGTATACCCACTTCGTACCAATGGCATTTTTCCCTTTTGGCAATTCACATAACTCCCAAGTACCATTCCTATGTATGGAATCCATTTTTGATTTCATAGTGCTCATCTAATGTGGATCCTCGCATGCATCTTCAAAAGTACGTGGCTCTTCATTACATATTGTTGCAATAAGAAAATAATCCACAAAATTATTTGATGCATGGCAAGAGCTTGATCTTGTTCTACCAAGTAAAAGTGCACTCAATTTGCTATCTTGCAAAGTTTGTTTTCAGCCACTTTCGCATACTTTGTGCACTCTTGATAGACATGCGCTCATTATGTAATACATCATCAATATTTATATCATGCATGGGCTGAATTTCATGCTCATATTCAGCCATATTTTATCACAAATGTTCATCCATATGTGGCTGGAAATTTCCAACAATTTTGACAATTTTTGGCTGAAAAATTTCAACCATGTTTGGTTGGAAATTATCTGCATTTTCAACTCTATTTTGTTGGAATTTTTCAGCCCCTTGAGCCTTAATTGGCTAGTCTACATGGCAATATTCAAGCACACCATTTTGGAACAAAGGCATGAGTGTATCGAACACATCTTGTGAGCTAACTCTTGGCTGTTTTTTGCATTCAAGTAGAGGGAAAACTGAATTTTCAGCAAATACCATGTCTCAACTCACAATAATTGTGTTCATCAATGGATGGTACAAACGATATCCCTTACTTTCAGCACTATAACCAACACATATACATTTATTTGCCTTGTCATCACATGCATATGACTAACCATAGCTTATGTCCATTCCAAACCTCATAAGGAGTGATGACTCTCAATGCTTTTGTAGGGTAGTGATTCAACACATTATTTGCACACATGACTACTTCTATCCAAAAATTATCAGGAAGGTGCTTTCCTTTAACCATACATCGTGCCATTTCAAAGAGTGTTCTATTTTTATGCTCGACAACACCATTTTGCTGAGGTGTATGTGGCACTATACATTGGTATGAAATACCTCTTTCACGAAGAAAAGCATTAAAATCATGCGACATGCGTTCACCATCACGATCTGTGTGTAGAGTCCAAAGCTTTTATGAAGAAAAATTTTCAGCCATAGTAAAAATGCTTTGAAGCAAAAAAATACCTCATTCTTTACTTTCATAGGATACACCCATGTATGGTGAGTAGCATCATCAATGAAGGTAAAAGAAATATACATGCTTCCCAAAAGATTGAGTCTTGACGGGACCACATACATCACTATGAACAAGTTGCAATTGTCTTGTAGTGCGTGTATGAATATCTTTTGGAAAAGAAGCACGATGCATTTTTCCAAGAATGCAACCTTCACATGCATGCTTTTCAATGGAATCAAGTGTTGGAAAACCAATAACCATGTACTTCTTTTGCAAGTAAAGCAAACAATTGAAGTTCAAATGACCAAAATGAGCATGCCAAAGCTTCATTTCAGCCATGGAAGAAGTATAAGAAACCAAGGCATTCGAGGCAGCCCTCTTGTATGTATCCATGCGATACAAACCATTACATAATGTATCGGACATAACGATAATATCACCATTGCTAAAATCATGAACCATATACTTATCATCAACAAAGTGTACATGAAGTCCAGCTTTGGCAATCAATGGAACGAAAATTAATTTCTTCTTGATATTGGGCACATACAATGCATTTTTCAAGAGAATCAGACCTCCATTTGCAGTCGTAAGCTCAATTTTTCTTACTCCAATGATAGGATAAGAGGCATTGTTTGCAAACACCACATTTCCTCCTTTGGGTGAATCTTTTAGAGATGCGAAAAATCTTTTGCATGATGTTATGTGCTTTGAAGCACCACTATCAAAGAACCAATCCCAATCAGCCTCACTCACAACCGTACATTTAGAATGCAAAGATGCATCATAATGACATGTAACAACACATGCCCAAAAATCTTGAGCCATGTTAGCTTCATTATTCTTTGCATTTACTGAATTTTCAGCAAACGACATTCCGGATTCCTTCTTCTTTTCATTGCACTTACCAAGCTTTCTACACTCATCAATAATATGACCAGGTTTTTGGCAATATTTGCATCTCTTCTTTTACAAATCAACATCATTAGAGGAATGAGTGGAAGAGGAAGGTTGAGGCTTTTGTTTTTTATGAACCCAAAGCTGAACCATACTTGCCTTAACCCTTTTGTCACATAGCAAGTGCTTGCATTCCCTCAATCAAACCACTCCTATTCACTCTAGATTGCTCTTCTTGCAAAAGAACAAACACAACCTCATCAAATGCATACATATTGGGATTCCTTTTTGCAACCAAATGAAGTATACTAGCAAAGCTTTGAAAAGCTTTTGATAATCCTTTCAACAATGTAGAAATGAGTGATGCATCCGGAATAACCTCATGTATGTTTGGCAATTGCTCTTTCAAGTCCTTGATGCATGTCACATACACATCCATCGACTCATTTTCAGCCATACATACATGCTCAAGTTGCTTCCTCAAGTATGCAACACATGCTTCATTACGCACTGCATATAAAGAAGCAAGAGTGTCCCATGCATGTCTTGATGTAAAACATGACCGAATGTGTGGAACTATATGACACTTCACAGAAAGCATAATCAATGCATGAGATTGAGCATCTTTTCCATCCCATCTAAGTTGCTCCTATGTAGGTGGAGAAGGAGTTACCTCTGTACTTGAAGTAGAAGCTCCATCTATGACAGTAGATTGTGAAGTAGAAGAACCTACGGGTCTTTGATCTACATCTACCACTATGTTGCAAAGTTGTTTTGCAACAAGAACATGTTTCATCACGTAAGACCACATTGGATAGTTGGTCCCATCAAGCTTAGCTTTAGCTTGAAGCATGCCAATCAAGTCACTACTGCCCGCCTGTTGTTGTAGTATGCCCTTGGGAGCCAAGACCCACACCACCTTGCATGGAAGCAAGAAGGAAGGCCCAAGAAAGACTCTCCTTTCATCCACCCCATCCTCCATCATGTTCAAGCCATTGGCCATCAGCCCGCAGCTATGCCACATGCTTGAAAATATGGAGCAATGGGAGTCAAGGATCCTATTCACATATGTAAAATACAAGACAATTGCAACACTCTACTTACACACAAAGGAAAATGCTAGCATGCACACACACCTCACTCTCACACTCTCCAAGACTAAATACATATATGCACAAAGCCTTAAGAGAAAGGAGAGTTCTTCCATTGAAAGGATTTTACATGAGAGCACGACCAAAAGCCCCCCCATTACAAGAAATGAGCCTCTATATATAGGCTAGGCACATTCTCCCATGTGCTCTTTTTGACTAGTCAAAAAGGAGCACATGCTCATCTCTCTCTAAATCTTTGTGAATATTCTCCAACAACCAACTCAAAAGAAATGAAGGCGTGGGAAACTTCTATGTGGGGATTTCTACATGTGCCAAAAAGCTACATTATTTGAGAGGCTTAAAAACCATAGCCTAAGGGAAATATCAAAAAAGGGGCTTAGGAGAGTGTTCATATGGACATCTCCTAAATACAAAAAAGAGATATTTTTATGAGGGCTAGAGGGTGCCATTGCATGAGGAAATTGTGGGCAACCCTTATAACAACACCCTCCTCCTCCTAGACTTTGTCGTCCTCGACAAAGCTAAGAGAGAAGCATATAATGCCGAACTGGTCCAAGTTTGGAGTCTTCAATTCTTCAAATATGCAGCAGTTCCAATCTGAATTTTGCAAGGCTGCAAATCTTTTGAATCAGCAAGTCGTCAATCTTCAAGTCTGCAACTCCATATTGCTAAGCGACACAATCCCCTTGGGGGGCAGTCAGCCCAGCATGTATCCAAATTTGTAAGTCTTCAAGTCTTTCAGGCCTGCAATGCGGAGCGACACAATCCCCTTGGGGGGCAGTCAGCCCAGCCTCCTTCCAATGTGCCTTCACTCAAAGCTCCAATACCTGAAAATTAAACATACACAACAAGTAGACTGAATTTGAAAAGAAGCAGCCATAAAATGTTAATTCCAATTTTTAGTCTCCATTTCAGGGAACATCTTTCACATAGGACTTTCTCTTCTAATGAGAAGAGCTCCTGAAAATCTTCTTATCTCTACAATCCAAAAATGATGCCAAAATCTGTAATCTCCAAGTGAGTGACATATTGTATTGCATAGCATGAGATGAATATGTAGTAGCATGCTTAACTTATGTTCCTTCCATCATTCATACTATGCTCCTAGTCAATCAAGTTTGAAATTTAACATGAGTGTTCGGTGCTCATAAAATGAATAACCAATAGTGCAACATTATGAGTCTTGTCATTTTACAAGCTTTCCTGAGATTCAAACAACTTATCCAACACGATTCTTGAAGGATCAATGCTGAAGTTCTAAGTGTGTTGACCTGCAATGCGTTATAAAAAAGAAACTTTAACTGAGCATTGTGAAACTAGAGTTACTTCCCTAGCAAAAAACAATACAGTTAAAGCTTATTTCCCTAGAAGTCAAGGGGATTGGAGGTTTTAGACCAGTTTGCAAAACCCAGTTCTTGCATCCATGAAAACATTTCAGGAATTTCCTTCTAAGGACACAAGAGAGAGTAATGAGGAAATGGAGTAATCATTCCTAAACTGCTCTGATTGTGAAGACCCATCATGGTTTGTTCAATGTAGAAATAGGCTTAAATACCTGGAACTCCCCATCTAAGCAAGATGAATGCTATAGAGTTATTCAAAATCGTCAGTCTAGGCCCAAGAAGGTGTAAATACAAAAATGAACTGAGCATCCACATTGTCCAAATAACCTTAAACACTATATAATGAAGTTCCAAGTATTACGACCATATAGAAGGTGAAATCATATCAAACAATCATGGAAAATACATCACACCATCCTGGAGAGCAGAACACAATGCATGTGGACTTCTTGATGATGCCTGAAAAAAATTCACAATTTCTTTTGCAGAATGCATCCCTTTAGATACAGGACCCCTAGAGTTCAGAACCAGAAGTTTTGGCAACAATCAACAAGCTAGATGTGCAAGATATTTGATAAGATATTTGACAAATTCCTGAGATGAATACTACTTAGCAGAAATAGCCATACAAGAATGCAATGCATAAGGGAGAATTAGTCCTTGTGATGTCTTTGTTGGCACTCGAGTCACTATTATACCAGTTTAAACATTTCCCATGTCAAAGTGAACTCTCTATGAGCCATGAAATTTCACATGCATACACTGTCCTGCCTCTCAAATTTGTGCCAGCCATGGACAAGAAACAGACAGATGAATGGCTTTTAAGAAACAAAACACATGAATATCTATGTCATAAAGGTATCAACCATCTTGTTGCCTTTCCCTGAAACAAGATCATTAATAACAGAACCAATTTATCAGTGTAGTTCATCTGGCAACTATGGTAATGAGTTTTAGCCACTTTCATATAAGCAAAGATATTCCTTTAAAGGGATGACAAAAAGTGAGAGGCGATATTTCAGTAATAGCATAAGGTATTCACATCAACAACTACACCAATGTCAATGTTAACTTATACATGAAGCTTAATTTCTCACATGACTAGTAAAATCATTACATTCCTCGATTCAGAAGATGCCATCAAATGCACAGTATAATAAAGGCAGGGGTCTCTTAAGCCAAGGGGCACATATCAGCTTCGCCAATCAACCTACCAGCGGACCCTCAGACATGTAAGGCTTCCCCTAAGCGATTGCATCCTTAACAACCCAATTCGAAAAAAAACCTCTAATCACATAAGTGAAAGCTCCAGGAAGTACAACTTTAGATGTTAAATTTTTTACTTCGAATCTCACTGTCAAGAAGGATCTGAGCAATACCCTTATCATGTATGGGTAGTGAGAGTAAAGGAGTGATTGTGCAACGGTTATGAGAGGAAAGCGGGCGTCGATATAGAAACTCCAAGATTACTTCTATTCACCTACTTTTTTCAATATAACACGTGCTCACCTAGCCAAACCTGAAGGGCCTCTAAGCAACAAGAAAGAGGGAACAGTCCTGTGTACACACTTCATTTTGTAGTTAAGCAATCCCCAAATTCAGAAACAACAAACATGCCCGAGTGTTATGCAGGTCAAGCAAGCCCAATAAAGGAAGGAAAACCTCATGGATGCAGCATGAACATACTATCAATCCAAAAGACATGCCTTAGAAGTTTCGTGTATCTCAAACTCACAAAATTCAGAAAATATGAGCAAAGGTATTTAAGTAACCCAATAGATCCCCATGACAATTTATCAGCAAACACTATTATTTTCAAATTTATAGCACCCCCCCCACACGATATACGGAATCCAAGCATAGTGGTAACATACCTGACTTCTTCAACTCGTTTCAAGAAGTTCTCCCACTATAGATTCTAGAGAAAACAAATTATCAAAAAACCCTTAGGGAAAGTCATAATCTTGGGTATAGATATACTTTTGTCTGATGGGCATAGGAATACACACGATGGTATACACACATCAGGAAAAATAGTGTTAGTAATCCAACCCAAAATAGTCGAAGGCGGTCAAAGGATTTATGCACCAACAAAACCTGTAGCTATGTTTGAAAGAACACACAATATCATATGATTAACATCAATCTCATTTAACCAAGTCAATCCTAAAAGTCAAGGGTTCTTCTTAGTCATGAAGAAAATGCATTTGAAGAGGGCATCTTCTTAGGAAGATAGGACCACATCCAAGCATGAACACAATAGATTAGCAGCCTTGCCATATCTTAACAGTATTGGTTGATCCTTTTGGTGATGAAAGAAAATATCTTCTTGGCACGGCGACGATCATGCAGGGCTCTCCAGCAGTGCAATGAACTCAGTTTGAGATCATGGGCAGCAGCACATTTAAGAAGAGTTTCGGATATTCTCATATATACCTGAGTAGCAACATTCGTCAGTATTTTCATTTAGCCACACAAGGGAGATCATAGGGTATGGTCAAAAAGTAGGAGTATTAAGGCCCCAGATCCTGACAAACTCCCACCCCACACAGAAAAGCATGTTTTGTTCCTCATATCTTTCTTGAAGACAAGCACAGTCAAACACAGATACTTATACACAGTGTTACAAGACAAAAAGTCTTAGCATTCCTTAAATTAGATGCAAAAAAGTGCAACATCACATTATCATGGCTGCAAAAAGTATGGGTGAAACCAGGCCTGTAGACCTCAACAATACATCAACTCCTAGCATTATGCCTTGGGTAGCCTGAAAAAACATGAGCAACCGTGGACAAAAACTTGGGACAGCGAGTGCGTACGAATTGCAGTTCCATAAGGTGAAGCCTGGTGGTCACCGAGTAGCGTTTAGCGAAGGTCCGAGTTGTTTGCCCAACCCCAAGTGCTCCAGCAGAGAGAGAACATGTGCAGCAACCCCATAGAGTAGGAGCTTCATCAAATCGGGAGGGAAAGGCAACACCAACCATAGGGAAATGAAGTTCTTTCCTCAATGAGCATATTCAACCTGTTTTGCTAACAAAGGAAAAAACAATGAAAGACTACAAGGGAAAGTTCATCGAGATGCAAATGTCCATGATCTCTCATAGAGGGGAGATTGAGGGAGAGGAGCACGAAGGTTGCCCAACAGTAAGGATGACAGAGAAGCATAGCTTTACCTACAAGAAGAGCCTGTCGTAGGGAAAAGAGGGCTTGAACACATAGTAGCTATCCGCAGACGTCGAAATGTTCTGATACACCAAACTTGAATGTACACACAAAATTTCCATAGAGCAGTAGAGCATCGACCTTGGTGCCCAACAGAGATCCGCATGGGGCAGGTTTTCGACCTTGCCTTGGTAGGCAGATGAAAAATGGGGCACAAGCTCGACCTAGAGAAGAAATATCGATTGCACTAGAAAGGCCCAACACCAACTATTATGCGGATGAGGGAGTGTGCGCTTGTAGGCAATGAAACGTAACCTTGCGAGCCAATCAGGAGCCAGAGAGTAATTCTGCCAAGTCTTGGGGTGTCGACGATCAGAGGGCGAAAGCTCTAAGGCACAAAGGGGAAGCCCAGGAAGACATGCATTCATGCACAGACTGAAAAAAGGTGGAGAAGCTCAGCGGGGCTCAACCCCACCATAGCTATTAGTAGGTGGAAGCGTGATGGGGGGAGCACACCAAGAGCTCCTGCCCAAGTGGTGATGCCGCCTGGCCTCAAGCAGATACAGCCTCAGAGAAGCGCTCAGCCAAACGGAGGTAGGGTGGAACTTCAAGAGCACACACCCCCGCCAAAACGTGAGTCACCAGAAAGAGAGGACCAGCGTCGTGTGCTTGCTTCATAAGTGAACATAGATGGGAGAAGGACGGCCTCCAGGACCTCTGCGTAGCTGATAACGTGCAAGAATTGCCGGCCCATGCTCGGGTCATGGGGGGAGTATGAGGACGCCATAACCAGGTCCGCAGACAAGAAGGAGGAGCCCGATAGGCTCAACCCCGGAATGGGGGATTCGAGAAAGGTTGGGAGGGAGGGAAACAACTACTCCCCCCACAACCCACGTTCAAAATGTCGGATGCCTCAAGCATGAGAGCATTAACGCCCCACACACATTCGAATACAGCCCCCCCCCCCCTTAATCATGTACGTGAGAGTACTGCCCATATTAACTACGCCTTCAGGTGGTAGGTGGTAAGGACCAACCAAGAAATGTGTGGTCCATTCAAATAGAGAACAAAAATATCTCAATGGAAAACTTTTACGCATATATTCATGGGAGCTTCGAATCTTGCCTTTTCTTGGCACGTATTTTTTTTGAAAAGATGAAGAGAGGGAGGGAATAGAGAGAGTAGATCCCACCCCCTATCCAAGGCATGCACAGAAACAGAGGTGACAGAAATGGAGAGTGATGCTAGTTGTGTGGAAGTGTGTATGTGTGAAGAAAAGAAAGAGAGAAGGGGGTTAGGGGTTGTTCTTGTGCCACAAAAAAAATGAACTAAAATTACCCTACTAAAAACAGGAAATGGGGAACTAATGGCCCAATGGAAGGGTGAAAGTGCCATGCCAACACACATATCCTAAGTGAATAAGCAGAAAAATTGCAAATCAACATCTTAACACATGCTCTTGAGCACTCCAAATGATGAAAGGCCGTTTCCCCGGCAACGGCGCCAAATTTGTTGTTGTAGTATGCCCTTGGGAGCCAAGACCCACACCACCTTGCATGGAAGCAAGAAGGAAGGCCCAAGAAAGACTCTCCTTTCATCCACCCCATCCTCCATCATGTTCAAGCCATTGGCCATCAACCCGCAGCTATGCCACATGCTTGAAAATATGGAGCAATGGGAGTCAAGGATCCTAGTCACATATGTAAAATACAAGACAATTGCAACACTCTACTTACACACAAAGGAAAATGCTAGCATGCACACACACCTCACTCTCACACTCTCCAAGACTAAATACATATATGCACAAAGCCTTAAGAGAAAGGAGAGTTCTTCCATTGAAAGGATTTTACATGAGAGCACGACCAAAAGCCCCCCCATTACAAGAAATGAGCCTCTATATATAGGCTAGGCACATTCTCCCATGTGCTCTTTTTGACTAGTCAAAAAGGAGCACATGCTCATCTCTCTCTAAATCTTTGTGCATATTCTCCAACAACCAACTCAAAAGAAATGAAGGCGTGGGAAACTTCTACGTGGGGATTTCTACATGTGCCAAAAAGCTACATTATTTGAGAGGCTTAAAAACCATAGCCTAAGGGAAATATCAAAAAAGGGGCTTAGGAGAGTGTTCATATGGACATCTCCTAAATACAAATAAGAGATATTTTTATGAGGGCTAGAGGGTGCCATTGCATGAGGAAATTGTGGGCAACCCTTATAACAACACCGCCATTTCACTAAAGAACAAGAATGTGACAAAATCTTTACTTCGATGAAAAGCTCAAATGAATATTGAAATTTTAGCTCACAAATCATCACTCTGATGGCGATTGTGACTGCACAAATATCTTTGAAATGGGGGTAAAACACCAATGGAACTAGTGGAAATATGTCTTGGCTGTTGAAATTCATTGTTGTATGCTCTGAAGTTGATTTGCACCATTAAAAGTATGCGCATGCTACGACGCAAAAAATTGAAACTTGAGAAGGAGTTGAACCTTCTCTAATACCATTGTTGGGTGTGTGTAGAAGTGTGTAGAAGTGTGAGAGATGAAGTATTTCAATGGCGATGCACCACAATGCGCTCTCCTTCTCGCGATCTCCATGATGATATCCTCGGAGTAGAAAACCGAGCTTCTAAGGCCCCACATGGTACTCTGCACAAAGACTACAGAATACACAGAAAAACACAGTACACAGGGAGCACGAAGACAGACTTCTTAGGTCTTACAAATGCGTTCGAACTTACAGTCTGTGACTGACCAGGCCACTATATGTTTTATTAAAGAACATATACAAAGAAGTGTCCAATGACCATTTGGCCTTTCACATGGACACTAACCGTAACAATCTCCCACTAAAGGCCAATATGGACAAAGTAACTATGGGAGAAAAATAAAGACTAATAAAGAGTACCTGAGTGTAAGTATACAAACTATACCTCCCACCTCATGGGCATGTTACACAGTATACAAGTGACTGTGTAAGATCATGAATCAAGTAACCATCATCATGTGAGAACAGTGTTGAAAGATATCATGTGGTAGAGCTTTAGTCAAAGCATCTGCAGCATTATCTCGAGTGTGAACCTTCTCAAGAATAATGCACTCAGTGGCTAAGCAATCTCGAATGAAGTGATACCTCACCTCAATGTGCTTGGTCTTTGCATGATAGACCGGATTCTTAGCCAAAGCAATGGCACTCTGACTATCACTAAGCAAACAAGGTACATGCTAAGGTAAACCCATATCACAAGCAAGACGAGAAAGCCACAATGCTTCCTTACATGCCTCACTTGCTGCAACATACTCTGCTTCTATGGTGGAAACATCTATACATTTTTGAAGACGAGATCTCCAAGAGATAGAACCTCTAGCAAAATGAAAAATGTACCCTGATGTAGTCTTATGATTGTCTACACAACCAGCATAGTCAGAATCTGTGTAACCAATAATGGATGCTTTCCCTCTACCTAAGCATAGACACTTGTCCTTAGTGCCACTCAGATATCTTAAAATCATCTTGACTGCTTCCCAATGCTTCTTACCAGGATTAGACATAGATCTGCTCACAACTCCCACTACAAATGCAATGTTTGGTCTCATAGCTACCATAGCATACATGAGACTACCAACAACAGACTGATAGGGAATTTTGGTCATGAATTCCTTTTCCTCATCTGATTTGGGGCAATCATCCTTGCTCAATTTCACATATGTGGGTAAAGGTGTACTCAATGCCTTTCCACCCTGCATATTGAACCTGTGAAGGACTTTGGATATGTACTCACTTTGAGACAAGTATATGCATCTTTTGCTCCTATCACGAGTAATGCACATGCCAAGAATATGTTTGGCATCCCCCAAATCCTTCATATCAAATGTCTAACTCAACTTCTTTTTGAGAATTGACAAATCATAAGAGGACTTCCCAACAATCAGCATATCATCAACATAAAGTATCAATCATATCAAGCTGCCATCTGAGCATCTCTTTGTGTAGAGACAATGATCCTCATTGCTTCGAGAATAGCCTTGAGACCTCATAAAAGCATCCAACTTTTGGTACCATTGTCTAGGGGATTTTTTAAGTCCATACAAGCTCTTCTTCAGCTTACAAACTAGACTTTCCTTGCCAGGAACTACATAACCCTCTACTTGTTCCATATAGATCTCATCTGTAAGATCTCCATGCAAGAAAGCAGTTTTCACATCCATGTGGACTAGCTCTAAGTCCTCCATTGCAACGAATCCAAGCAACATGCACAGGGTAGTCATCTTGACCACTAGAGAGAAGATTTCCTCGAAATCAACATCATGTTGTTACTTAAAACCCTTTGCAACAAGTCATGCTTTATACTTTGGAGAAGCACTATCTGATGTGAATTTCAGCTTATATACCCATTTACGTGGTAAAGCTTTCCTGCCCTTTGGCAAAGGTACCAAATCCCAAGTACCATTCTTGTGAATAGAATCCAACTCACTCTTCATGGCATGCTCCCACTTGAGATGATCCTCTGTTTGCATAACCTCTTTGTAGCAAGAGGGCTCACTGGCATTTGTTAGCATAACAAAATCTAAACCTAGAACATATCTATCAGGTGGATGTGAGACACGTGCAGAACGTCTCAATGGTTGCTAAACAAGAATATGTGCAAACTGATATGAATGGACATTTTCTTGAACATCCCTATGTGTAGCATTTTAATGCATGCAAATCGGAGGACTAGTATCCTCAAACACCATTCTTCTCACTTCAACCTCCTTAATGGGCTATTTATGCATCTTAGACTCATTGAAAATGACATCACTACTTCTGATCACTAACCGTGTTTCAGGATCCCATAAGCAATATCCAAATTTTCCTTCTCGACCATATCCAAGAAAAATGCATTTCTTTGACTTATGATCCAACTTTTGTCTGAGATTCTTTGGTATATGAGCATATGCTTCACAATAAAGATGATCATAATATGGTGGCTTCCCTGTCCATAACTCTTGTGCCACTTTCAAACCTTTGACAGTACTAGGTGAAAGGTTAATCACATGAACTGCAGTCACTACTGCTTCTGCCCAAAAACCTTGTGAGAGGTTTGCATGATGCAACATAGAGACTACTCTATCTTGAGTAGTTCTATTCATCCTCTCAGTTACACCATTCTGTACTGGGGTATAAGGAGCTGTAAACTCTCTACGAATCCCTCTAGACTAACAAAAAAGGTTGAATTCATGTGAGGTATACTCACCCCCATTATTTGAATGTAAAGCCTTAAGCTTAGTTCCTTTTCTAGTCTCAACTGAAGCAAACCATTTTTTGAAAGTAGGGAATACCTCATCCTTTGATTTGATAGGATATACCCAAACTTTTCTAGTAGCATCATCTATGAAAGTGACAAAGTAAAAAGAACCACCTAAGGACCTAGTCGGCATAGGACCACACATATATGTATGAATGAGATCTAAAGGCTGAATTGAAGAGTCAATTTGCATTCTATGCACATTTCTAGTTTGCTTTCCATATTGACAATGCTCACAATATGAAAAATCGAAGAAAGATAACATAGGTAAGTAGCCAAAACGAGAAAGATTTTCCATTCCATTATGAGATGTTGGAGTTAGACGTCTGCAAGAGCACGCGAACAGCACAAGGAAGAAGAAGAAGCTTGGAGCACAAACACACAATACTAATTGTATTACTAGAGAATGTACAAAGATATATAGCCCACTAGGGCAATAGGCGTATATACAAGCCGGGGGAAAAAAACCTCCTAAAGAGGGAAAAAAGTGCCCCGCTGGTCCTAGTGTGTTCACACACATCACTACCTAAATATATGAACAAATCCCCCCTGGGAGTGATGCGGTGAACAAGGAGTTGGAACTCATGTATAAGGAAGTGCCAAGCTATGTGGAAATCACTCCACAAAAGGAAGTAAGCCCAAAGCTTTGCAAAAAGCTTCAAACTTCTCCCTAGGCAGAGCCTTCGTGAAAAGGTCTGCAATGTTCTCCTGCATGGGCACATATGCCAAGCTGATCTCCCCAGCAAAGAACCTCTCCCTGACATAGTGATAATGCACCTCAATGTGCTTAGTGCGAGCATGGAACACAGGGTTCCTCGCAACTGCCAATGCGCTCTGACCGTCAGTGAAGATGGTGGTGGCAGAAGATTGGCCAACACCCAAATCAGCCATAAGGCGTCTGAGCCACACACACTCAACAGTCGCCGTGAAAGCTGCCCTATACTCAGCCTCACAACTGGAAGTGGCCACAGTAGGCTGCTTCTTGCTCAACCACGATATACATGAGCTACCAAGCATGAAGCAAAAACCACTGGTGGACACACGAGTGTCATAGCAACCAACCCAATCAGAGTCAGAAAAAGCATGCAAATCTGGTGGTAGTGATCCCCCCTTGGGATAAAACAACCCAAGTAGCCGAGTACCACTCAAGTAGCGAAAGATGCGCTTAACCGCCTTCCAATGCGTGACTCCTGGGCAATGCATAAACCTGCTCATCTGTGAGATGGCAAACTGAATATCTGGCCGAGTAATGCATAAGTAAATCAAGCATCCAACAGCCTGCTGATAGAGAGCAGCATCAAATGCATCTCCAGCATCATGAAGACTCAATCGTAAACCTGTCTCCATAGGAGTGGCAATAGGCTTACAGTCTTCAAGGCCAAAATGCTGCAATAATGTGTCAATATATTTCGTTTGACACAAAGCCATTCCACCATCAACTTGCATAAATTGAATGCCCAAATAGTGATGCAAATGCCCTAAATCAGACATCTCAAATGAGGCATGCAAATCAGCCTTGAAATCAGCAATATGCTTCTCAATAGGACCAGTGAGCAGCATGTCATCAACATAGACAACAATGCTCAGAAGCACATCATTAGCATGCTTAACATATAAGGTGCTTTCAGTTGGACTGTTCTCAAAACCATGTGCAACTAGATAGGCATGTATCTTCTCATACCAAGCACGTGGTGCTTGCTTTAAACCATATAATGCCTTCTTTAACCTGCACACCTGGTTTTCATGCCCTTTCTGCACAAAGCCACGGGGCTGAAAAACATACACTTCTTCATGCAAGTCACCATTCAAAAATGTTGTTTTGATGTCCAACTGATGTACATTCCAACCATGATGGGCTGCAAGTGCACAAATGCTCCGAACAGTAGTCATACGGCATGTAGGTGCAAAGGTCTCATCAAAATCAATGCCTCTTTCCTGTGCATAACCCTTTGCAACAAGCCTAGCCTTATACCTGTCAAGTGTACCATCAGGTTTACGCTTCAGCTTGTATACCCACTTAGTGCCAATGGCCTTCTTGCTAGGAGGCAAGTCACATAAAGACCATGTACCATTCTTCATTATAGCATCATATTCAAATTGCATGGCAGCCATCCAATTTTCTGAACTATGTGCTTCATCAAAAGAAACAGGCTCATTCTCATCACAGAGACTAGACGCAGCCATAGCATAGCAATCTGATGCAAAGGAGGCACTATGAGAGCCTGAACGAGTACGACATGACAAAGGTGCATCTAATTTGTTGTCACGCAAAGTCTGCACAAGCCATTTTGGCATAGTTTTTGCCTGCTCAATATCAGCTCTCTCATCAACAAGTGCATCATGTAAATCTGCATCAGAAATAGAATGATCTGCATCATCATATGAAACCTGCAAAGGCTGAGAAATTGCCTCATTAGGACCAACACTAGACTGTCCACCTGTAAAAAGAGGCATCAACATATCATACATGTCTTTGGAGCTAACAGATGTCTCCTTAGTACATGAAAGCAATGGCTGAATAGCATCTTCCTCAAAGACAACATTACGGCTAACCAGAATGCGTTTAGTCTGTGGATGATACAGACGATAGCCTTTACTTTCAGAACTGTACCCAACAAAAATACATTTTGCTCCCTTATAATCCAATTTTCTGCGATGTTGTTCAGGCACTAATGCATATGCCAAACAACCGAAAACATGCAGATGAGCAACAGATGGCTTGCGGTCATGCCAAGCCTCATATGGAGTGATAGACTGTAGCGCTTTAGTGGGACACCTGTTCAATACATATGCTGCACACATGACAGCCTCAAGCCAGAAACTATGTGGTAAAGCCTGACTCTTGACCATGTACCTTTCCATCTCCATGAGTGACCTATTCTTTCGTTCAGCAACTCCGTTCTGTTGAGGTGTATACGGCACTGTACGCTGGTGTTTTATCCCACGTTCAGCCAGAAATGCATTAAAATCAGAAGACATATATTCCCCCCCTCGATCAGAACGGAGGGTGCCCATTTTACATACTGACAAATTTTCCGCCAAAACCAAAAACTGTTTAAAGCACATGAACACTTCGGACTTTGCTTTGAGTGGCTATACCCATGCATGCCTGGAAAAATCATCAATGAAAGTCACGAAGTAAAGGTAATTCCCAAAAGAGGGTGTCTGCATAGGACCACAGACATCACTATGTACAAGCTGCAATTTCTGCATAGCCCGAACTGAACCATCTTTTGGAAAGGAGGAACGCTGCATTTTGCCCAAAATACAGCCTTCACATACATGTTTTCCAGGTGCCTCAAGCTTGGGCAAAGAAGACACCATATCAGATTTCTGCAGGCGTAGCAAACTAGCAAAATTCAGATGACCAAAGCGTGCATGCCAAAGCTTTGCATCTGACATGGCCTGAGAATCATGAACTGCACATGCCGAATCATTCATAGATCTTTCATAGTCTATGAGCTTATACAGCCCATGACATAAAATGCCAGAAGCAATAATCACATCGCCATTTGATAGATCATGAACTGTACACCTGTCATCAACGAATTTCACAACCAAGCCAATCTTGGCTAATGCAGAAACTGATAACAGATTCTTCTTGATCCCTAGCACAAATAAGGCATCTGACAAGGTGAAAGAACTACCATCAGCAGTAGTCAGAATGATCTTACCAACTCCCATAACAGGATAAGAGGAGTTGTTGGCACATGTGACAGTATTCCCTGTAGGGGCAGGCTCGAGTGAAGAGAAGAAACTGCGCTGCGAGGTAATATGTTTGGTCGCCCCACTGTCAAAGTACCAAACATCTGAGTCCACTGCAGACATGCACTGCTCATGAGAAGATGGGTCAAAACTGCAAACAGTAGTAAACGCCCATTCTTCTTCGTGCACAAGATTAGCAGACTCTGTTTTTGGTGTAGAGGCTTCTGCAACAACCATTCCAGCCTCCTTTTTCTTTGCCTCTTTTGCAGCCAGTTTTGGACAGTTCTTTATGATATGATCATTTCCTTTGCAGTACTTGCAAAACAATTTCTGCTTTTCTGATTTCTTCTCATCTTTATCCTGGTTCTTCGAATGTGTAGCATTTGCAGATTTCTGCTTACTAGAAGAGCTCCATTTTCCTTTGCCCTTCTGACTAGCCAGGAAAGCTTGATCTGCAACACGCATAATGGACCTGTTCTGCCTGGACTGATCTTCCTGCAAAAGAACAGAGACTAACTCCTCAAATGATAAGGCATTCGGATTGCCTTTCATCATCAACCGAAGAGAAGAAGCAAAACTCTGATATGAATTAGGAAGACCATTCAGAACGGTCTGCACAAGTGAGCTATCTGGTATAACCTCATCAGCAGAAATCAACTGTTCCTTCAAATCTTTGATCTTCGTTAGGAAAATGTCCATAGAATCACCTTCATTCATGTGCTCACTCTCCAACTGTTTTCGGAGGTAAGCAACACGAGCCTCATTCCTATCTTGGTACAATGTGGTAAGTGTATCTTAAGCATCCCTAGCTGTTCTGCAAGAGCGAATATGAGGAATAATGGCACGTTTGACTGACAAAGCTATCAATGCATGTGCCTAGGCATCTCTGCCATCCCAATGAATTTGCTCTGCAGTAGGTGCAACAGAAACAGCACCACGAACAAGAATCTGCAGAATATCATCTTCGACACCATCTTCATCAGCCCCAGCACCTGTATTTGTAGTACCTGTCGTTACAGGTGTAACAGAACGTCTTTCAACACCCTGCACAATGTTCCACAATCCTTTTGCAACCAAAACATGTCGCATCATATAAGCCCATAATGGTAGTTGGTACCATCCAACTTATACTCAACAGCCAACATACAGAATACATCACTGCTTTCATCCATGGCCGGTGACTAAAATACCTTGATGCAGAAAATTGACTATATCTCAAAAAGTTGAACAAAACTGCCCAAACGAGTTCTGCTAGACCTGTAGCAGACTTCGAGACGCTTAAACTGGCGAATAGAAACTGGTATATACCTTTGGCACAAAAAGAATAAATAGCCTGCACAAGCGCTGCGATAGTGCATTCGGAGGCCGAAACGAGCTCAGATCGCGATTTCGGCACCACAAAGCAAAGATGTTTTGATCTCGGAAACACATTGAGTATGCTCACCAAAATTTGTGCGATTCTGAGACTGCAAACGGAGGAGTGTCGACGGCACCCTAGATGAAGCGACGACCTGCTCTGATACCAATTGTTGGAGTTAGACGTCTGCAGGAGCACACGGACAGCACAAGATAGAAGAAGAAGCTTGGAGCACAAACACACAATACTGATTGTATTACTAGAGAATGTACAAAGATATATAGCCCATTAGGGCAATAGGCGTATATACAAGTCGGGGGAAAAAAAACCTCCTAAAGAGGGAAAAAAGTGCCCTGGCGGTCCTAGTGTGTTCACACATATCACTACCTAAATATATCAACATGAGATATATGGCCCAAGCAACCATGCCAAATACAAGCCATAGGCTGTTTAGTAACAACTAACAAGTGTTCTTTCTGTGGTATAAATAAAGGATAAAGTTAGGCAACTTTGCTTCCTTTTGCAATAACCATATTTCCCTTTGATATGCAAAAGGACTGAGCATAGAAGACCACCTTGTAACCAAGGTCATCAAGTTGACCAACTGACATCAAACTGCATGATAATTGAGGTACATGGCATACATTATGCATAGTAAATTTTGAACCATCAATGAACTGCACAACCACATCTCCAATGCCCACAACATCACACTGGTAAGAATCACCACGTCTCACGGTACCAAGAGACTTTGCTGCATAATTAGAGAACCATTCTCTATGTGGTGCCACATGAAAAGAAGCACCAAAATCTAGTAGCCAAGTGTGGGAAAGAGAATCAACCATAAGAGCCTCAGTTGGCACAATACTATCAAGTGTCAACACATCAGCATCATCAGAAATAGCATTAATTTCTTCAATCTTCACGGTCCAAGTAGATGGTGCAAGTAAGTGTTTAACATGCCCATCAACATTCTGTCCTTTACTTTTATCATTCTTTAATGCATAACAATCTTTCTTCATGTGTCCTCTCTTATGACAATAATGGCATTCGATATCCCTCTTCCTTGATTTACTTCTACTCTTATTCCGTTGACCATTCTTTTCCTTGTTCTTGCTCCTGCCACGTTGTTGACTCTTTCCTTGGTAAGAATCACGAACATTATATGCATCTCTACCCTGAGTGCCAACCATATATTTTCTATGAATCTCCTCATTCAAGTGTCATCATAGATGAGTTTACCACCAGGTGCACTATTGCTAATAGCTATGCAAAATGTATCCCATGATGAAGGCAAGGTGCATAACAACAATACTGCTTTCATTTCATTATCCATATCCATTTTTTGAGCTTGTAATTGAGAGAATATAGCATCAAACTCATTTAGATGAGCAACAACACTATCTGTGTCCTTCATACAAAGGTCATATAATTTTCTCATCAGATAGAGTTTATTTGATGCCGTCTCTTTTTCATATGTATTGCATAACTTCTTCTAAAGCTCCTCTACACTTTCACAGTCTAATACTGTAAAGTAAACATTATCTGCTAGGTGCAAGCGAATGGTAGACCTGGCCATTTCATCTAACCCATCGCAATCATCTTCATCCATGTCAGCAAGCTTCTTTGAAATTCCATTTACTGGCTTCCATTGCCTCCTTTGAATCAGCACATCTTTAATTTGATTCTTCCATAGAGCAAAGTTTGTGCCATCAAATTTTTGGATGTCAAAATGGTCTTTGCCCTGCAAGTTATAGCTCCTCCTTGGAACACTAGCACTAGAACCTGATCCACTAGATGTGCTTGAGACCTTTGATGCCATGATGGTAGAGAACTAAATGGAATGATAATGGAGCTAGAAGAGTCTGAACACCAACCAATAAGTATATCAAGGAGTAAATCGACCACTGTATAGTTGACAAAACCAAAAATCTAGAAAAATTTTGCCAGAGTATCCTCTGCAAAATGAGCATATGATGAGTGTCAAAATATCATAAAACTACAAGTACTGACATGTTTGCTTGCATAGTGAATCACTGACTCCACTGCATATAATCAGTTACCCAATAGAAGCCAACTAGGCTTATCGAGCACCTATGAATAGCTATCATACATCTCCTATGGTGAGGCTAGGTAAGTCTTCCACCTGCATCACCGAAGAGACCCCAACATCTGGGTGTCTCCCAATTAAGAAAACCTCACCACGACCCTTTTTATCAAACGTAAAAGGCTTTATGCAAAGAACGTAACCGCTATATCAATGACCACATGGGCGTACATAAGCGGTATCCATAGAAGTGTAAATAATGTGTATGTGCTCAATATATGCAGTAAAATGACGCTAAAAGGCTAAATGCCTAGCCCAAAAAATAACCAATAACACCTGCAAGTGTCTGTCAACTCTGATGTTTTTGGCTTAAAAAACTTGCATAAATTTGCAACGACTGCTCCCACGAAAACTGAAATCTCTCAAGAAACCTGTAGTTTTGTGAGTGTGGCTGAAAAGACAGCCCCAAAGATTGATATTTAATGTCGGAGAAGTACAAAGAACACTCTTCTTGATGTTCTTGGACCTGTGTGAAGAGAACTATGTGCGGAAGTACTCCAAAACGGCTCCAAAAGACACCCCAAAAATGCTTCAGAAATAGGCTTTGAAAGCAAAGAATGAAGCTTTGAGGGACCAAAACATGTTCAAGGTAATGTCAACCTTAGTCTTTCCCCTTCTTTAGACACCAAAAGAGTGTAGATTAGTGGCAAGAGATTGCCATGGTTAAGCGAGCTCCGGGGGGAACAGTACTGGGATGGGTGACCTCCCGGGAAGTACCGAGAACCTCTATATTCCTTGATAGTTGAGGTCCTCCCTCGTGCACAACCAATTGTGAATTTCGTGACTCGAATGACAAGGTATGACAAGGTATGCCAAGGTCTATGCCTTGGTCGCCACCTTAGTCATAAGCCTTGGAGAAAGTCGAGGGGGGGTAATCGCTTCGCTCGCACAAAAGGAACAAAGCTTTTGCGTCGAACTGCTCTGATACCAGTGAAGTATTTCGATGGCGATGCACGATAGTGCGCTCTCCTTCTCGCAATCTCCATGATGATATCCTCGGAGTAGAAAATCAAGCTCCTAAGGCTGCACACGGTACTCTACACAGAGATTGCAGAATACGCAGAAAAACAGGGAGCACGAAGACATACTTCTTAGCTCTTACAAATGTGGTCGAACTTACAGTTTGTGACTGACCAGGCCACTATATGTTTTATTAAAGAACATATCCAAAGAAGTGTCCAGTGGCCATTTGGCCTTTCACATGGTCACTAACGGTAACAAGAGACACACACAAGAAGCACACACAAGGAGCTAAAGCGCCACAAAAGTGATGAAGATTCTTGTATTCAGTGTAGAATTTTTCAGTTTGATGCAAAAATATATATTTTGCACACCACACAATGCATATTTTTAAATTTCCAAGAAGGAAATGATTTTTGAAGATACGAAATACTTTTGGGTTCATGAAATTCCATGGTCATTCGACGATAGGGTTTACATCAAATCAAAAGTTTCCACGTGTACAAAGCCTTTTTATGTATAAATACTGGCAAAGTTTGTGAATGTTGGTTTCTCGCTTTGAGCATTCCTCTTCTTCTCAATTTGAATGCCTTCATCTTCTCATCGTCCTTCCAATGACGTAACCTCATATGAGGTTTACAATAGAAGAGAGGATTCTTTGTGGAAACCTCTTTCTATGAAGGTAAATGAATGGGTAACTATGCTTCCTAGCTATAGAGGTGCCCATAAAGTCAAGCATGCTAAAAGAGATGACACAAGAAACCATTGGAGGGGACATATTCTCAGTTTCAAATTGAAGAGATGCGGTTGGTTTGCAAGAGTACAACATGTGTACAACGCTAAGGATCTTGTTCTGGAAAATCATCTGCAATTTCCCTTCATACTATAAGTGAAGTTTTACAATGCTCTTCTATCATTTCAGTTGTTTTTGTATAACAACATATATGTTTTTGTATTGCAGATAATTTTCCTTCCAATATTGTGGAGTGGCAACCTGTTGAAATTTTAACAAGAACATTTAGAGTTCTTCATAAGGAATATGTAGAACTTATGTATGCGAACAAATCTGCTCAATTTTTCAATAGCATAGAGTTATTTATCCATTTTGCAGATTATCAGGTGCCATCAGGGAGGAGCTCTTATGGAAATATTGTACATTTGCCTACTCCTTGCATCTCTTCATTAGATTGGGATGATCCTGATCATTCAACAGTTTCAAGTTGTCTATGCAAAATGAAATTTGACATCCAAAAGGCAATGTCAGCAAGTCGAATTTCGAGAAGGATAAAGATTCAACGGTTTTTGCCTATTCATGTTTTTGTAGCATGCTTTAAAAACCTGTTATTACAGAAAACAAAATCAATGTGGTTGAATAGGAGAGTCTCTATTTCAGAGATTGATGATGTTTTAGGTAGGGAATGGGATAGCAAAGAAGTTCAAAAGCTAGGTGACATCATTTTATGTAAATTTAGTTCTCGACACTCTTTGGTTTTAGGATATGACTACAGAAGGTGGAAAAGAAAGCTTGAACTCTGGATGGTCTTGGACTCAGAGGAGGGCTATCCAGAATTTGAGTTAAAAGTTTTGATTCATCCAGATTTTCAATCTAGGAAAATAATTGTCACTGCAAATTGGAAACTCAGAAATGTAAGGGAGCTCCTAGAATACCTTGATGAGGTATCATCACAGTTCAGATTCTCAATTGATGATGTAATAGTTAACATTAGATCAAAGAAAACATTATCTTGCATAACTTGTCTGCCACCTAGGGTGATCAAGTTCCAACCCACAAGATTGTAACAAGTCTAAAAAAAGTTGATTGAATAGAAACCAAGACATTCTTACATAATATATCTCCTTCTTTAAGAAGCTTTTTTTCATACTTCCATTGATTTTTCTTTGCAGGATGGTGACTAAGAATGTGACTGATTACATTACTTCAATTATGCCTTTTTTATGGACTATATTCATATTGGCATTTTTTGTTTAATTGCAAGATTTTGATGAGGTTTCTATTTTGCAATGATGATACAAGAACTTGCATGAGTAAATTCTAGGTGACTCAAGAATATAAACCAAGAAATTCTTACATAATATATCTCCCTTTTTAGAACTTTTTTCCATACTTCCATTGATTTTTCTTTGTAGGATGGTAACTAAGAATGTGACTCATTACATCACTTCAATTATGGCTTTCTATGGACTATATTCATATTGGCATTTTTTGGTTTAATTTCAACATTCTGATGAGGTTTCAATGGTGCAATGATTATACAGGAGCTTGCATATGAGTAAATTCTAGATGAACAATACTTTTACTTTTCAATAACTAGTTTCAATTTAAGTATTTGAGTCTATCCAAGGTGCACATTAGAAATTCTCCAGGCTTGTTTGGCCTTAAGGTATGCATGAGATCTATATATATATATATATATATATATATATATATATATATATATATATATATATATATATATATATATATATATATATATATATATATATATATATATATATATATATATATATATATATATATATATATATATATATATATGTATATATATATGTATATATATATATGTGTGTGTGTGTGTGTGTCTGTCTGTTTGTCTCTCTATCTATCTATCTATCTACATAACTATGAATGTTAAAGAGGGTGGAGAACTTGGTGCAAATTCCAAGTCAAGTGATATTCAAAATATTTAGAGCATGAAGTTTAATCATATTACAATGTAGACGAGATTAGAGAAGATGACCGATTCAAGCGACAAGGGCAATCTGAGCTTCTCGGATCGTCCTTATCGCTTGAATCGTTCGTGTATTACAAACTACTGAAACATGCTTTGAAACGTGAATTTTTCATTAAGCTTTGACTAATGAGCAATACCAGTTTCCATGTGAACTCATCTTATGCATAGTTGCCTTGATAGGATGGTATGAAAAAATGGAAAATGACATGATTGATACAAGCGATACGGGCCATCCGAAATTCTTCAATGGCCCGTATTTCTTGTATTGGTCATGTCATAAAACCTTCTCTATCCTCCTCACATTTAACTTTTCAAAAAGAATAAAGCAAAAACACAGAATAAACAATTTGATGATGCTTAAACCATGCAATGAAGTCACTTTTGCTTAGTTCTCAAGAAAATCAATTCAACATTATATTACTCAATGTATATAAATATAGTTACAATGACCATCTTCCAGATGAAGATTGGCATAATTACATACAATTTGTACATAAATAAATCTTCCAACATATGTTGGTTACACATTAGCTTACAATCTTACATTCAAAAAATATAATGTTTCACCCTTCTTTTCTATCCTTTTTTGGAGCCTTGACCTCTGTGTTGCTTGTGTCCCTTTTTGGAGCCCTCACCTCTACTCTTATTCTTTGGCCCATGCTTCAATGGGGAGTGAACAGGAAACCCTTTCTTCTTTTCTTCAGACTTGTTTTTATGTAGTGGTGGTGGTGGAGGTGATTGTGGATCATAAGGGCATATTGCATGTTTCATAATGGCATTTATTGCTCTCTCCCTGACCTTCTTTCCAAGAACCTTACTGCATTTGCAATCACTCTCTAGCCACATGAGGTGTTGTCTTTCTATAATGGCACATGTATTTGAATGTATCCAAACCTTTTTTCTTCATTCAATTTAGGAATCCCTAGAAAGTTCTGATCAATATGCATTTTGAGAAGCTTAGTAGCACTGCAAGGTAAACTTGAATTCAAAATGGATGGTGAGCTGAGTGAGAGTGTTTGGATTGAGGTTCTCCATGGTTTGCTATGAAGAGTGACATGAAAGTGTCTAAAATGACGTGAAAGAGAGAAACATGCTTGCTATGGAAAGTAGAGTAAAAAGGTGCAAAACGTCATAAGCACACATTATATAGGTCCGTAAACAAGAGGAAAATTCAAATTTTGATAAATGCCCGATGAGCACAAACTTCCAGGCATAAGATATGACATAAAATTTTCGTGATTATCACACGAGTTTCTTTCTCTTCCAAATTTGCATAAGATACATTTTAAATGAGCTTACACGGAATTTTTTAAATGATTTGACAACTTTAATCTAGATTAAGCACAACTAATTAAAATCCTTATATGGCCCTTTTTGGGCCGTTTTTGGCCCTAATGAGTATCAAATACTAGTAGGAAGTATTTTGAAAATCAAGCAATCTTATCTTGTTGTGTAGATGAGAAGGAACATAAATGTTTGCTACATCAGACATACCTAGGAGTGCTAGGACATCATTTACTATAAGCATTGAACCTTGCAAAATTTGCAATGCTTAGGTGTATATTGGCCTATGATGGATTCAAGGATCCATGCCTTATTAAAAAAATTGTCCAATCACATTAGTAGACCTCCTATTGAGCATGCAACCCTCTATCATGTGTCTTTGATGCCATAATGGAGCACTTCATTGGTCAACTTCTTGAAATCAAGAACTTTCCTCTAGGATGCAACCTTAACAAGACAACAAAGCTTAGCATAGGAAGCTCATCATGTTATTAAGACCATTTTAATCTCAAGTATTGGGTGGCCCACTCTTCACATGGATGCTCGTACCTATGTTAAACATTGCGACACTTGGCAAAAAACACACTACCCTATTTGAAGGGATGAAATTCATTTAAGACTGATGGTGAGAGGACATCTTTTCTCCAAGTGGGATATAGATTTCATAAGACCTATCAATACCCAACAAGAAGTTCACATGAAGAGTATATCATTTTTGCCACATATTACTTAGCCAAATGGGTAGATATGAGAGCCACACACAAGAATGATGCTCAAACAATAGTTAATTCCTAATTGAAAATGTATTCACATGATATGGGCTACCCATTGAGTTGGTTAGGAATAGAGGCACACATTTCTTGAATGAAGTCATTGAACATCTACTTCAAGAGTTCATGGTCATACACAAGAAATCGGTCCCTTATCACCTACATGTGAATGGACAAGCGGAGAGTACAAATAAGATCATATGCAATGAACTGAAGAATCTCATAGACAACAAACGTTCTCGTTGGGACAAATAGCTCCATCATATTGTTTGGGCCTATCAAGAGGCCTACAAAATGGTATTCAATACCACCCCCTTAAGATGGTATTTGGACAAACCCTAGATTTTTTGATACCTACTTTGAAAGTAGCACACGATTATCAATGGGAGAGTGACGAGTTATCCTTTAGAGTTATGGATCTAGAAACCTTAGGAGCGACAAGATTGCATGCAGCAACAAGGATATGCATAGAAAAAGAGGCAAAAGGCTTGTTTTGAAGCTCATATCAAAGAGAGAGATTTAACAATTGACAAATTACTATCGGAGTATTCATTGAAACAACATGCCGGTTATCATGGACCCATGATCATCAATAGAATTTCCACGAATGATGTTGTTCAACTAGCCATGCTAGAAGGTGAAGCATTGCCAAGTTAATAAGTGGATGAAGAGTGAAGCTTTATCATGAACCTCTTATGGAGGAAATGCTCACATGATTGAAAAAACCCAAGAGACCACTGTGTACCTAAGTGGTGAAGCCTTCGGGACTTGTGTCAATGAGACTAAACCTCAATCACCCCACAAGTGCATATAGTGGTGGATTAATACACGTTTAATTATCAATCTGAGGAACTGTCATGGACAAAGAAACCATCTAAACCTTAGATTCCATGTCAATTTCTATATCTCATGATTGGCTTAGAGTTTGGAGAAACTAATGCTTCCATTGCATTCGGAACGTGCCAAAACCCTAAGATCGATTGTCTATTTGCTGAATTCTGACACCCGGAGGTCCTGATTCAAGACGATGACATCATGATGACATCATCAAATCGCAACCGCCCTTGGGAACCGCCCATGAAAACCTATATAAGAAGGGGTTGGGTGGCCGCCAAGTAAGTACTCTTCAAGTTCTAGTTCAAGGTGTCGTGGCCGCCAAGTAAGTACTCTTCAAGTTCAAGGAGTTGTGGCCGCCAAGTAAGTACCCTTCAAGTTCTAGTTCTAGTTCTTGTCTTGTTCCTTGTTCTAGTCTAGTCTAGTCTTGTATCGTGGACATACTTTCCTGTTCCATTGTAATCTCGTAGTACGAGATCTTTTCTAGTTATTTCTTGTATCTAGTCCATCTCCCTGAAGGGAATTCTTGTAACCGAGATATCTTGTTTCCTACCTACGATCTCGGGTTGTGGGATCCCTTGTATCATCTCTAGTCCAGTTTTCCATACCTATCGGTCCCGGGTTGTGGGACGTCTTGTATCGATCATATATTCTTGTATCATTTACCCTACGTGGGTGTTCTTGTAATCAGAACTGTATTTCCGAAATCTTGTCTTGTGTAGTCAGAGAGCATGATCTGGTGCTCCCCTGACATTTTGGCAAGACTACCTTCATCAAGACCAAGAACCATGGAGATTATTCGAGAAGAATTTTTTTCTGCACCTAAAGTAATTCAACAAAAAGTCCAAGAGATACGAGAGAACCAACAAAGGATTCAACAACAGAGTATTCAAGATGTAATCACAGAACTTCAGAGGCAAATCCAAGAGCTGCAGATCATTGTTAGTCAATCTTCTTCAAGTACCCCCATGACAACTAACATGAAGAAAAGTCCAAAAGTGAGCATGCCTGAGAAATTTGATGGGACGAGATCAAAGTTTCGAGGATTTGTGCAACAAGTGAAGCTATTCATAAGGATGCAACCAGATAGGTACCCAGATGATGCTTCTCAAGTAGGATTCATAGGAACTCTATTATGTGGTCCTGCTCTTTCATGGTTTGCACCTATCCTTGAAATGGACATGGATATTTTGCATGATTTCAAGGCCTTTATTCAAGAGTTCACATCCTCATTTGGAGATACCAATTGCTCACGTGTTGCTGAAACAAAGCTAAGGAAGCTACATCAAGGAAATAGGCCTACATCTACCTATGCATCGGAATTCAGACAAATCATTTGTGACCTCACATGGCATGAGGATTATTTTATCAACCAATTTCCATGGGGCTTACATGATGATGTTAAAGACCTCATGCTAACCATGCCAAAGGTAAATACTTTGAATGATTTCATGAATCAAGCAATTGAATGTGAGAATAGGTTGTTCGAGAGAAAGCAAGTGAAGAAGACTTCTATTAGAGATCGAGAATACAACTTTACTTTTATCCACAACAGCATATGCTTGAGGAAAAACAACCAGAACCCATGCAATTGGATCACATCATGGTCAGACGACTTACAACAAAGGAAAGACAATATCGAAAGGATAATGGATTATGCTTTTATTATGGAGAGCATGATCATATGGTATTCAAATGCCCTAAGAAAAAGAAACAAGTTGGGATTAGAACTTCCATAATCACCATCCCACATCAGGACCATTATCAGAATCAAAAGAATAATATAGTTCATCATGAGAATCATACCCTTGATTCTGTACCTCGATATACTACAAACCCTTTCCAGTTTCATCATGGATATCCATCATCATCTTGTTCCAGTACCACATATCAAGAACTCTACAAAGACCAAGAGTTATGAAGATTCAAGTCCTAGAAGATCTCAGAGTCACATAATTGCTCCTCGTGGAACTCGTCGCTTGAGGGGGAGGTGATGTCATGGACAAAGAAACCATCTAAACCTTAGATTCCATGTCAATTTCTATATCTCATGACTGGCTTAGAGTTTGGAGAAACTAATGCTTCCATTGCATTTGAAATGTGCCAAAACCCTAAGATCGACTGTCTATTTGCTGAATTCTGACAACCGGAGGTCCTGATTCAAGATGATGACATCATGATGACATCATCAAGTCGCAACCCCACTTGGGAACCGCCCTTGAAAACCTATATAAAGAGGGGTTGGCCACATTCATAATCAGTCTTGCCAATACCAGTCTTGGGAGCTCAAGGAGTCATGGCCGCCAAGTAAGTACTCTTCAAGTTCTAGTTCTAGTTCTTGTCTTGTTCCTTGTTCTAGTCTAGTCTAGTCTTGTATCGTCGACATCCTTTCCTGTTCCATTGTAATCTCGTAGTACGAGATCTTTTCTAGTTATTTCTTGTATCTAGTCCATCTCCCTGAAGGGAATTCTTGTAACCGAGATATCTTGTTTCCTACCTACGATCTCTGGTTGTGGGATCCCTTGTATCATCTCTAGTCCAGTTTTCCATACCTATCGGTCCCGGGTTGTGGGACGTCTTGTATCGATCATATATTCTTGTATTGTTTTCCCTTCGTGGGTGTTCTTGTAATCAGAAGTATATTTCAGAATTCTTGTCTACTGTAGTCAGAGAGCACAATCTAGTGCTCCCCTGACAGGAACCACAAGAACCAAGTGTATGAAGATGTATGCACACATGATGGTAAGTGAAGTATTCAAGCTACAATGCATGTGACCGAGACTCAACTACCTCTCCAACTTACTAATCCTCATTCTTCTATAGAGCTCACAATGGCAAAAAGTCTTTCACAAGAGTCACAAAGTGATTTATATACATGTGCCCTAAAAATGGTCCTTTCACACAAGAGACCGACACTTTTATTGAAGAACTCTAATTTCCTAATATTTTACAAGGATTATGATACAATAATTGGGGCTAATGCATTTAGAGGACTCCTCTAGTGCATTTAACGGCTTCAAAGGATTTTCAATGAAATTGGAAGAAGAAAAACTATGCCCATAATTTGAAAATTTTTGGGTCTCCTCTTTTGTGCTTCTTTACTCTGCAACACTCTCCTCCTCTTTGGTTCTGTTGTCCCTTGACAGGCTTTGCTTTTTGTCTGCAACTTGTTTATAGCTCCTTAGTACACGCACCCACTGGTCGAGGAAGCGATAAGGATTGTCAGAGAATTTGTTACTTAATCCGATCTAAGTCCTTTGCTTTTCTAATCCCAGTGGTATTCCTTACATTCAAAAATTTGGGTTGTTGTGTTAAGTCGGGCTGTCACACATGCATCTAGTGGCTAAGAATGTGATATTCTTAGTCACCCTTTTCAACTTTTTAGCCTCGACCTCTTTCTAGATTTTGGTCTTCGGATATTGCTTTGTTCTCACACATCGGACCTTGTTGTATTTTCTAGAGCCCGTTTACTCCTTTCCACCGCATGCACCTGGAGGATGAGGAAGTGTTGTGCAACCTCCCCTTGAAAGGTCCGAGTTGTTGTAAATCTTTGTTTCCACTCTTCAAGTCCTGGTCCTTTGGTGTTGTAGCCTGATGCGTTCCCCTACGGGGCTTTGGGCAGAGGGTGGTTCTTTTTTATGCATTGTTTTATTCTTTGATCTTCTTCTTCTTCTTCTTCTTCTTCTTCTTCTTCTTCTTCTTCTTCTTCTTCTTCTTCTTCTCTTTTTACTCGATTCTCCCTCCACACATCCCTCCTCCTGAACTCTATCGTCCCTGACAGGCTTTTTGTGGTGACGTGAGTAAGTTTGTATTACGTTTTGCTCTCTATGATTTAGCGAATTGGCTTCACATATCATCATCTCTTTCCATTGTGTTGACTTTACTCCATCATCTGGTGCCTGCCTATGATCTGCAAAGAAACTGAGCTCGTAGGCCACTAGTCTCGCATTTAAATTGGAAGATATTTTTACAAAAAGTTTGGAGTCCATTTCAAAAAAGCCTGTAAAGAAAGCTTCTTCAAAGGTCTGCATGTATGGACTCGGTAGAAACATCAGCCTAAGTATATTGCCATAATTGTTAGTCGACTTGGAGTAGTGGATAAATAAAAAATGAGGGCATCTGCACCCTGGTTAATGCCGATAAAATTAAAAAATGTGTATTGTGCGTGTTGGAATACCTTCAGAACTGTAAGTAGCATACTCAATATTTTATTGGTCATTTTGATGGCTAAATCTGGTATGGTTGCATATCAAGATAACCAAAATTCTATAGTATGCACCATGTATTCTTCTATCGATAAGTAGTTGCAAGGCGGACTAGGTAGTAGTGGATAGTTTAACCATTGATTATTTACAATACCCTAGCACTGTGCTTCCCAAAATTGCATCCAGGTGCGTCGTCAAGGTACTGACAAAAGGCTAGATTAACCTATAGCATGTATGGTGCTGACTCCTAGTGTACCTTTAAGGTTGGATTCTTCTCCAAAAATTTGCACCTCCACACAGGATCTCCCTTGTCAAACTCTTCTTGTGTATAAGTAAATGTTTGTAGGTTGAACTGTAGATCATGTTCAGGTTCTTTATTTGTTACTTTCTTGATATATTGTCGCGTCTCCTCTTTTAGTAATCCATAAGAGATGTTGAATGGCTTCAAAATTTCTTCTAGGATTTTGCTTTAAATTTTTGCCTCTCTCATGACCTTCACCACTTGCTCTTCAAACTACTCTATAAGCTGGGACACCAGTAGTGCCTGCTCATGTTGGCTTAGTTCTGCAATAGCCCAATTACGTCGTTTAGTGCTTGGCTCTGCTTCCTCCCTTATAAGTGAATGATGCATGGGGGGAGAAAGAGGATGTACCTCAGTCTCCTCAGCAGCCACTTTGGAGCTTGGAACTACTGGTGTCCCCTTTGTAACTTGCCATGCTATTTGAGCCTTTAACTTCTCAATGATTTCATCTTTTTTGTTTATCTCATTGGTTGCTTTCGTGATTTCCTCTTTGTGTTTCAGAAGTTCTTCTCCTATTGCAACAATTTGATCGGCATCTTCATTATATATCACGAGAAGTTTATCTTCAGTCGTTTTCCACCTCTTGCTAAGTTCATTTGTGTGATACATGTACTTCTTCTCCCACTCTTCTCTTAGAACTTGCTCTTGTTTCAACTGATCGTCATACTTTGCTATTTGTACTTCCAATGCTTGTTTATTGTTGGTTGTCACTTCTTGTGCTTCTATCGATTGGTTGCACAGAATGGTAGTCATAAGTTCTTTATTCCTGTTTCTTAAGGTGTGAGCTTCCTCCATATATACTTTGATTTGTGATTCTAGTAGTTTACTTCTGGCAGTCATCCATGCTTTCTCAGCTTCATCTGCTTCATACTTACTTTGTAGTTCCTTGAGTTGATCTTGTAGTTTCTGATTCTCAGTCGTTAACATATAGCATTTTTCCATGGCTTCATTAGCTTCTTTCATCTTGGTTGTGAGTGTCTGTTGAATTTCTATTACCTGTTCAGAGAGTTTTTCACTTATTACCTGAAATTGGTTTCGCTCCCTTAAGGCTTTGTGATAATCAGTATCTACTTCAATCATTTGTTGTTGAGTGTCCATGCCTATTTGTATCATCTGCTTCACCATGGGCTTGAGTTGATTCACATCAACATTCAACCATGTCTTGGGGACGCTCGATGCTTCCCCCGTGAGTACATATTTTCCCTTATCTACGTGTATTATCTCATTATGAGGTTGTCTAATTTGAAGATGTACCTGAGTTTCTTTTTCTTTTTCTTCATGTGTGGTAGACTTTGTAGTACTTCCTTGAAATGTAATATCTAGTGGGGAAGGCTCTACTACAACCCTGATTGGAGTGAATGGTTGTTGCTCCTCCACTTCTTCTTGTTCTTTCTCTTTCTTTGGCACCTTCAACCTAGTTTCTCCATCCAAGTGAGTCTCTATAATTTGAATCTTTGTTTCTTCATTCATCCTTAGTATATGGACTTCTTCTTGAGATGATCCTATCCTTATTGGCTCTCTGGCTATGTTATCTGGCAATTCATTCATTTTTTAGCCTTCCTCTTCAAAGGAATCCTTTACTTGATTTAATTCATCCCAATCGCCATTGTCCTTTGAATCGCTTTTGATGTCCACATTCATCAGGGATGGTTCTTGGTCTTCTTGGGTGTCCGAAGATGAACTAGAGTTCCTCAATCCCAACTCTCTATATCTGTGGAACTTTGTCAATCTTTTCCTTGCAATGTTTCTGCATTGGACTGATGATAGTGATGCCCTTGTACCAATAGATTTACTTGTCCTTCCATGTATTGGTGAGTAGCTTCCATTGCTTCTTTTAGTTCCTCTTTCGTAATGGGCATGGTGTCTTCAATTTTTATCTTTGGGAGTACGTGTATCCTTTTTGAAGCAAGAAGTGCTTCTTCTGCCTTTAACATTTCCATTACTCTCTTGGTTCCTCTCATCCTGGGTTGAGAGTTGTTTCCTACCTCTTTTGTCACTTTGATTCCTTTCTTTTTCCTTGGGACACTCGCTAACTTTGCATACTTAGCCATCTCTGTTGATGAAGGCATCTCCTTAAGATATTCCCGAATACCTAATGCATGGTAGATCAGGATGGTCAATGCCACACTTCCATTCAAGAACTTCTTGTGGGTCCACTATTTCTTTGCTTCAAATAGATGCTCTTGGATGTATGGTGTCATGTTCACTTGATTGCCAATCTGCTTAATTGCATGAGATAAGAGCTTCACTATGATCTTTTGAGGTGTTGTGTAGCAGTGCACATTTGGAAAGCAGAAGTGTTGGTGAATCAGACGGACCTGTTCTTCAATATCTATCCGGTTGATAGCCATGAATGTTTGGGTCCCTTAGCTTTCATCCGTCAAGTCTGTATTCTCATCCTTCTCCCATCCAAAAGCTTCTTTAATCAATTCATGAGTGAATTGGATAATCACCCCCATCCTCCTTCTGCATCTAGGACTCTTGCTTCTAGGACTAAGGGGTTATGTAAGGCCGGTTGAAGAGTGTTCATCACCTGTGTACATTGTTGAAAGTCTGATTTATAAATTGGTAGCTCGTACTTATGGATTCCTGCCTTTGTCATGATATCCACGGTAGATGGGAGTTCATCTAACACTTTGAAATCTTGGGACATGACCAGGAACTGATGGTCGGTGTCCATGATCTTTATCGTCACCAAGAAAAGATGCTCTCTTGCAGGTTGGGCTTCTCAAAACCAATTACCTTTGGCTTTGATCACACTTTGTAGTGGAAACTCCAACACCTCTTCTTGAACAGTTGCCTTGGAATCCTCAAAAGCCATTCAACACTTTTAATAAGGACAGGATCAGCTTCTAGAAGAAACCAATTCATGTCGTTTGTGCATGTCTTATTGATATGTCATTTCCTTTGTCGCTCCATTCCCCTTTGCTTAAGTGAGTAAGGTCTCTTACCACACTTCTTTTGATTTTTTTTTTATCTTGAAAGAAAACAAGAATTAGATCTAGCCGAAGCACTTATTTATTTACAATGTTCACTCATTCCTATGGCAGTATAATCTAAGACCTATTCCAATTATGGAAATGTGCACCGCTAGTTTTGTTGAAGAGACAATGTGCCGAATGCATGGCCTTGTAATGTGGCCTTGTCATGCATACTCTATGTGCAATGGACTCTTCATGAGTGCAAGCAGAATTTTGTTGAGTCTGTTGTTCCTGTGCATGCTGCCTCTTTGGTCTCCATATCCACTTTGGAGTTGGTGTTTGAAGAATGTGTTTCTGTTGGGCTCCTTGTTCTCTGGTCCTTGTCTCCTTCTTACTTGAAGTCTGATTTTCTGATGTCGTGTTCCTTTTGTAACCGTGATGAGTCTTTTTGACCTTCTTGCTTCACTTCGTGGGCATGATATCTTGTTAAGCTTTTCTAGTTCTTGAGTTGGAGTTTGTCTGACCTTCTTTGGGATCCATATCCTTTGCTGTGTCTTCTAGGCATCTACTAATGACATTGAAAGCCATATACGAAGAAGTCTTGGTGGCTCTCATTGCGATGGTGAGTAATGGTTGTCTCTGTTGGAGCAAGTCTATTACAAGCCTAAGTATTGGCTTGAGTCTCATAAGGTCATAGGAGAAGCTTTAAAGTGAAGACAATGTATGGAAATTTAAGAGTTCACTTGTGAACTATCGCTTGTAACTTTTTGAGCCTTTACTTGATGTGAAAGTAAAAGGAATCTAAACAGGTTGATTCCACTTGATGAAAAAGCGAAAAGAGGCCACAAATTCATGATTTAAGGTAGTTGGAGAATCAAATCAATCACTAAAAAGTTTGGAGAGTGATTATAGGAATATTCAAATTCAAATCTTGGCTACAAAGATCACTATAAATACATGGCCTTCTAGTCGCATTTTTAAGACCTCCATGAGCTGAGATTTATGCCATATCAAGGTGTGGTTTCAAGGCACACATATGTATTAGTAATTCCATTGTATTTTACAATCAATATACTTTCATTTTCTGACTTCATCACTTCAAGTATTTTCTTCAAGACTACATGATCTTGTGGTACTCACACCATCACATAGGCTTGCCAAGAACTTGCTCCAACATCATGGAGCTCCAAGAAGCAACCAACAGTTGCTTTATTCTCGACTGAAGCAGAGTACAAAGTTTTGACCTAACAACTCAAGAGGCAATATGGTTAAAAGCATTGTATACAGATTTGGGACTTGTGAGTTCTCTCACATATTTGGAGATAATGTAAGTTCCATGCATCTAGTAGCAAACCCTATTTTCCATGCAAGAACCAAACCTATAGAGGTTCATTACCCTTCATCAGGGAGAAGCTCATCGCAAAGGAGATTGGCATTTCTTTTGTTCCAATAGAAAAGCATGTAGCAGATATGATGAGGAAGACACTTGATGGAATAATGCTTTGTAGATTCGAAGTTATGGCAGGTATTCAACCTTTAAGAGAATGAAGACTCAAACATACTTTAGCTTGAGGGCGAGTTGTTGGAAAATCAAGCTTACACTATGTTTGAGGTGGATTTGATCTACATCAAAAGCAATCGCTTGGATGGCATTGAAAGAATATGCATTGGAGAGCTCTTTTACTCATGCTCATTTATTGTATTTTTTTAAAATGATTTTTTATGAATCTTTTACCATTGTAAAAGCCTAGAGTTTTACACATGTAAAAGTACAAAAAGAGAGCTAATCTTCCATGAATTTTTGGTGGTTGAGCTGCAATCAGTCAATCAATCAATCACCTAAAAGTAGATCAAACCAGATCTTCACTTTTACTAGTTTGTAGGAAAGTGAATCGATTCCCTCCAACAACCTTCACGGCCTTCATTTGAATTCAAAATCCACTTGTAGCGGTTGTGGAATACTTGAAAAGTCTATATAAAGACTTAAAATCACTTGTACATTATATAAAAGCAATACACATACACTTGGTGGCCATCATTGTCTTGCTCCTTCATTTTTTTGCATCATCTTCTTCAACAACAGTAAGCTTGCAGAGGTTGCTGCTCTCTCTACAGAGCTCCAAATTGGATGAGAGAGGACTCATTGGAAAGGTATTAGTGTCTATTTTATGGTATAAATTTTCAAATCATTTGGTTTAGTAGATTGAGAGAAATCTGAGTTTTTCTGTCTCGGGGTCCATCTCTAGATATTCGTGAAAAATAGGAGGTACCACTATTGAGTGGCTAGTTTATTCCAAAAGCATATTTTGTTGATTCCTTGTACCCTTGTGCATTATATACACTCAACCCTATGTGTATCACTCTCATAAAAGGATTTTTTCTAATTGTAATCACGCTGGTTGCTATGAGCATTTGAAGTTCATTGTCTCATCCAAAGATAGTAAGTTTTTTGAGCTAATCAATACACAAACCTATCTCTTTTGCATTGAATCTTTCTCCTTGATGCTACAAAGTACATAGTGCATTTTATTGCACTTATTGCATGCCTATAAGGTCTATTTGAGTCTCCATAAGCTCAAGGGCTATTCTTCTACCGGTTGGTTGGTCCAAACTTTGTCACTTTGCAATTCACTTTTTTGAGGGTGCTAGTCCGAGTGAGGCAATTTGTCAACCTTTATAGGTTCCACATGATGATGAAGATCATACCATTTCTAATGCAGATTTACATGATGCACTTATCGATGAGAGGGATGATATAGCGGAGGCAAAACCTATGCCTGAATTGTTGGTAGAGACTTTGCAAAGTAGAAAATTAGATGCACCTCTATCATCTCATACTCATTTAAGATATCATAGTGCTTTTTTTGCATTAGATTTCTATGCATTAGATTGTTCAATGAGATATTTATCTAGTCGCAAAAAACACGCTCCTTAGGAGAGCTTCTTGTCATATTTAAGGGTGATCTCAAAGCTCTTACATGTATTAGTAAGTTTATTATACTTTTCATGTAATATATATTTGAGTATGATACATATTTGTTGCCATAACTTCAAGTCTATGTGAGTATACTGTTCACTGTCAGTGATCTCAGTTTTTAGTCAGATTGCAGAAATAATTTCTCTGAGCATGGTTCATCTTTTTCAATGACTTAACTTGGTAATTGTAGCTCTATGTCTACTTTCAGATCACAAAGTTTCATTGCATTTGGGTATTTCAATTGTGAGAAACACTCATCTAAATCTGACTGTGTATTTACTTCTACTTCTTCCTAAAAAGTAGGGATCACATAAGTGATTTGTTAAATTGGTTTCTCTCAATATAATCACTTATTTTCATTGAGATAAGTTCTAATAGGTTGCTTCAATTCTTAATCAGCTTTTTCTAAAATCTCTCTGATCAATTCTAACCACAGAAGGAGCACTGAGTAAAATACTAGAGCTTATCTTTCCAAAATAGAAAGTTTTCTCAAGTTGACTATTGGTCAAACCTATCTGGTTTGAATCATCTATTTGTTAGTGATCTTCCAAGGTGCATAGGGTATCTAATACATCAATTTGCAAGCTAAAAGGACCCACTACATATCCTTGGAGTCAATTTGGTTGGTGTAGTGGCAAAGTTCCAGCAACACCATTTCATCTTCACCAAATACAATCCACATTTTCTTGACAATCCCTATCTGCAACATTTTTATGCATGCAAACTGAAGGATTAGTATCCTCAAACCCCACTATTCTCACTTCAACATCCTTAATGGGTTTTTTATGCATCTTAGAATCATTGAAAATGACATCGCTACTTTTGATCATTGAACGTGTTTCAGGATCCCATAAGTGATATCCAAATTGTCCTTCTCGACCATATCCAAGAACAATGTATTTCTTTGACTATATCGTCCAGATTTTGTCTAAGATTTGTGGGTATATGAACATATGCTTCACACCCAAAAACTCAAAGATTATCACAATATGGTGGCTTCCCTATCTATAACTCTTGTGCTTATTTTAGATCTTTGGAAGTACTAGGTGAAAGGCTAATCATGTGAACTGCAGTCAATATTACTTCTTCCAAAAAGCCTTATGAATTATTTGCATGATGCAACATAGAAATCACTCTATCCTGAATAGTTCTATTCATCCACTCAGCTTCACCATTCTGTACTAGGATATAAGGAGTTGTGAGCTCTCTATGAATTCCTCTAGACTGACAAAAAACGTTGAATTCATGTGAGTTATACTCACCACCATTATCTTAATGTAAGACCTCAAGCTTAGTTCCTTTTTAGGTCTCAATTGAAGCAAACCATTTTCTGAAAATAGGGAATACCTCATCCTTCAATTTGATAGGATATACCTAGACTTTTCTAGTAGCACCATCTATGAAAGTGACAAAGTAAAGAGAACCACCTAATGACCTTGCGGGCATAGGACCACACACATCTGTATGAACGAGATCTAAAGGTTGAATTGAAGAGTCGATTTGCTTTTATGCACATTCCTAGTTTGATTTCCATATTGACAATGCTCACAAAATAAAAAATATCAGAGAAAGATAACATAGGTAAGTAGTGAGAATGAGAAAGATTTTCCATTCCACTACAAGATATGTGGCCCAAACAACCATGCAAAATAAAAGCCATAGGTTGTTTAGTAACAACTAACAAGTGTTCTTTCTTTGATACAAATAAAGGATAAAGTAAGCCAACTTTTCTTGCTTTTTGCAATAACCATATTGCCCTTTGATATGCGAAAGGTTTGAGCATAGAAAACCATCTTATAACCAAGGTCATCAACTTGACCAATTGACATCAAACTACATGATAACTGAGGTACATGGCATACATTATGCATAATAAATTTTGAACCATCAATCAATTGCACAACCACATCACACTGGTAAGAGTCACAAAGTCGTGTCACATGGAAAGAAGCACCAAAATCTAGCAACCTCGTGTGGGAAAGAGAATCAATCATAAGAGCCTCAATAGGCACAATACTTTCAAGTGTCGACACATCAACATAATAAAAAATAGCATTGTCACAGTCAAAGTAGATGGTGCGGCTAGCTGTTTAACATGCTTATCAACATTTTGCCCTTTAACTTTAGCATTCTTTAATGCATAGCAGTCTTTCTTCATGTGTCCTTTCTTATGACAATAATAGCATTCGATATCCCTCTTCCTTGATTTACTTCTATTCTTTTTCCGTTGAACGTTCTTTTCCTTATTCTTCCTCCTATCACATTGTTGATTCTTTCCTTGTTAAGAATCATGTGCATTACATGCATCTCCACTTTGAGTGCCAACCATAGATTTTCTACGAACCTCCAAGAGTGCTCCACATATGTCATCATAGACCAGTTTACCACCGGGTGCACTATCGCTAATAGTTGTACAAAACATATCCCATAATGATGGCAAGGTGCATAACAACAAGACTGCTTTGATTTCATCATCCATTTCCATTTTTTGAGCCTATAACTCGGAGAATATAACATCTAACTCATTTAGATGAGCACCAACACTATCTATGTCCTTCATGCAAAGTTCATATACTCTCAAGTACCATTCCTATGTATTGAAATCATTTTTGATTTCATAGCACTCATCCGTTGTAGATCATCACATGCAACTTCAAAAGTAAGTGGCTCTTCATTACATGTTGTAATAAGAGAATATACCGCAAAATTACTTGGTGTATGATGAGATCTTAATCTTGTTCTACCAAGTAAAAGTGCACTCAATTTGTTGTCCTGCAAAGTTTGTTTCAACCACTTTGGCATACTTTGTGCACTCTTGATAGACATGTGTTCATTATGCAATACATCATCAACATGTACATCATGCGTGGGCTGAATTGCTCATTTTCAGCCATATTTTGACACAAATGTTCAGCCATATGTGGCTGGAAATTTCCAGCAATTCTGATAATTTTTTGCTGAGAAAATTCAACCATGTTTAGCTATAAATTCTTTGCATTTTCAGCTCTATTTTGCTGGAATTTTTCATCCCTTTGAGCCTCAATTGGCTGGTCTACATGTCCATAGTCAAGCGCGCCATTTTGGAACAAAAGCATGAGTGTATCGAACACGTCTTTTGAGCTAATTGTTGGCTATTTTTTGCATTCAAGCAGAGGTAAATTTACATTTTTTGCAAATACCACATCTCGACTCACAATAATTGTGTTGTCATTATGGATGCTACAAATGATATCCTTTACTTTCAACACTATAACCAACAAATATACATTTCTTTGCCTTGTCATCAAGTTTGTGACGTTGTTGTGATGGCACAAGAGCATATGCCAAACAACCAAACACACGCATATGACTAACCATAGGCTTATGTCCATTCCAAGCCTCATAAAGAGTAATGACTCTCAATGCTTTTGTAGGGCAGTGATTCAACATATAGTTTGCACACATGACTGCTGCCATCCAAAACTTGTCAGGAAGGTGTCTTCCTTTAAGCATACATCGTGCCATTTCAAGAAGAGTTCTATTTTTATGCTCGACAACACCATTTTGCTCAGGTGTATATGGCACCATACATTGATGTGAAATACCTCTTTAACAAAGAAAAGCATTAACCTCATGTGACACGCATTCACCACCACGATCCGTGCATAGAGTCAAAAGCTTTTGTGAAGAAAAATTTTCAGCCATAGCTAAAAATGCTTTGAAGCAAGAAAATACCTCATTCTTCGCTTTCATAGGATACACCCATGTATGGCGAGTAGCATCATCAATGAAGGTAACAAAATATACATGCTTCCCAAAAGATGGAGCCTTGACGGGACCACATACATCACTATGAACAAGTGGCAATTTTCTTGTAGTTTGTGTATGACTATCTTTTGGAAAAGAAGCATGATGCGTTTTTCCAAGAATGCAACCTTCACATGCATGCTTTTCAATGGACTCAAGTGTTGGCAAACCAATAACCATGTCCTTCTTTTGCAAGTAAAGCAAACTATTGAAATTCAAGTGACCAAAAAGAGCATGCCAAAGCTCCATTTCAGCCATTGAAGAAGTATGAGCAACCAAGGCATTCAAGGCAGCCCTCTTGTATGTATCCATGCGATACAAACCATTACATAATGTATCGAACATCATGATAACACCATTGCTGAAATCATGAACCATACACTTATCATCAACAAAGTGTACATGAAGTCTAGCTTTGGCAATCAACAGAACTGAAATTAAGTTCTTCTTTATGCTAGGTACATACAATGCATTTTTCAAGAGGATCACACCTCCATTTGCAGTTGTAAGCTCAATTTCTCTTAATCCAATGATAGGATAAGAGGCATTGTTTGCACACACATATCCTCCTTTGGGTGCATCTTTCAAAGATGCAACAAAATCTTTTGCATGATGTTATGTGCTTTGAAGCACCACTATCAAAGAACCAATCCGAATCAGCCTCACTCACAACCATACATTTAGAATGTAGAGATGTATCATAATGACATGTAACAACACATGGCCAAAAATCTCGAACCATGTTAGCTTCATCATTCAAATGCATAAATATTAGGATTCCCTTTTGCAACCAAAGAGAGTGTAATGGCAAAGCTTTGAAAATATTCTGATAATCCTTTCAACAATGTAGAAATGAGTGATGCATCAAGAATAATCTCATCTATGTTTGCCAACTGCTCTTTCAAGTCCTTGATGCATGTCACATACACATCCATAGATTCATTTCTAGCCATACATACATCCTCAAGTTTCTTCCTCAAGTTTCTTCCTCAAGTATGCAACATGTGCTTCATTATGCATGGCATACAAAGAAGCAAGAGTATCCCATGCCTGTCTTGATATAGAACATGATCGAATGTGTGGAACTATATGATGCTTCATAGAAAGCACAATCAATTCATGAGCTTGAGCATCTTTTCCATCCCATCTAAGTTGCTTCTATGTAGGTGAGGAAGGAGAAATCACTGTACTTGAAGAAGAAGCTCCATCTGTGACAATAGGTTGTGAAGTAGAAGAACCTGTGGGTCATCGATCTACACCTACCACTATGTTCCAAAGCTATTTCGCAACAAGAACATGCTTCATCATGTAAGACCACATTGGATAGTTGGTCCCATCAAGCTTATCTTCAGCTTGAAGCATGCCAAACAAGTCATTGCTACCTGCCATTTCACTAAAGAACAAGAATGTGACAAAATCTTCACTTCGATAAAAGCTGAAATGAATGCTAAAATTTTAGCTCACAAACCATCACTCCGATGGCAATTTTGACTACACGAATGGTTTGAAATGGGGGTAAAACCCCAATGCGGTTGGTGGAAATCTTTCTTGGCTACTGAAATTCACTGTTCTATGCTCCGAAGTCGATTTGCACAGTTAAGAGTGTGCATGTTGTGATGAAAAAAACTGAAACTTGAGAAGGATTTGAATATGCTCTCATACCACTATTGGGTGTGTGTAGAAGTGCAAAAGTCACATGAGAAGCACACACAAGGAGCACAAATACAGCAAGACACACGGAGAAGATGGATGGCTTGAATAGCTCTCTCTATTGACGAAGAACTAAACTAAAGTAAGAGCTGAATAATATCCCTAAGTACAAATGAGTGAATCAAGTATGTGGTACATGGAGAAAAAACCTCTAGCCATCACTAGAGTAAAAAATGTCCATGTATAGAGAAAAGCTTCACATCAAAGCTACTCGAAGAATACATAAGTGTAACAAGTTCTCCATTGAGAAAAATATTTTTGATGTCGAGTTGGTATAATGGCCACCTCCTTGAAGCACTAATTGCTATGAAAGTTTTGATCATTCCCATCTCTGCAACCGGGCTGAAAATTCACCATAATCTATGCCTTGTGTTTGTTTAAACCCTTCAGCAACCAATCTAGCTTTATGCCTAGCTAGTGAACCATTAGCATTCCTCTTTACTTTAAACACTCATTTGTTTGGAACAATCTTCATACCTTCTTTGTTTTTCACTAGTTCCCATGTGTGAATATCTTTGAGAGCTTTGATCTCCTCTTTCATTGCTTTCTTCCATTCCTTTTGTGTGCAAGCTTCTTCATATGTCTTAGACTCTTTGTCTTTGAGGACTTGCATCATGTATGCAAAATGCATTGCCGTAAAACTATCATAACTCAGCCTTTGAGTTGGATACCTTGTCCTTGAAGATCTTCTTTCATTGATTTTAGAAAGTTGCTTCTTCGACCTATTCAACTTCACCTTCAGAGTGATCACCTCTTCATATTCTTCTTCACTTGCATCTATCTCCATTGTTAAGCATTGTCCATTTGATGTAGATGCCTTTGGACCTGAAGTTTTTATTCTTGATTCTTGAAATACTCTTTGATTAGTTCTTACATAATCATGACATTCTTCTTCAAAAACTTTTTCCTTTCCTTTGTCGTCATAGTTTGGTCTTACTTCATTAAAGACCACATCGTGTGATAGTCTTACTTCCTTTGTTGTAGGGTTGTAGAACATATATCCTTTTAGCTCCATCAAGTAGCCAATGAAAATGCATTTTTTGGACCTTGGTCCCATCTTTGTTGTAATTTCTTATGGAATGTGAAGAAAGCAAACACATCCAAAAACTTTGAGGTGTGTAAGATCAAGTTTTGTACCAGAATATACCTCCTCTAGTGTCAAGTTATGTATTCCCGATGTTGTGCACCTACTCATCAAGTAAGTGACGATTGTGGTGGCTTCAACCTAGTGGTACAATGGTATGTTCATCTTGTTAAGCATGCATCTTGCAACTTCAACATTTTCCCTATTTTTCCTCTCACTTAGTTCATTTTGTTGGTGTATACCTACAAGTAAACTACTTTTTAATCCAATTCTCTTGTAGAAAGCTTGAAAATTCTTTGGAGAAGTATTCTTCTCCACCATCAAGCCTTAAGTTTATTTCATTTTCAACTTGACCTTTGAATCTCTTGAACATAGAGAAACACTTGATTTTTGCTTCATAAAAAACAACCATACCATTCTTGAGTGATCATTAATGAAACTAACAAAAATTCGATTACCAACCATTGAGGAAACACTTGATTTTTGCTTCATAAAAAACAACCATACCATTCTTGAGTGATCATTAATGAAACTAACAAAAATTCGATTACCAACCATTGAGGACTCATGGATAGTCCCCATCCATTTTTATATACCAAGTCCAAGACATTTGGGGGCACATTATTGCTCCTCTTGAATGATTTCCTCATTTGCTTTCCTACTTGACAAGCTTCACATAACTCATGTAGTCCAATGCTAATGAATTTTGGAAGATTTCAAACAATTCATGTTTGCTCATGCCCTCTAGCTTTGGAATTTTGATGTTTCCTATCCTTTTGTGCCATAATTGTAGCTCCAAAATCTTCTTTTTCTCAAATTCAATGTGCATGAACTTTCCATGTGGTTGTTGGACGTCCAAAGTGAACATCCTTCCTCCTCTTCTACCTTGAGTAATGGCCTTGAAACCTTATTTTGGATTCTTTATGAAGCACCTGTTCGTGTTGAATATGACATCATACCCTCCTACTGAAATTAAGTTCTTTGAATTTGTAGGAACATGAAGAACACTGGATAGTAACTTTGTTCTACTTGTATCTCCAAGCCTTATATCTCCAATATGTTCAATCGGGTGTTGAATATCATCACCTATTTCAATACATCCTTTTCCACTCGATACTTATAGATTACTAAACAAATTTCCTTAGCATGAAATATGATTACTACAACGTAAATCAATACCATGCCATTTTCATAAGAGCTTATATACTCATGTCTCATTGTAAGTAATGTGTCGTTGCTTCGTTTACTTGAAGTGCTTGCATAGTTCTTTTGGCTCCTTTGATTGCCTCCATTTGGTATTCAAATTTTTAGCCAACAAACACTATCACAATCTCCTACTTTACCACAATGATAATATGTTATACCCTTATGAGAATTTTAGGAGCCTCACCTTCTTTCTCTACTTCTACCTCAACCTCTTCCTTGTGTGTTGTCATTTGATCCATCCTTGTTGTCTTCTGAATTGTTTTGATTGTAGTTGGATTTATTGTGATCTCTTTCTTTTCCTCTTGAGCATCCTCTTACACTCTTTCATTTACCTTGAGCTTCATACAACATTTGGTTGTGGCTCTCCTTTCCATTGGAGTCACCAATGCTCAAATTTTCTATTATAGACGCTAAAGCATCACTTAGCTCCTTATTTGTAAAAGTAAATTTAACTATGGATTGCTTTAAACTTTTCTTCATTATGTTCAACTCATTCTTTCAATTGAAGTTTCCTAGCTCTTGTATTTGTTGAATACATCCTTTCGAGAGCTTCCCAAGCATCCTTAGCTATTTTTGGATGTTGAATATGCCCTACAATGACATTAATAATGACTTGTGAAATGAGGAACATGGCCTTCCTATTCCTCTCTTCCCCTTCTTTTGTTTGCCTTTTTTGAACTTTGGTGGCTATAGCTTGATTGATTCGAGGTTGAGCATCATATCCTCTCATGATACCCCCACAATCCTTTTCCCATAAAGTAGTTGATCATTCTTAACTTCTACATGGGATAGTTATCCTTATCTAAGCTCTCTACTTCTTGACCCAACTCAATCGTTGAAAACTATCAAAAGAGTTACCTCGAGTAGTTATACACTCCTTTGATCTTGATTTTGTGAAGATTCACCTTGATTTGTAGCTCCTCTTTTGCTTTGTCTTAGCTAGGTATTAGCTACGCTCCATAAGGCCCGATTAAGCTTAAGCGGTTAGCAGTGTTAGTTTACGTTTACCTAGTCGGGACTTGTTGATGAAGCTCTTGCACAAATTTTTATCAGGTACAAAATGTGGAAAATGATTTCTCCTATGCAAAACAAGTAGCGTGTAGAGATCCCTGTAGGTTCAGCACTTTCACAACCACCTGAAAGTTGGATTGCTTACTACTCTCAATCCAAAACTCAAATGGACATGTGAATTTAACCAATGAGGCTAGACAAAAGAGAACTTTCCAATAAGTTATAAATCACTTAAATTATATATTTTTTGGTTAGGAAATTCAATTGGCAAAAATAGACTACCTATCCACGTAGGTATGTTGAAGAACTAGACTTCACCCTCGGACTTATAACTCACATAATATAGATCTTTTCGAGGAGATATTTGGGACAAAGAAGGTACACAAGATAAGATTTATGAGGAGTGTTTAAAAGAAGTAAATAATTACATATACACCTGTTTTACAAACTTCACAATATGTAATAAGCCTTTTAATGGTGAAATAATTCATTTTGAACTTTTCATTATACAGTGTGGGGATAATGTTTAGAATGAATAATTAGGTCATTTTATGCATATAGGCAAAATTTAGGGATGATAAGATTTATATTCTCTCTAAACCTTATCTGAATCATGTTTTTCGGTTCAAAATTTACCGTGAAGATGAAAGAATTAAGAGAAATGTTGTATGAGAGAAAGGTAGAGCATGCATAGGAGAATAAAAGTGACTGTATGAAAATTTTATGAATCATGCTTTAAGTGCCTTGTTTTGGGCTCTACTATAAGATGATGCCTTAATTTTATTCTCTCTTTGAAATTTCTAAAGTTGCAAGGCTTAAAAGTGACATTTGGAGGTAGATTTGGACCTAGGGCATCTCTAAAACTTTTATGCAGACTAAAGATCTAAATATTTTTGTCTCTCACAAGAATTTTGAAATTCCGCATTCTTTTTGAGTTATAGGACCCAAAAGGCACATCCAGCGGGCATGATTTAGCGGATGTGCCTTGTACTCCTAGGGAGATGGCCAGGGTTCATGTCTCGCCTGGGGCTGGATGCTTTAGAGTTCCCCAAAATGGGTGCCTCTACCTTACAAGGTCGGGTGTGTGTCTTTCCAATTCATCATACTCTCAAAAAAAAAGTGCGTATTTTTCCAACAAAAAAGGTGGGTTTCTCTATTTCTCTTCGAATCTATGATTTTGATGCATACATGTTGTCATGCACATCTAGGGGATGTCTTCGAATATATATTTTTGTTGCTTTTCTACTTTTGGACAAGTACCACTAAAGAAAGATAACGTATCGATTGAATCAAATCTATAATACTAGAACTTCTCTTTCTCAAAGTCATATCTTGTCTACCTCATATTTTGTGTAGGTTCTATTTTTCTCTCTTCTACTATTCTTGAGTGATCAGAAGCTTGTGATTGGGGATAACTTGTGATTGAGGAAGCTCTGCACAATCTGACTATGTAAAAAGTGATGTGTGGTTGGAAGCAGTCCATGAGAGAAGAAAATGACAAAATGACTTCTAAGATCAAATATGACTACGAAGAGGGTATTTTCTCTTTCTCTCATTATTGAGAATGTGCTCCCAATCCATTTTTATAGACAATGAGCATGTGAATAAGTTTGTGGCTTCTTCTTAATTCATCACATTCATTTGATTGGCCACTACATGCCACTCACTAGAATATCGACATATCTCCATGAGAGCTTGGAGAAAAAGCTTGTGTCAAAGGAGATAATCAAGGTCACCATGGATCCTCCATAACTCTCATATCGGTGTGAAGAACTAGATCATTAGGACCACCATATGCTAGAGATATGATTGTCTTTCCAACCTTATGCCTCTATATATAGTTATTTCCAAGGGACTTACCCCTCTAACAAGTTGATATTATCCATCCAAGTGTTAGCCATGTAACTAGTTGTGCTTCAAGTGTTCCGGTTACCTAGATTTAACTCAAGTGGATGCTTAGATAAGGCCCTAGAGCTCTTGTGGTAAAATACTCTCCCATGACCCTTGTAGGAGTTGAACCCGAGATCTCCTCCTTCCTATTCATTTGACTTAAGCACTAGAATAAGCATATTTCTTGTTTTAGAGAGCACAATAACCTATGCTTAATCTTGATACTTTGAGCTAATAAACAAATGATGCTCAATTTTGGGTCTACCTAAGCCAATCAGACACTCAAGACATAATCTTACTTTATGAAATTTTTCATGGGTGACTACTAGCATGTTGTTGGAGTTAGACGTCTGCAGAAGCACGCGAACAACACAAGGAAGAAGAAGAAGCTTGGAGCACAACAACACAATACAAAATGTATTACCACTAGAATGTACAAAGATAACTAGCCTGTTAGGGCAATAGGTGTACATACAAGACGGGGAGAAAAAAACCCCCTAAAGAGGGAAAAAAGTGCCCCGATGGTCTTAGAGTGTTCACACACATCACTACCTAAATATATCAAGAAATCTCCCCCTGGGAGTGACACAGTGAACAAGGAGTTGACACCCATGTATAAGGAAGTGCCAAGCTATGTGGAATCAATCCACAAAAGGAAATAAGCCCAAATCTTTGCAGAAAGCTTCAAACTTCTCCCTAAGCAGAGCATTCATAAAAAGGTTTGCAATGTTCTCCTGTGTGGGCACATATGCCAAGTTGATCTCCCCAGCAGAGAACCTCTCCTTGACATAATGATAATGCATCTCAATGTGCATGAAACATAGGGTTGCTCGCAACTGCCAATGCGCTCTGACTATCAATGAAGATGGTGGTGGCAAAGGACTGACCAACACCCAAATCAGCCATAAGGTGTTTGAGCCACACACAGTCAACAACCACTATGAAAGTTGCCCTATACTCAGCCTCACAACTAGAAGTGGCCACAATAGGTTGCTTCTTACTCAACCAAGATATACATGAGCTACCAAGCATGAAGCAAAAACCACTGGTGGACACACGAGTGTCATAGGAACGAGCCCAATCACTGTCAGAAAAAGCATGCAAATCTGGCGATAGTGATCCCCCTTGGGAAAAAACAATCCAAAAAGCTGGGTACAACTCAAGTAGCCAAAGATGTGCCTAACCACTTGCCAATGCTTGACACTTGGGCAATGCATAAACTTGCTCATCTGTGAGACAACAAACTGAATATCTGGACGAGAAATGCATAAGTAAATCAAACATCCAAAATTCTGCTGATAGAGAACAACATCGAATGCATCTCTTGCATCATGAAGACTCAATTGTAAACCTAACTGCATAGGAGTGGCAATAGGCTTACAGTCTTCAAGGCCAAAATGCTGCAATAATGTGTCAATATATTTCGTTTGACACAAAGCCATTCCACCATCAACTTGCATAAACTGAACACCCAAATAGTGATGCAAATGCCCCAAATCAGACATCTCAATTGAGGCATCCAAATTAGCCTTAAAATCAGCAATATGCATGTCATGAGGACCAGTGAGCAGCATGTCATCAACATATACCACAATGATCAGAAGCACATCATTAGCACACTTAACATATAAGGTGCTTTTTGTTGGATTGTTCTCAAAACCATGTGCAATTAGATAGGCGTGTATCTTTTCATACCAAGCACGTGGTGCTTGCTTCAAACCATATAATGCCTTCTTTAACTTGCACACTTGGTTTTCATGCCCTTTTTGCACAAAGCCATAGGGCTAAAAGACATACACTACTTCATGCAAGTCACCATTAAGAAATGTTGTTTTAATGTCCAGTTGATGTACATTCCAACCATGATTAGCTGCAAGTGCATAGATGCTAACGAAAAGTAGTCATTCGACAAGTAGGAGCAAAGGTTTCATCAAAATCCATGCCTCTTTCCTGCGCATAACCCTTTGCAACAAGCCTAGCCTTATACCTGTCAACTATTCCATCAGGTTTACACTTCAACTTGTATACCCACTTAGTGACAACGGCCTTCTTGTTAGGAGGCAAGTCACATAAAGACCAAGTACCATTTTTCATGATAGCATCATATTCAGATTGCATTGCAGCCATCCAATGTTCAGAATTTTGTGCTTCATCAAACAAAACAAGTTCAGTCTCATCACAAAGACTAGAGGCAGCCATAGCATAACAATCTGATGCAAAAGAGGCACTATGAGAGCTTGATCGAGTACGATATGACAGAGATGCATCTAATTTGCTATCACGCAAAGTCTACACCTGCCATTTTGGCATAGTTTTTGCCTGCTCAATATCATCTCTCTCATCAACAAGTGTATCATGTAAATCTGCATCAGAAATGGATGATTTGCATCATCACATGAAACCTGCAAAGGCTGAGAAGTTGCCTCATTAGGACCAGAACTAGACTATCCACCTTTAAAAAGAGGTAGCAAAGTATCATACATGTCTTTGGAGCTAACAGATGTCCTTATATTCAGCAACTCCATTCTGTTGAGGTGTATACAAATCTATACATTGATGTTTTATCCCACCTCAACTCCATTCTGTTGAGATGTATACAACACTATACACTGACATCAGAACGGAGGGTGCACATTTTACATGCTGACATATTTTCATCCAAAACTAAAAACTGTTTGAAGCACATAAACATATCGGACTTTGCTTTGAGTGGATATACCCATGCATGCTTGGAAAAATCATCAATGAAAGTCACAAAGTAAAAATAGTTTCCAAAAGAAGGTGTCTACATAGGACCATAAACATCACTATGTACAAGCTACAATTTGTGAGTAGACCGAACTGAACCATCTTTTGGAAAGGAGGAACGCTGATTTTGCCCAAAATACAGCCTTCATAGACATGTTTTTCGGGTGCCTCAAGTTTGGGCAAAGAGCACACCATTTTAGATTTCTACAGGTGTAGCAAACTAGCAAAATTCAGATGACCAAAGCGTGCATGCCAAAGCTTTGCATCTGACATAGCCTGAGAATCATGTACTACACATGCTGAATCATTCACAGATTTTTCATAATCTGTGAGCTTATACAACCCACAAGATAAAATGCCAGAAGCAATAATCACATCGCCATTTGATAGATCATGAACTGTATATCTGTCATCATCAAATTTCACAACCAAACCGATCTTGGCTAAGGCTGAAACTAATAACAAATTCTTCTTGATCCCTGACACAAATAAAGCATCTGACAATGTAAAAGAACTACCATCAGTAGTAGTCAGAATGATCTTACCAGCTCCCATAACAAGATAAGAGGAGTTGTTGGTGCATGTAACAATATTCCCTGTAGGGGCAGGCTCGAGTGAAGAGAAGAAATTGCACTACGAGGTAATATGTTTGGTCGCCCCACTATCAAAGTACCAAACATATGAGTCTATTGCAGACATGCACTGTTCATGAGAAGATGGGTCAAAACTGCAAACAATAGTAAATGCCCACTCTTCATTCTGCACAAGATTAGCAAACTCTGTTTTCGGTGTAGAGGGCTCTACAACAACCATTCTAGACTCTTTCTTCTTTGCCTCTTTAGCAGCCAGTTTTGGACAACTCTTAATGACATGATCATTTGCTTTACGGTATGTGCAAAACAAATTCTGCTTTTCTGATTTCTTCTCATCTTTGTCTTCCTTCTTCGAAACCTTTTCAGATTTCTGCTTACTAATAGAAGAGCTCCATTTACCTTTGCCCTTCTAACTAGCCAGGAAAGATTGATCTGCAACACATATAATAGACCCGTTTTACCTAGACTAGTCTTCGTGCAAAAAAAAAGAGAAACTAACTCTTTAAATGTTAAGGCATTTGGATTGCCTTTCATCATCAAATGAAGAGTAGAAGCAAAACTCTGATATGAGTTGGGAAGACCACTCAAAACAGTCTGCACAAGTGAACTGTCAGGAAGGAATTCATCTACAAAAATCAATTGTTCCTTTAAATCCTTGGTGTTTGTCAGAAAATTGTCCATAGAATCACCTTCATTCATGTGATCACTCTCCAACTGTTTTCAGAGGTAAGCAACACGAGCCTCATTCCTAGCGTGGTACAATGTGGTCAGTATATCCCAAGCATCCTTAGCTATTCTGCAAGAGCGAATGTGAGGAATAATGGCACATTTGACAGATAAAGCTATCAATGCATGTGCTTGAGTATTTATGCCATCCCAACGAATTTGCTCTGCATTAGGTGCAACAGAAACCATAGACCATAGCACAAACAGGAATCTGAAGAATATCAACATCTTCAATGCCATCTGCATCAGCTTCAATACCCATATTTGTAGGTGTAATGTGATGTTTTTCAACACCCTGCATAATATTCCATAGTCCTTTTGCAACTAATACATGTCGCATCATATAAGCCCACAATGGGTAATTTGTACCATCCAACTTATCCTTAACAACCAACATATGAAATACATCATTGCTTTCAGCCATGGCCGTTGACTAAAATACCTAGATGCAGAAAAATGATTGTGTCTCAAAAAGTTGGACATAACTACCCAAACGAGTTCTGCTAGACCTGTAACAGATTTTGAGATGCTTATACTAACGAACTGAAACTTGTATATATCTTTGGCACAAAAGGATGAAATAGCCTACACAAGTGCTGCGATAGTGCATTCGGAGGCGAAAACGATCTCAGATCGCGATTTCGCACCATAGAACGAAGCTGGTTTGATCTCTAAAACATCGTAAGTATACATACCAAATTTTATGCGATTCTGAGACCGTGATCGGAGGGGTGTCGACGGTACCCTAGATGAAGCGGCGACCTGCACTGATACCAATTGTTGGAGTTAGACGCTTGCAGAAGCATGCAAATAGCACAAGGAAGAAGAAGAAGCTTGGAGCACAACAACACAATACAAACTGTATTACCACTAGAATGTACAAAGATAAGTAGCTCGTTAGGGCAATGGGCACATATACAAGTCGAGGGAAAAAACCTCCTAAAGAGGGAAAAAGGTGCCTCAGTGGTCCTAGAGTGTTCGCACACATCACTACCTAAATATATCAACACATGTAAGGCTACCATGTCAATATCATTGGAGATTGACTATTGTGGGGTCCATTAACCTTCAGTGCTTGGATATGAATGTTGAAAAAAATTGTTCATGACAATATAATTCGAGTCATCCATCCATGAATAATAGTGAGTATAAGGCTATGTAAGCACTCTTTGGTGAATTTGCTTGAAAATATGATGAAAAATTCATTGAAGTTGACATCAAATTGCTGGTTTGGTGAACCAGTCACTATGTCTTCTAAATGGTCTTCTAAATGAAAGGTTGTATCTTGCCAAAAATTTATTTCTTTTTCATTTTGACTTACAATATTGGTTAATTCCACCATCCTACGACTCTGTTTTATTATGATTGTGTTGAAGCTTGGTGAATGTGGGCATCATAGTTTGGTTTTGGCTTATTATAAACGATTTCATTTTGGGGCAATAAACAATTGGGACCCACCTCTTGTTTACTTAAGACTTAGTTGGGATCCACCTCTTCTTTACTTAAGACTTGCTTGCTGAATGAACATAAATGTTCTATGCATAATAGGTGGGTTGAACCAATTGGAAGATCTCAACCTTGGAATCATGGAAGATTGTAAAATTGAGAGGATCTCAACACATTTGGATGGGGGATGTAAGGAACAATTATGATTAGTTTTGATGAAGTATATGGATGCATTTTCAGGTTTATACACAAATTTGAAAGGCATCAACCCAACACTCTGTCAACATCACATTAATTTGAAGGAGGATGCAGTCTTTATGGAACAACAACAACAACACCACATGAGTCCGAACATGCCATGAAGGTTAAAGAAGAGTTGGATACAGTGAAGGAAATGGGCTTTATATACCCAATTGAAATAGCTCTTCAATATCACGAATTTTTGTCGTCACTAAGAAGAATGGTAAATTGTGGGTGTGTGGATTGTCGCAAATTGAATGTAGCAACAACCACTGACCCATTTCCCTTACCATATTGTGATACATTGCTAGATTCAATTACAGAAGTTGAGATGTATAATTTTTTAGATGGCTTTAGTGGCTATAACCAAATTAAGATGGCTTTGCAAGATAGATAAAAGATTGCATTTATTTTGGAATGGGGGGAGTTCACCTCCACACTTATGAGTTTTGGACTGAAAAATGTCCCACCCACAACATTTGGAGCAACTTTGATTATGTCTCGATGAGTGCAAGGAATACCAATTATCCCTGAATCCATCCAAATGAGCATTCTATGTGCAGATCAAGCTTTCCTGGCTAGTCAGAAGGGCAAAGGAAAATGGAGCTCTTCTACTAGTAAGCAGAAATCTGTAAATGCTGCACAATCAAAGAACCAGGATAAAGATGAGAAGAAATCAGAAAAGCAGAAATTGTTTTGCAAGTACTGTAAAGGAAATGATCATATCATAAAGAACTCTCCAAAACTGGCTGCTAAAGAGGTAAAGAAGAAAGAGGCTGGAATGGTTGTTGCAGAGGCCTCTACACCAAAAACAGAGTCTGCAAATCTTGTGCAGGAAGAAGAATGGGCGTTTACTACTGTCTGCAGTTTTGACCCATCTTCTCATGATCAGTGCATGTCTGTAGTAGACTCAGATGTTTGGTACTTTGACAGTGGGGCGACCAAACATATTACCTCGCAGCGCAGTTTCTTCTCTTCACTCGAGCCTGCCCCTACAGGGAATACTGTCACATGCGCCAATAACTCCTCTTATCCTGTTATGGGAGTTGGTAAGATCATTCTGACTACTGCTGATGGTAGTTCTTTCACTTTGTCAGATGCTTTATTTGTGCCAGGGATCAAAAAGAACTTGTCATCAGTTTCTGCATTAGCCAAGATTGGCTTGGTTGTGAAATTCGTTGATGACAGGTGTACAATCCATGATCTCTCAAATGGCGATGTGATTATTGCTTCTGGCATTTTATGTCGTGGGCTGTATAAGCTCATAGACTATGAAAGATCTGTGAATGATTTGGCATGTGCAGTTCATGATTCTCAGGCTATGTCAGATGCAAAGCTTTGGCATGCACGCTTTGGCCATCTGAATTTTGCTAGTTTGCTACGCCTACAAAAATCTGAAATGGTGTCCTCTTTGCCCAAACTTGAGGCTCCTGGAAAACATGTCTGTGAAGGCTGTATTTTGGGCAAAATGCAGCGTTCTTCCTTTCCAAAAGATGGTTCAGTTCGGGCTACGCAGAAATTGCATCTTGTACATAGTGATGTCTGTGGTGCTATGCAGACACCCTCTTTTGGAAATTACCTTTACTTCGTGACTTTCATTGATGATTTTTCCAGGCATGCATGGGTATATCCACTCAAAGCAAAGTCCGAAGTGTTCATGTGCTTCAAACAGTTTTTGGTTTTGGTTGAAAATCTGTTAGCATGTAAAATGGGCACCCTCTGTTCTGATCGAGGGGGGGAATATATGTCTTCAAATTTTAATGCATTTCTGGCTGAACGTGGGATAAAACACCACTGTACAGTGCCGTATACACCTCAACAGAATGGAGTTGCTGAACGAAAGACCAGGTCACTCATGGAGATGGCGAGGTGCATGGTCAAAAGTCAGGCTTTACCACATAGTTTCTGGCTTGAGGCTGTCATGTGTGCAGCATATGTACTGAATAGGTGTCCCACTAAAGCATTGCAGTCTATCACTCCATATGAGGCTTGGCATGACCGCAAGCCATCTGTTGCTCATCTGCGTGTTTTTGGTTGTTTGGCATATGCATTAGTGCCTGAACAACATCGCAGAAAATTGGATGATAAGGAAGTAAAATGTATTTTTGTTGGGTACAGTTCTGAAAGTAAAGGCTATCGGTTGTATCATCCACAGACTAAACACATTCTGGTTAGCCATGATGTTGTCTTTGTGGAAGATGCTTGCTTTCATGTACTAAGGAGACATTTGTTAGCTCCAAAGACATGTATGATACGTTGATGCCTCTTTTTACAGGTGGACAATCTAGTGCTGGTCCTAATGAGGCAACTTCTCAGCCTTTGCAGGTTTCATATGATGATGCAGATCATTCTATTTCTGATGCAGATTTACATGATGCACTTGTTGATGAGAGAGCTGATATTGAGCAGGCAAAAACTATGCCAAAATGGCTAGTGCAGACTTTGCGTGACAGCAAATTAGATGCACCTTTGTCATATCGTACTCGTTCAGGCTCTCATAGTGCCTCCTTTGCATTAGATTGCTATGCTATGGCTGCGTCTAGTCTCTGTGATTAGAATGAGCCTGTTTCTTTTGATGAAGCACAAAATTCAGAAAATTGGATGGTTGCCATGCAATCTGAATATGATGCTATAATGAAGAATTGTACATGGTCTTTATGTGACTTGTGCTTGGTATGAGAAGATACATGCCTATCTGGTTGCACATGGTTTTGTGAACAGTCCAACTGAAAGCACCTTATATGTTAAGCGTGCTAATGATGTGCTTCTGATCATTGTTGTCTATGTTGATGACATGCTGCTCACTGGTCCTATTGAGAAGCATATTGCTGATTTCAAGGCTGATTTGCATGCCTCATTTGAGATGTCTGATTTGGGGGATTTGCATCACTATTTGGGCATTCAGTTTATGCAAGTTGATGGTGGAATGGCTTTGTGTCAAACAAAATATATTGACACATTATTGCAACGTTTTGGCCTTGAAGACTGTAAGCCTATTGCCACTCCTATGGAGACAGGTTTACGATTGAGTCTTCATGATGCTGGAGATGCATTTGATGCTGTTCTCTATCAGCAGGCTGTTGGATGCTTGATTTACTTATGCATTACTCGGCCAGATATTCAGTTTGCTGTCTCACAGATGAGCAGGTTTATGCATTGCCCAGGAGTCACACATTGGAAGGCAGTTAAGCGCATCTTTCGCTACTTGAGTGGTACTCGACTACTTGGGTTGTTTTATCCCAAGGGGGGATCACTACCGCTAGATTTGCATGCTTTTTCTGACTCAGATTGGACTGGTTGCTATGACACTCGTGTGTCCACCAGTGGTTTTTGCTTCATGCTTGGTAGCTCATGTATATCTTGGTTGAGCAAGAAGCAGCCTATTGTGGCCACTTCCAATTGTGAGGTTGAGTATAGGGCAGCTTTCACAGCGACTGTTGAGTGTGTGTGGCTCAGACGCCTTATGGCTGATTTGGGTGTTGGCCAGTCTTCTGCCACCACCATCTTCACTGACAGTCAGAGTGCATTGGCAGTTGCGAGGAACCCTGTGTTCCATGCTCGCACTAAGCACATTGAGGTGCATTATCACTATGTCAGGGAGAGGTTCTCTGCTGGGGAGATCAACTTGGCATATGTGCCCACGCAGGAGAACATTGCAGACCTTTTCACGAAGGCTCTGCCTAGGGAGAAGTTTGAAGCTTTCCGCAAAGCTTTGGGCTTACTTCCTTTTGTGGAGTGATTTCCACATAGCTTGGCACTTCCTTATACATGAGTGCCAGCTCCTTGTTCACCGCATCACTCCCAGAGGGGATTTGTTGATATATTTAGGTAGTGATGTGTGTGAACACACTAGGACCGTCGGGGTACTTTTTTCCCTCTTTAGGAGGTTTTTTTCCTCCGGCTTGTATATACGCCTATTGCCCTAATGGGCTACTTATCTTTGTACATTCTCTAGTAATACATTCAGTATTGTGTGTTTGTGCTCCAAGCTTCTTCTTCTTCCTTGTGCTATTCGCGTGCTTCCGCAGATGTCTATCTCCAACAGATATGTGACAAGATGAGGGATTAGTTGTTCAAAAGCTAGATATGCATCTTTCAAGTTAATAGAAGCTCTAAATTGCTTCCGTCTTTCATCTTCTCTCAATCCATTGAGAGTACATCATACAAGATCTTCATCTTCAACTATTGTGCGAATAGAAGTGAAAGCATCATCTATCTCCTTAATGTTCAAAGTATATTCAACTATGGATTGACTTGAACTAAGAGCTTCCCAAACATCCTTAACTATTTCCACATGTAGAATATGCCCTATCATGGCATTAGTAATGATTTGTGAAATGAGTAACATAACTCTCCTATTCCTCTCTTCCCATTTTTTGTTTGCTTTCTTTGAACTTCAATGGGTGTAGCTTGATTGATTTGAGGTTGCGCATCATCTCTACTCACAATACCCCATAAGCCTTTGCCCATTAAGTAGTCAGTCATTCTAAACTTCCACACATCCTAGGTTACCTTATCCAACTTCTCTACTTGTTCACCCAACTCAGCCATTGAAAACTCTAAAGAAATTTTAAGATTTACCTTGAGTAGTTATATGGTCCTTTTCTCTTGAGTTCATGAAGTCCCCCCTTGATATGTAGCTCCTCTTTTGCTTTGCTTCAGCTCCAGCCTTGTTGATTAAGATCTTGCATCAATTTTGCTCTGATAACAAATGAGGAGAGTGATTTCTAATATGCACAACAAGAGGCATGTAGAGAGCCCTTGTAGATTAACACTTTGACACACACACATGCACCTTGGATTGCTTGTTGTTCTACCCCAAAACTCAAATGGACATGTGGATTCAACCAATAATCTGACTACTTGGGGGATCTTTTCTGTTTCATATGTTCTTGAGTCTCTCTTTCTTGAGAACGTGCTCACACTCCATTTTTTTAGCCAATAAGCATGTGAAGAAGTTTGTGCCCTAGAGGTCTTATGGTAAAATACTCTCCCACGACCCTCGTAGGAGTTGAGCCCAACACCTTCTCCTTCATATACATTGAATTAACCATTCGATGAAGCTTCTTTCTTGTTTCAGAGAGCACATGGACTTATGCTTATGTCTAATATGGAGACTTTGAGCTAACAATAGACTGAACAGACGATGCCCACTTTGAGATCCTATCTGAACCGTTATGACACTCAATACATAACCTTAATTTATGACATTTTGCCTAGGTGACTAATAGCACCTAAGGCTACCATGTGAATATCATTGAAGATCAACTAGTGTGGGGATTCGATAACCTTTAGTCCTTGAATCTGAATGTTGAATTTTTTTTTTCAGGAAAATATAATTTGAGTCATCTATCCATGAATAATGGTGAGTAGAATGGCTTTGTAAGCACCCATGAGTGAATTTGCCTGAAAATATGATGACCGAATTTCACTGAAGTTTGACTTCAATTTGCTTTCGTGCAACTTTGGTGACCAAGTCATCATGTCTTATGATTGGTCCTCTAAATGAATGGTCGTATCTTTCAAAAAATCTAGTTCTTTTGCGTCTTGCCTTGTAATATTTGTTAATGCTAATTCAACTTTGATTGTTTGGGCTATTCCGCCATACTACTAGTTTGGTCTAGTATGATTGTGCTCAAACTTGTGAATGTGGGCATCATAGACAATTTCATTATGGGGTGATAAACAATTGGGACCCACCTCTCCTTTGCTTGAGCTTGCTTGCAAGTTACTCTTGTAAGAAATTGCAAAAAGTTATCATCATTATTATTATTATTTTGACAAAGTTGATTATAGTGCTTCCCAATGTTTGTTTCTTCCATGTCACATTGGGTATCAATCTAGTCCTTCATGTGCCATGAATATATTAGGTTGGAACACATAGTTGGCATGCTACAATCTCCTTTAGGCTTTCTCCTAGTGTCTCATTTGGTCTTTGTTGGTAGTTGAATTGTCTTGCTGCCACCTTCTAGTAGACCCTTTACCAAACCAATCCTATTGTGTTCACCAAGTGTTTTTTTAAGCGTGCTATGTCAGTGTCTGGGTCTCATAGTATCTACAATACTATCACTGGAGGGCTGAACAAATAACTATTTGGACTTCCACAAAGGAGTGAGCTCAAAAGGTTAGACACTTATTAAGGAAGCAAACATTTGAGCTACTGAATGTATTGGTTGATATAGTGTTAAAAATCAATAGACATACTATGAGAGATGACAAGCTCCGGTATTTAGAATCTCGCCTAAGTAAACCCCAAGGATTGCTCAATCCTATAGATGCTGGTTTTCGATATATGGGGTTTATTTCAAGAAAGTACATCCACAAACGTCGCATATATGAAGGAGTGAGATAGGGGATTAGGCAGGGCATGCAAGTTCCTTTTGATGATCTTGAATGTCAAAAGTGAATATGCAGATTGAGGTGCCTTAGCATGGATTTTAAAAGAGTCCACAAGGCTCAAGGGAAGTAGAAGGGAAAAGGTCAAAGTAACTAGAAGGCATGCCAGCCTCACGATTCCTATTTTGCTACCGTATGTTTTCGTTTAAAAGAGTTGTTTCACATAAAGTGCGTCACATGCCACAAAAATAATTAATGATTGATTTACATCTATACATATACCTTTTTTTTTAAGGAAGTTCGGTTGAAGTTAATCTCTCTGGCTTGAATGTATTGAAATAACAACTGAAATAACAACTCTACAAGTGAAGGACCTTCGTATTCCACAAAGCAAGGGTTAAACTTTTGAAGCATTACAAAAAAAAGACTTTCCGTATTCTACAAAGCAAGAGTTAAACTCCCAAAGCATTACAAAGAAAAAGACATAGTACCCATGGGAAAAGTGTATTCCACAAAGCAAAGGTTAAACTTCCGAAGCATTATAAAGAAAAGACTGTCCGAAAGCACATAGTTTGAATGGCCCAAAGACATTATACGGATAGAGTGGTAACATTCATCAAGTGACATACCCGCAACGATTGAACATACAACGTGTACTTCAAGAGATGGGTGCCAAACCAGCTCACCTATGGATTTTGAACTATGTATACACACACGCTTTGAGACAAGCATGCAACCCCGTACAATGCAAAGAGACACATCAGAGATCATGCATGGCAAAAACATTTCGATCCCCCCTCCACCCTATGCAAAAATCAAGATGAAATATCACATATGAAATATCACATATGAAATAAAATTATTGATTTATTTAACTTCAGTAAAACTTTGTCGATGTATTCAAAACAGAGATGTAAAACTTTATCGATGTATTCCCTCAAGATTGGTACATTCACATAAACGGGATGCACTTAAACACACCACATTCGTTCCACTCTCATGTTTGATTACGTGAGTTGTGACCCTCTCTATACACGAGCATTTCAGATGATGTGAAATAAAATATAACTATTTCACTTTGTGGATGTATTCAAAACAAAGATGATGTATTCACATAAACCGGAGGCAATTAAACGCACCACATTCGTTCCATTCTCATGTTTAAATACGTGAGTCGTGACCCTCTCTACGTACGAGCATTTCAGATGAAGTAAACTTCTCTTTGCACTGATGTTCCTCCGCCCACATGTGAAACCAGGTTTAGGGCAAGTCTCAAGGCTTATTGGCGAGTACTTTCGTATGGGAGAGCTCCTCTGTTCCGTTGGTCTCACCTCTAGCAAAAGACCGATATCACTATCCAGTCGATCGCTTCTCCCATCAGAGCTTGTTTGCAATTGATATGTTTATGAAGTTTAATTTTCTTTTCGACAATTTGCCAGAGCCTGTTGGAGTTGGGGCAAGTAAAGAAGATGTGAGAAACATCTTCGACAGAGCAGTAGCAGCGTTTGCACCAGGGAGATATCCCACACATTTTGCTAACTCTAAGGTTGGTCCAGATTCCACGATGAAGAATATGCCATAAGAGGACAAACTTTTTGATTTCCATGAGGGGGTGCTAGATAGCCATGAACTTCATGTCCCACCGAAGCCGCGTCCATGACAGACACCACTTCTTGTTGAGGTTAGCCTGGTAATCAATGGTTTCTTTGATGTTCGGGATTTTCGATAGGCAATTACCATTGTGCCATCTGAGACCAAGCGAGCTCGGTGTGTCGTGCCCCATGAGAAGGCAAACTTTAGAGCGGTCCTACGCGAGACATCTGCTTTGCAAAGTGTTCCATTCTTCAAAGGAAATGTTGACGTTAGGTTCAATATCCTCAAAGTTGATCCACTAGTTGATGTATTGCTTCCAAAGATGTTTCCATTTTTTGAAGCCTTTATTCCATAGTCTCTTTGCATTTTGAATGTTTTGAGAGTCCACTATCCGGATGCCATGGATCGGGAACCAGATAGAGTCGTTTTGTCTGATACTAGCTCCCACTTCCAATTGTCACTAATTCTCGTGAAGCTTTTGACTTTATTCCAACTCTTCCAAAGGGAGCACACAAGATTTGAGCCTTTCGGAGAGATCGAGATAGGGGAAAACAAAAGGGTCTGAATGTCAAGATTCTTCCAATTTGGGAATCCCCTGAGAGCCAACTCGTTCTTATTTCTAAAGATCAACTTGGCCCACGAGGCCTCCCCGTTGCACCATGCCTTAATCATCCATTTTGCCGCAAGTTTGTTCGCCATGCACCCAATGTCCAGAATGCCAAGGCCCTCACTATCTCTTTGGCTGGTGCAGATGGACCACTTGATTTTAGGCGCCCCCCTCCTATTGTGGTCACCCGTCCAAAGGAAGTTTCTGCAAATACTTTCCAGTTTGGAAAGATCTTTCTCTTTCGGTCACCAACAAGAAAGGAAGTAAATGGTCGATGATATGAGGAACATGTTAATAACCATTGCGCGACCAGAGAGATTGATTTGCATACCTCTCCAATAGTTTAGCTTGTTTTCGAGTCTGGCCAGCACCCAGCTCCACCCCTGCTCCATCGAGATACCAAACCCCAAGGGAATCCCTAGAAGCCGAAAAATTTGGCCCTGCGGAATGATTTGACAACCATGATTAATGAGAAGGTCAGGCTGGGTCCCGACAATAGCTCTGAAAGCGGTCTTAGAGTGGTTGATTTTGGATCCAGAGGATTCGCAGAAAGTATCCAGGCACCTCTAGAACGTCTCCAGGCTGGTACTATCGTTGTGGACAAATGCATTCATATCATCAGCAAAAAGTCTCATGGTGATCTGGCCGTGGTCATGGGGCAATCAGAGGCCTTTGATATTACTTGCTTCCACATGTTGTTCCACCAACTGGCTAAGCCCTTCTGTGGCAATGGCAAAGAGAAGGGGAGCCAACGGGCACCCCTGTCTAATCGATCTTCTAAGTCTGATCCCCTTCAAAAGTTTTCCGTTAACATTAATTTGAGTGGACGCGTTTCCCAGAAGGGTCGAGATCATCTTGGTGAATTTCTGACTACATCCGAGGTCTTTAAGCGATTGCAGAATGTAGTCCCATTCCAGCTTGTCGTAGGCTTTATCAAAGTCGATCTTGAGGAAGACCACATCTTTTCTTTACTCATTTGCGAAGTCAAGACCTTCCCAGATATCTATAATGGTTTCCAAAATTGACCTGCCTTTGACGAAGCCTTGCCTCGCTTAACAATGAGACAAGTCGGAAGCACACCAAACTCCAGTGCCTCTTGCCAGACCAGACGAAGAGGGGTGGCGACTACCAACTTGAAAGACCTAAAGAACTCATTAGTGAGCCCATCTGGCCCAGGGCTTTTACCACAAGGGAGGGCATCAATGACTTCAATGATTTTTGCTTCCGAGATAGAGACATCAAGTAGCGAACGAAGGTTGAAATATTTCACTAAAACTTTGTCGATGTATCCGAAACAAAGATGTAAAACCGAAGGCAATTAAACGCACCACATTCGTTCCATTCTCATGTTTAAATACGTGAGTCGTGACGTCTCCACGTACGACTCGTAGGAGCGTTTCAGATGAAGTAAACTTCTTTTTGCACTGATGTTCCTCCGCCCACATGTGAAACCAGGTTTAGGGCAAGTCTCAAGGCTTATTGGCGAGTACTTCGTCTGGGAGAGCTCTTGTGTTCCGTTGGTCTCACCTCTGGCAGAAGACCGGTATCACTATCCAGCTTCGAAGTTTTCATCCGTCACTCTCAAGCGTGTGCTCCTTATCTTTCGCAACTTTGAAGTTCTCGACCAAACAGTTGAGCTGTGACCAGGTGAGCATACTTATCGTAACTCCTCTCTCTCTCTCTCACGTCTACACCATTACAAGTGTGTCATTTTTCTATTTGAGACACAACGGCATCTGTTCTACCTGAGAGACCGGTCTACATAATTTTGAAAATTCTATGATTTACGCACTTTCATGATATGTTTGATCCTAGGTAGTGCCTTTTCTAATACGTATGTGGATACTGAGGAAAACTTTGTTCTTTAAGCTTATAGAAGTAATTATCCACCAGTAGATGATTATATCGGTAATCGTCATATTTATTCATCTTCATTAGAGGCCAAGATTAGAGGCCAAAGTACTTTTGAAGCTGGTGTGCTACTAAGTAAAACAGTTAGAAAGGTCACATACGTTGTGTTCATTTGCCACTGAGTCCACATGTCAAGCAATCGTTTCCTAGCATTTACGCCGTACCTGGAATAAGTAAAGCTGCATTAAGCTTTTGGTGGATCAGTGAAGATAAGGAAGAATAAATCCTGTTACATTTTGAGAACAACAAGGAGCACGACAAAATAATTGAGGCAACACTGTCAAGGAGATTCATGAAGAAATGGTTCCTAGCATTTGGGCCTCGGTGGCAAATGAACATGCCTAGGTCTCTTTCGCAGTCTGATTTTTCTGGCACATAAGCTCACACGCAGTTTGTCTTGTTATGATTACTAGTGTGAGATGATCATCATTTGTATATTCATATATCTACGAGAGAATGTTTCCTCAACATCCAAAGAAATATTACCGTAGCATATAAATATGATGGTATAAGATATACGCAGTTTATGTGTGAAAAATTAAGTAATTTACATATTTAAGGCGAGTGTTGGATGATCAGTTCTTCAAAACGAAAGTACGTTTAATGGAGCACATTATGTCTCCTATCTATGCACATTATTTAAAATGAACTATCATGGTTCGTTTCGTATACATTTGACTTGAGGTTTCAAATGCTCGAGAATGTGACTAGTTTCACTTGATGTTGGTCTCCAATCACTCGCTTTTCTAATTCCAACCTATAATCACTTATTCTTTATATCTCTCAGCTATAGAGTGCATTTGAATGGTCTCTGTCGAAACTTTGTGCTTGAGTCATGTAAACTTGTTATAATTGTAGTTCACCATTAAGGATTTGGTTCATGATATAATTTTTGTTAAAGTCTACTTTCTAGCATATATTTTTTTGATTCCAGGCTGATCATTTTATTTTTGAACTTCAAATTTTATTTCAACTGATGCATATATGCTGTACTTCCAAAGGCCTCTGCGTTTGTGTTTCATGATTTTTTCTGTAACTTGGTTGAAACTTGAACTTGCTGAGGTATATGTAATCTGACTGATGTGCCATAATGAACTTAAATTCTTTGTGTGAACAATGTTTCTTATTGTAATGCTCTATGATAAGATTGCACTTGTGTTTTAGGGGCCTACCTAATTTTTCCCTGTTATGGATGTTACATAATCAAGTGATTTTCGCACCTTCTCATTGGTCATGCTTAATTTGATTTCAAGGAATAATCAAACTACCTTCCTGCTTTTTTGTTTGAAACTTCTTTTGCACCATATTTGTGCATGTTCGCTTTTGTTGCATAGCAAGGTATGTTCTGGATGTGCTCCAAATCCTCGGGAACTGTATAGCATGCTCAACATGTGTGCATCCCTCAATGATCCCTACAGTTCTTGCTTATTTGCATTTGTAACTAATTTCATTATCCTTTAGTTGAACTGGCATAGACAATGTCCTTTAGACAATCATAGATATAAATATCCGAGAGTGAACTAATTTGTTTAATGTTCATATACATTTTGTTCATAAGAGGCCAAAGTACTTTTGAAGTTGATACGCTACCGGGTAAAACATTAAGAGAGGCCTCATATCACGTGTTCTTATGCCACCGAGTCCAGACACCAAGAAATCATTTCTTAGCACTACTTGCAACATTGTAGCTGGGACAAGGAAAGTAGCATAAAGGTTTTGGTGGCTCAGTAAAGGTAAGAACGAAGCTAATCTGCTTCATTTTGTGGAGAACAAAGAATATGAGAACAATGGATGAAGGCACTCTGTCAAGGATATTCAGGAAGAAATGCTTCCTGGTGTCCGGGCCCCGGTGGCATATGAACACGTTGGGTCCAGAATAACTCTCTGTAGATGTTGGGTCTATAATAACTCTCTCTTCTAATTCCAACCTATCATCACCCATTCTGCCAAACTCTGAGTCCTATAGTGCAATTGAACGGTTGTTGTTGGAGCTACATGCTTGAGTTTTGTACATGTGTTATAACTGTATGTTAATTTTATGGATTTTGTTCATGATTTAGTTTCTGTAAATGTCTATGTTCTACCAAAGGAACTTTTGATTTAGTTTGTGGGTTGTTGTTACTGTATTTTAACTTTTATGGATCTTGTTCACAAAGAACTTTAGTTTTGGTTTATGGGTAGCGATTTTATTTTTGAACTTCAAATTACATTTTGAATTATGTATAAATGCTGTACTCTAATGTATCTGTGCCCGTGATTTGATTTTTTTCTTGTAACGTGAGATCAACTTCAACTTGCAGAGATATCATTTTTTTGGACAGATGTATCACGCTGAGTTTAAATTCTTTGTGTGATCCATGTATCTTATCGTAATGTTGTATTGTAGCCAATTTCATTTTAGAGTAGATTAAGGGCTTGCCTGGATTTCGCTCTGTTATATGGTCAATAATCTTATATAACTTTGTCATTGAACATGTTTATTTCAATTTGAAGGAATGAATTCAAGTACTATACTTTTTGTCTTTAAATCTACTTGCAGTACCTTTGGCATACAGTGATTTGCATATATTAACTTTTGATGAGTAGCAAGCTATTTTTGGAATGCTATCCAAATCTATTGAGCTGTACAGTAGGCATAGTATGTGCAGATCCCTCTATGCTCGATATTATTCTTGCTTATTTGTTTCTTGAAGTAATTTTTATACTTCTTTTTTGAATTGGAACATAGTTTTGAAGATGATTGCCTGGCAGTTGCTCACAGTTCTAGGGCCTCTAGGTGCCCACTTTCTTTGATTTGGAGCTGAAGGGTTGCAGCTCTAGCTGGCTGTGGTTTAGAAGGTGTAATGTCATTGTTGTCCAGCATTCCCATGTTTTGGACGGGGGAAGGGGAGGGAGGGGAGGAGAGAGAGGGAGGGATCTTTTAATGTTGATGATTATAGAAATAATTAGTGATCAAATTTATGGATAAATGTTATGTTCACTTTTGTTTTTAAGGAGCCAAAGTACTGTTGAAGTTGATGTGCTATTGAGTGAAAACAGTCAGAGAGGCCCCAGATGTTGTGTTCTTTTGCCACTGAGTCCAGACACCAAGCAATCATTTCTTAACACATTGCTTGTAAGATTGTCCTACGTATTGAGAAAAGCTGGATGGAGTTTTGGTGACTCACTAAAGCGAAGCAGGAAGCGGAATCCTCTGTTTCATTTTCATGTCGACAAAGAATATGACAACTGTAGATGAAGGGACACTGTCGAGGTTATCCATGAAGAAATGCTTATCCATGAAGAAATGCTTCCTGGTGTCCGGTCCTCTGTGGCAAATGAACATGACTTAGATCTCTTCGACAATTTGTTTTCTCTGGCATATAAGCTACAAGAAAGTTTTTCTTATTGTGATCACTATTGTGATATGATCATTATCTGTATATTCATTTACCCATGCAATGAATATTTGTCGTATCAAAGTCTCCCAAATAGTTTTTATGTTTATGACAGAGGGTTGGATGATGAGTTCCACACAATGAAAGTTCCATGTTTGGGACTTGCTCCATTTCATTATTGTGAGAAGACATGCTCTTCAATAAAATATTTGAAATTTTGAATTCTTAGCACAATTACTGCAACATTGTAGCTGTGATGAGAAAAGCTGGATGGAGTTTTGGTGGCTCAGTAAGGTAAGGGTGGGATAGACAGGGTGGCACAAGGTTGTTGAGGCATACCATGTGCTGCTGGGTTCTGCTCACAGAGAGTGGCAGTAGCCTCTCAGAATCAAAATTTTTACCTTATTTTACTGGATGAACAATCTAACAGACCAATCGAAGCTTGTTGTTAGAATGACAGATTTGTTATAAACCCACTGTAAGCAGGAAGTGGAATCCTTTGTTTCACTTTCAGGACAACAAAGAATATGAAAACAATATTTCAAGGCACTTTGTCACAATATCCATGAAGAAAAGCTTGCTGGAGTCAGGCCCTTTTCGCAAATGCATATGACTTGGATCTCTGGCATAATCTTAAACTAAGTGTCATATTATGATCACTATTGTGATATGATCATTATCTGTAAATTCGTTTGCTCATGAGATGATTATTAATCAGGGTCTTATTATCAAAGGCTGCCCTTGCATCCAGAGATATTTTGCCACCATAAAATAATGGTGATATAAAATTTATCAGTATGTGTAAAAAGAACCAAAAAGTTTATATGTTTATGATGAGGGTTGGATAATGAGCTCCATTCAATGAATGATCTATGTACGGGAATTACTCCATTCCACTCCATTCCATCATTGTGAGAATATGTTCTTCCATAAAATGTTTGAAATTTAGAATTCTGTAGCTTTCGTATGGAACTAGGTCTTCAAATCTAAAACCTTCTATCAAGCATTCTGTAGAGCACTTATGTAGTGCATCGGAATGATTCCTGTCAGGACTATATGCATAAGTTATGTGTTAATGATTTAGTTTCTGTATAGTTTTGTTTGTTCGTGGTTAGTGATCTTATTTTTGAACTTAGTACATGTATAATTCTGTACCTCCAAACGTATCTCTTTTTTGTGTTTTCTCTGTAACCTGAGAGGTATTAATATTTTGACAGATGTATCACGCTGAGCTTAAATTCTGTGTGTGTGAGATATGTATCTTATCATATTGTTGCATGATAGGATTGCCTGTCTCTGGATTTTTTCTGTTACATAGTAACTAATGTTTTGTAATTGAATGTAGTTAACACTCTCACTGGTCTTGTTTGTTTCAGTTAGGAGGAATGAATTCAAGTAATTTCCTGCATGATTCTTGTGTATTAAATTTTGATGCATAGCAAGGTATTTTTGGAATGCCATCCAAATCTTTTGAGCTGTATAGTACGTACAGTATTTACAGACCTCTCTATGAACGACATTGTTTTTGCTTACTTATTTTAGAAGTAAAATCTGTACTTTTTTAGAAATTGCAACAGCAGAGTATTTTTGGGGAGAGAGAGAGAGAGAGAGAGAGAGAGAGAGAGAGAGAGAGAGAGACCTTCACCTATCCTAAAACTACCTATTTGCTCCACACGCTCATGTGACCAGTGCATAGGAGCATGTGCATATATTGATTCATCTAACTGACAAATGAACATACCAAGTGTGAGTCACTTCACACAACCGCGTTCTACACTAGGAAATGTGGTAGGCATTTGTAATAACAATAGATACAGAAATTCTGTCAGCTTGTTTTGTTTAAAAGCTTTCAGTGGGATGCTAGATCACATCATGGGAAGTGGAAGCTTTTCTAGTCTCTATGCAAAGTGATGGTGAAAAACTAGCTGTTGAATCAGCTACCCACCTAAGCCTCTCTACACTTTAAAATGATGAAAAAGGTTGGCAAAGTGTAGTCCACCTCTTAGCACGCATTCCAATCCATAGTTATGCACTCGAGCACATAAAAGAGAAAAGAGATCAAGAAGTCATGAGATTGTTTTCTTTCACGGTAGTTCTTTTATTCAAAACGTCAAGATTCCTTACGAATGAATACAAAATGATTTACATTCAAGTGCTCATAATTATGTCCATATTTTGGACGGATATTTGAAAGTAACTAAAATCTTAGGAGTTAGTTAACTATGATTCACGGTTTGGCAGTGGGATTCGGAACTCTTTTTGTTGCACAATTTCAAAGCTTTGAAAATGTGACACTACATTGTCAAGAAGGATTTGGAATGAAAATTTTTAATGCTCCTTTTTTCTCTTCTCCACAGCACTAGTGGTTCGCTTCTTGTTGCAATGCAACTATTCACCAATTCATTTGTTCTGTGTCAAATGCCTTTTCGGTAAGGGTTCATTCAAAAGATTGATAATCTTGTGTTGACATCGAATGAGGGGGTTATATTACAATTCTCATCCGGTTGTCTTAACAATAATCTCACGGACCTCAAAAGAAAAAGCAATTGTTGCACATTCTTCTCCAAAGCCTTGGATACATGTGAAATAATATAGAATATATAAAGATTGTGATGTGAAATGGTCACAACATCTCAAGTATACAATTAGCAAACATTCCATGTACCATGCGAATAGTAAGCATATTGATGTCCATCATTATTTTGTAAAAGAAATGTTATTGATGAAGAGTTGATGTGGAGTATGCCAACATTAAAAAAGAATTTTTAATTGGTACGATAATGTTCTCGGATGCTGGATTGCTGTTTGGTGAAAACCCAGCGAGCAACAATCAAACCAGTTAATGGGGCATGGAAATATGAACTCACCTTTAGGCTATTAAGCATGTAGTTAGATATGTTGTGTATGAGGATATAGGAGAAAAGGATTTTGATGTTTAAGAGATCTTTTGTTCTATTAGGTTAGCCCCAATATCACTTACGTCGTTATTCATGTGAATCTCTCTATGTAGTTGATTTTGACACAACTTGTCTCGTCATAGCTACTTGGCTGAGTTGTAATCATTCAATCTCAATTTTCTTGGAGCATAGCTTGTAAGCAAGTATTAGTGAAGCACAAAATGCAATTGGTAAACGTTAATGCATTCCCTTTCTTAGGTAAGTTTCCCACCTTATGGTAGGGATAGCACTTAACAAGACCAACATGTTAAACAAGACCATTAACGGCCGAAGGGAAGCCTAATGGGTTTTGGCTTAAGCATTTCCATCATGGTAATATTAAGCATCCCCTTCATGGTAATAGCTTAAGCAAGACCGTAAGGGCTAGCTTAAGCATCCCCTTCATGGCCCCTTTTGGACCAACATCGTCTTGATGAGCACTTTTACTTAATCGTGTTCTTTAGCCTAATAGGTATAGGTTTTCTTAGTGCCTAACAATAAACATTTTCCAAAAACTTAACATAGAACTTGCACACGTTGTAAATGTGGAAGACTGATTTGTTCGAAGAATCAAGATCAGATATAGCTAGTTTTTTGGGAAATTTATTGAAGTAGTGTAGAATGTTCATGGCTTGAGGTAGAGCACTCAATGGGCTAGGGTAGCTGAAAGCTTGATTGACCCCATGGAAACTCGGAATGTGGACCATGGGCTTTTAGAGACATATTTTGGCCGCGACTAAGATCCAAAGTCGAAAGGGAAACAACCTAGATCGTACGCTAAGGTCTTTAAGGAATCACTTCGTGGAAAAGAAAGTGATCTAGCGATTACAACTATGGGGTGGGCTTGGAATACCCATCCTTCAAAGAAAGTGTAATAGCTTACTTGTCTAGCTCCATGTATCAATGAATAGGTCCCTAAGGAACCTGGAAAGGGTAACATGCGATGGGTGCACGCAAGCAGGGAAGTTGCTTTGACTATTGAACCATGCATGTGTGTTAAACTCGTGAATTGGATGATTGGGTAGGGGGCTACAAAGTCACTTCGACTTTACGAGGGTTTCAACTCTCGAGAAAAAATCTCATGGAATTGGGAGGGTGATATGTAAGAAATGTAAAAACAACCACACCCAAGATTGGCACGAGTGAACAAGCAGGATATCCTAAGGGACTTGAGAGAACTATGTTGAAGGAATTGTGCAAATCGGCTTTGTAACTTTGGAAGAAGGGGTGCTCTCTTGTCGAAGGATTGGGAAAGCGACACATATTGGGGGTAGTGACTATTTATTTAAAACACAGGACTCTGCTAAGTGGTAACATGATGTGTAGAGTTTGACACTTTCTCTCTCCTAAAAAGGAGAAGTGTTCTAAGCTTTGAATGGAAGCCTCAGTAAACGAGGTAGTAACTTTTACTATCCTAATGTAGGGAAATTCCCCAACGAAGGGGTGGTTTGATAGGGATGTTTGCAAACACAATGGGTATTACGTTGAGACATCTATCTGAATTTCAATATCCAACACTCATACAAAACATTGGGATGAAATCAAAGAACTTTGAAAATTGTTTGGTGCGTTAATTTACTAACAAATTTTGGGTTAGAAAACTTAAGTGCAAAACAAAATCGTGATGATAAACTGACGCGTACAATGAAACAAGACAAGAACAACATGGTCTTCCCTTCTTTACTTCATGGAAATAGCTTAAGCTTAACCGTTAAGCCTAAGGGTTACTTTTTTACCTTCTGGTAGGGAAAGCGTGTTAGTTTCCGCTTAAGCATTCCCTTCATGGTTTTCCCTTTCGGCCTTTTAGGTTTTCTATAGTGCTTAGTTTACAACTCAATAAATTGATGCATAAAACCTATATGGTAAAGCTATGATGCTTAAAGGAGCTATTACCATTAAGAGCTTAAGCTTAACCATTAAGGGCCTTCGCTTAAGCTATTGCACTTAAGCATTCCCTTCATGTTCCCTTTGGGTGGAACTTTTCTTTTGCTTAACCATTAAGGCTCAAGCTTAACCATGTTGGTTTTGCTTAATATTACCACTCGGGAAGATAAGACTATGAAGTGAAGAAGGGGTTAGGGGATTAGCTTAAGATTTTGTGGCTCACTAAGCACAAGACCTTCATGGTCCCTTCGAGTTATTGACTTAATGGTTTTCGCTTAACCATTAAGGTGAAGGCTTAAGCACAAAAAACCATTAAGGCTTAAGCGTTTGCGAGTATGGTCTGGTCTTGTCTTGCTTAAATTATTACCTAAAGGCTTTGTAAACTTTAGCTTTTTTAGGCTTAAGTGTAATAGTTTAAGCCTATACGGTGCTAAAGAAAACATTCAAGCATTCCCTTAATGGTTTTTGCTTAAGCATTTTTTAGCCCATTAGATGTGTTAGTTTTCTTTAGCAGAAAACCTTAACAGTAAACTAATGCGTATAACCAATAGGTTAAGCATTTACAAAACCAATAAACGCTAAAGAAGACCAGGTTGGTCTCGAAGGGAAGACCATGTTCGTCTTTCGCTTATCTTAACCATTAGGGCTCAAGCCGGGAAATTGCTAAAGAAAATCGATAGCCTTAAGTGTTTTTGCTTAACTTTTAGGCTTAAGCTTAACCATGTTGGTCTTGCTTAAGCGTAAAAGCTTAAATCTAATAGTGCGTTAGTTTATTGAGTTGTAAAGGTAAACACTTAACAAGACCAACATGTTAAACAAGACCATTAACGGCCGAAGGGAAGCCTAATGGGTTTTGGCTTAAGCATTTCCATCATGGTAATATTAAGCATCCCCTTCATGGTAATAGCTTAAGCAAGACCGTAAGGGCTAGCTTAAGCATCCCCTTCATGGCCCCTTTTGGACCAATATCGTCTTGATGAGCACTTTTACTTAATCGTGTTCTTTAACCTAATAGGTATAGGTTTTCTTAGTGCCTAACAATAAACATTTTCCAAAAACTTAACATAGAACCTGCACACGTTGTAAATGTGGAAGACTGATTTGTTCGAAGAATCAAGATCAGATATAGCTAGTTTTTTGGGAAATTTATTGAAGTAGTGTAGAATGTTCATGGCTTGAGGTAGAGCACTCAATGGGCTAGGGTAGCTGAAAGCTTGATTGACCCCATGGAAACTCGGAATGTGGACCATGGGCTTTTAGAGACATATTTTGGGCGACTAAGATCCAAAGTCGAAAGGGAAACAACCTAGATCGTACGCTAAGGTCTTTAAGGAATCACTTCGTGGAAAAGAAAGTGATCTAGCGATTACAACTATGGGGTGGGCTTGGAATACCCATCCTTCAAAGAAAGTGTAATAGCTTACTTGTCTAGCTCCATGTATCAGTGAATAGGTCCCTAAGGAACCTGGAAAGGGTAACATGCGATGGGTACACGCAAGCAGGGAAGTTGCTTTGACTATTGAACCATGCATGTGTGTTAAACTCGTGAATTGGATGATTGGGTAGGGGGCTACAAAGTCACTTCGACTTTACGAGGGTTTCAACTCTCGGGAAAAAATTTCATGGAATTGGGAGGGTGATATGTAAGAAATGTAAAAACAACCACACCCAAGATTGGCACGAGTGAACAAGCAGGATATCCTAAGGGACTTGAGAGAACTATGTTGAAGGAATTGTGCAAATCGGCTTTGTAACTTTGGAAGAAGGGGTGCTCTCTTGTCGAAGGATTGGGAAAGCGACACATATTGGGGGTAGTGACTATTTATTTAAAACACAGGACTCTGCTAAGTGGTAACATGATGTGTAGAGTTTGACACTTTCTCTCTCCTAAAAAGGAGAAGTGTTCTAAGCTTTGAATGGAAGCCTCAGTAAACGAGGTAGTAACTTTTACTATCCTAATGTAGGGAAATTCCCCAACAAAGGGGTGGTTTGATAGGGATGTTTGAAAACACAATGGGTATTACGTTGAGACATCTATCTGAATTTCAATATCCAACACTCATACAAAACATTGGGATGAAATCAAAGAACTTTGAAAATTGTTTGGTGCGTTAATTTACTAACAAATTTTGGGTTAGAAAACTTAAGTGCAAAACAAAATCGTGATGATAAACTGACGCGTACAATGAAACAAGACAAGAACAACATGGTCTTCCCTTCTTTACTTCATGGAAATAGCTTAAGCTTAACCGTTAAGCCTAAGGGTTACTTTTTTACCTTCTGGTAGGGAAAGCGTGTTAGTTTCCGCTTAAGCATTCCCTTCATGGTTTTCCCTTTCGGCCTTTTAGGTTTTCTATAGTGCTTAGTTTACAACTCAATAAATTGATGCATAAAACCTATATGGTAAAGCTATGATGCTTAAAGGAGCTATTACCATTAAGAGCTTAAGCTTAACCATTAAGGGCCTTCGCTTAAGCTATTGCACTTAAGCATTCCCTTCATGTTCCCTTTGGGTGGAACTTTTCTTTTGCTTAACCATTAAGGCTCAAGCTTAACCATGTTGGTTTTGCTTAATATTACCACTCGGGAAGATAAGACTATGAAGTGAAGAAGGGGTTAGGGGATTAGCTTAAGATTTTGTGGCTCACTAAGCACAAGACCTTCATGGTCCCTTCGAGTTATTGACTTAATGGTTTTCGCTTAACCATTAAGGTGAAGGCTTAAGCACAAAAAACCATTAAGGCTTAAGCGTTTGCGAGTATGGTCTGGTCTTGTGTTGCTTAAATTATTACCTAAAGGCTTTGTAAACTTTAGCTTTTTTAGGCTTAAGTGTAATAGTTTAAGCCTATACGGTGCTAAAGAAAACATTCAAGCATTCCCTTAATGGTTTTTGCTTAAGCATTTTTTAGCCCATTAGATGTGTTAGTTTTCTTTAGCAGAAAACCTTAACAGTAAACTAATGCGTATAACCAATAGGTTAAGCATTTACAAAACCAATAAACGCTAAAGAAGACCAGGTTGGTCTCGAAGGGAAGACCATGTTCGTCTTTCGCTTATCTTAACCATTAGGGCTCAAGCCGGGAAATTTCTAAAGAAAATCGATAGCCTTAAGTGTTTTTGCTTAACTTTTAGGCTTAAGCTTAACCATGTTGGTCTTGCTTAAGCGTAAAAGCTTAAATCTAATAGTGCGTTAGTTTATTGAGTTGTAAAGGTAAACACTTAACAAGACCAACATGTTAAACAAGACCATTAACGGCCGAAGGGAAGCCTAATGGGTTTTGGCTTAAGCATTTCCATCATGGTAATATTAAGCATCCCCTTCATGGTAATAGCTTAAGCAAGACCGTAAGGGCTAGCTTAAGCATCCCCTTCATGGCCCCTTTTGGACCAACATCGTCTTGATGAGCACTTTTACTTAATCGTGTTCTTTAACCTAATAGGTATAGGTTTTCTTAGTGCCTAACAATAAACATTTTCCAAAAACTTAACATAGAACCTGCACACGTTGTAAATGTGGAAGATTGATTTGTTCGAAGAATCAAGATCAGATATAGCTAGTTTTTTGGGAAATTTATTGAAGTAGTGTAGAATGTTCATGGCTTGAGGTAGAGCACTCAATGGGCTAGGGTAGCTGAAAGCTTGATTGACCCCATGGAAACTCGGAATGTGGACCATGGGCTTTTAGAGACATATTTTGGGCGACTAAGATCCAAAGTCGAAAGGGAAACAACCTAGATCGTACGCTAAGGTCTTTAAGGAATCACTTCGTGGAAAAGAAAGTGATCTAGCGATTACAACTATGGGGTGGGCTTGGAATACCCATCCTTCAAAGAAAGTGTAATAGCTTACTTGTCTAGCTCCATGTATCAGTGAATAGGTCCCTAAGGAACCTGGAAAGGGTAACATGCGATGGGTACACGCAAGCAGGGAAGTTGCTTTGACTATTGAACCATGCATGTGTGTTAAACTCGTGAATTGGATGATTGGGTAGGGGGCTACAAAGTCACTTCGACTTTACGAGGGTTTCAACTCTCGGGAAAAAATTTCATGGAATTGGGAGGGTGATATGTAAGAAATGTAAAAACAACCACACCCAAGATTGGCACGAGTGAACAAGCAGGATATCCTAAGGGACTTGAGAGAACTATGTTGAAGGAATTGTGCAAATCGGCTTTGTAACTTTGGAAGAAGGGGTGCTCTCTTGTCGAAGGATTGGGAAAGCGACACATATTGGGGGTAGTGACTATTTATTTAAAACACAGGACTCTGCTAAGTGGTAACATGATGTGTAGAGTTTGACACTTTCTCTCTCCTAAAAAGGAGAAGTGTTCTAAGCTTTGAATGGAAGCCTCAGTAAACGAGGTAGTAACTTTTACTATCCTAATGTAGGGAAATTCCCCAACAAAGGGGTGGTTTGATAGGGATGTTTGAAAACACAATGGGTATTACGTTGAGACATCTATCTGAATTTCAATATCCAACACTCATACAAAACATTGGGATGAAACCAAAGAACTTTGAAAATTGTTTGGTGCGTTAATTTACTAACAAATTTTGGGTTAGAAAACTTAAGTGCAAAACAAAATCGTGATGATAAACTGACGCGTACAATGAAACAAGACAAGAACAACATGGTCTTCCCTTCTTTACTTCATGGAAATAGCTTAAGCTTAACCGTTAAGCCTAAGGGTTACTTTTTTACCTTCTGGTAGGGAAAGCGTGTTAGTTTCCGCTTAAGCATTCCCTTCATGGTTTTCCCTTTCGGCCTTTTAGGTTTTCTATAGTGCTTAGTTTACAACTCAATAAATTGATGCATAAAACCTATATGGTAAAGCTATGATGCTTAAAGGAGCTATTACCATTAAGAGCTTAAGCTTAACCATTAAGGGCCTTCGCTTAAGCTATTGCACTTAAGCATTCCCTTCATGTTCCCTTTGGGTGGAACTTTTCTTTTGCTTAACCATTAAGGCTCAAGCTTAACCATGTTGGTTTTGCTTAATATTACCACTCGGGAAGATAAGACTATGAAGTGAAGAAGGGGTTAGGGGATTAGCTTAAGATTTTGTGGCTCACTAAGCACAAGACCTTCATGGTCCCTTCGAGTTATTGACTTAATGGTTTTCGCTTAACCATTAAGGTGAAGGCTTAAGCACAAAAAACCATTAAGGCTTAAGCGTTTGCGAGTATGGTCTGGTCTTGTCTTGCTTAAATTATTACCTAAAGGCTTTGTAAACTTTAGCTTTTTTAGGCTTAAGTGTAATAGTTTAAGCCTATACGGTGCTAAAGAAAACATTCAAGCATTCCCTTAATGGTTTTTGCTTAAGCATTTTTTAGCCCATTAGATGTGTTAGTTTTCTTTAGCAGAAAACCTTAACAGTAAACTAATGCGTATAACCAATAGGTTAAGCATTTACAAAACCAATAAACGCTAAAGAAGACCAGGTTGGTCTCGAAGGGAAGACCATGTTCGTCTTTCGCTTATCTTAACCATTAGGGCTCAAGCCGGGAAATTGCTAAAGAAAATCGATAGCCTTAAGTGTTTTTGCTTAACTTTTAGGCTTAAGCTTAACCATGTTGGTCTTGCTTAAGCGTAAAAGCTTAAATCTAATAGTGCGTTAGTTTATTGAGTTGTAAAGGTAAACACTTAACAAGACCAACATGTTAAACAAGACCATTAACGGCCGAAGGGAAGCCTAATGGGTTTTGGCTTAAGCATTTCCATCATGGTAATATTAAGCATCCCCTTCATGGTAATAGCTTAAGCAAGACCGTAAGGGCTAGCTTAAGCATCCCCTTCATGGCCCCTTTTGGACCAACATCGTCTTGATGAGCACTTTTACTTAATCGTGTTCTTTAGCCTAATAGGTATAGGTTTTCTTAGTGCCTAACAATAAACATTTTCCAAAAACTTAACATAGAACCTGCACACGTTGTAAATGTGGAAGACTGATTTGTTCGAAGAATCAAGATCAGATATAGCTAGTTTTTTGGGAAATTTATTGAAGTAGTGTAGAATGTTCATGGCTTGAGGTAGAGCACTCAATGGGCTAGGGTAGCTGAAAGCTTGATTGACCCCATGGAAACTCGGAATGTGGACCATGGGCTTTTAGAGACATATTTTGGCCGCGACTAAGATCCAAAGTCGAAAGGGAAACAACCTAGATCGTACGCTAAGGTCTTTAAGGAATCACTTCGTGGAAAAGAAAGTGATCTAGCGATTACAACTATGGGGTGGGCTTGGAATACCCATCCTTCAAAGAAAGTGTAATAGCTTACTTGTCTAGCTCCATGTATCAGTGAATAGGTCCCTAAGGAACCTAGAAAGGGTAACATGCGATGGGTACACGCAAGCAGGGAAGTTGCTTTGACTATTGAACCATGCATGTGTGTTAAACTCGTGAATTGGATGATTGGGTAGGGGGCTACAAAGTCACTTCGACTTTACGAGGGTTTCAACTCTCGGGAAAAAATTTCATGGAATTGGGAGGGTGATATGTAAGAAATGTAAAAACAACCACACCCAAGATTGGCACGAGTGAACAAGCAGGATATCCTAAGGGACTTGAGAGAACTATGTTGAAGGAATTGTGCAAATTGGCTTTGTAACTTTGGAAGAAGGGGTGCTCTCTTGTCGAAGGATTGGGAAAGCGACACATATGTGACTATTTATTTAAAACACAGGACTCTGCTAAGTGGTAACATGATGTGTAGAGTTTGACACTTTCTCTCTCCTAAAAAGGAGAAGTGTTCTAAGCTTTGAATGGAAGCCTCAGTAAACGAGGTAGTAACTTTTACTATCCTAATGTAGGGAAATTCCCCAACAAAGGGGTGGTTTGATAGGGATGTTTGAAAACACAATGGGTATTACGTTGAGACATCTATCTGAATTTCAATATCCAACACTCATACAAAACATTGGGATGAAATCAAAGAACTTTGAAAATTGTTTGGTGCGTTAATTTACTAACAAATTTTGGGTTAGAAAACTTAAGTGCAAAACAAAATCGTGATGATAAACTGACGCGTACAATGAAACAAGACAAGAACAACATGGTCTTCCCTTCTTTACTTCATGGAAATAGCTTAAGCTTAACCGTTAAGCCTAAGGGTTACTTTTTTACCTTCTGGTAGGGAAAGCGTGTTAGTTTTCGCTTAAGCATTCCCTTCATGGTTTTCCCTTTCGGCCTTTTAGGTTTTCTATAGTGCTTAGTTTACAACTCAATAAATTGATGCATAAAACCTATATGGTAAAGCTATGATGCTTAAAGGAGCTATTACCATTAAGATCCAAAGTCGAAAGGGAAACAACCTAGATCGTACGCTAAGGTCTTTAAGGAATCACTTCGTGGAAAAGAAAGTGATCTAGCGATTACAACTATGGGGTGGGCTTGGAATACCCATCCTTCAAAGAAAGTGTAATAGCTTACTTGTCTAGCTCCATGTATCAGTGAATAGGTCCCTAAGGAACCTGGAAAGGGTAACATGCGATGGGTACACGCAAGCAGGGAAGTTGCTTTGACTATTGAACCATGCATGTGTGTTAAACTCGTGAATTGGATGATTGGGTAGGGGGCTACAAAGTCACTTCGACTTTACGAGGGTTTCAACTCTCGGGAAAAAATTTCATGGAATTGGGAGGGTGATATGTAAGAAATGTAAAAACAACCACACCCAAGATTGGCACGAGTGAACAAGCAGGATATCCTAAGGGACTTGAGAGAACTATGTTGAAGGAATTGTGCAAATCGGCTTTGTAACTTTGGAAGAAGGGGTGCTCTCTTGTCGAAGGATTCGGAAAGCGACACATATTGGGGGTAGTGACTATTTATTTAAAACACAGGACTCTGCTAAGTGGTAACATGATCTGTAGAGTTTGACACTTTCTCTCTCCTAAAAAGGAGAAGTGTTCTAAGCTTTGAATGGAAGCCTCAGTAAACGAGGTAGTAACTTTTACTATCCTAATGTAGGGAAATTCCCCAACAAAGGGGTGGTTTGATAGGGATGTTTGAAAACACAATGGGTATTACGTTGAGACATCTATCTGAATTTCAATATCCAACACTCATACAAAACATTGGGATGAAATCAAAGAACTTTGAAAATTGTTTGGTGCGTTAATTTACTAACAAATTTTGGGTTAGAAAACTTAAGTGCAAAACAAAATCGTGATGATAAATTGACGCGTACAATGAAACAAGACAAGAACAACATGGTCTTCCCTTCTTTACTTCATGGAAATAGCTTAAGCTTAACCGTTAAGCCTAAGGGTTACTTTTTTACCTTCTGGTAGGGAAAGCGTGTTAGTTTCCGCTTAAGCATTCCCTTCATGGTTTTCCCTTTCGGCCTTTTAGGTTTTCTATAGTGCTTAGTTTACAACTCAATAAATTGATGCATAAAACCTATATGGTAAAGCTATGATGCTTAAAGGAGCTATTACCATTAAGAGCTTAAGCTTAACCATTAAGGGCCTTCGCTTAAGCTATTGCACTTAAGCATTCCCTTCATGTTCCCTTTGGGTGGAACTTTTCTTTTGCTTAACCATTAAGGCTCAAGCTTAACCATGTTGGTTTTGCTTAATATTACCACTCGGGAAGATAAGACTATGAAGTGAAGAAGGGGTTAGGGGATTAGCTTAAGATTTTGTGGCTCACTAAGCACAAGACCTTCATGGTCCCTTCGAGTTATTGACTTAATGGTTTTCGCTTAACCATTAAGGTGAAGGCTTAAGCACAAAAAACCATTAAGGCTTAAGCGTTTGCGAGTATGGTCTGGTCTTGTGTTGCTTAAATTATTACCTAAAGGCTTTGTAAACTTTAGCTTTTTTAGGCTTAAGTGTAATAGTTTAAGCCTATACGGTGCTAAAGAAAACATTCAAGCATTCCCTTAATGGTTTTTGCTTAAGCATTTTTTAGCCCATTAGATGTGTTAGTTTTCTTTAGCAGAAAACCTTAACAGTAAACTAATGCGTATAACCAATAGGTTAAGCATTTACAAAACCAATAAACGCTAAAGAAGACCAGGTTGGTCTCGAAGGGAAGACCATGTTCGTCTTTCGCTTATCTTAACCATTAGGGCTCAAGCCGGGAAATTGCTAAAGAAAATCGATAGCCTTAAGTGTTTTTGCTTAACTTTTAGGCTTAAGCTTAACCATGTTGGTCTTGCTTAAGCGTAAAAGCTTAAATCTAATAGTGCGTTAGTTTATTGAGTTGTAAAGGTAAACACTTAACAAGACCAACATGTTAAACAAGACCATTAACGGCCGAAGGGAGCCTAATGGGTTTTGGCTTAAGCATTTCCATCATGGTAATATTAAGCATCCCCTTCATGGTAATAGCTTAAGCAAGACCGTAAGGGCTAGCTTAAGCATCCCCTTCATGGCCCCTTTTGGACCAACATCGTCTTGATGAGCACTTTTACTTAATCGTGTTCTTTAGCCTAATAGGTATAGGTTTTCTTAGTGCCTAACAATAAACATTTTCCAAAAACTTAACATAGAACCTGCACACGTTGTAAATGTGGAAGACTGATTTGTTCGAAGAATCAAGATCAGATATAGCTAGTTTTTTGGGAAATTTATTGAAGTAGTGTAGAATGTTCATGGCTTGAGGTAGAGCACTCAATGGGCTAGGGTAGCTGAAAGCTTGATTGACCCCATGGAAACTCGGAATGTGGACCATGGGCTTTTAGAGACATATTTTGGGCGACTAAGATCCAAAGTCGAAAGGGAAACAACCTAGATCGTACGCTAAGGTCTTTAAGGAATCACTTCGTGGAAAAGAAAGTGATCTAGCGATTACAACTATGGGGTGGGCTTGGAATACCCATCCTTCAAAGAAAGTGTAATAGCTTACTTGTCTAGCTCCATGTATCAGTGAATAGGTCCCTAAGGAACCTGGAAAGGGTAACATGCGATGGGTACACGCAAGCAGGGAAGTTGCTTTGACTATTGAACCATGCATGTGTGTTAAACTCGTGAATTGGATGATTGGGTAGGGGGCTACAAAGTCACTTCGACTTTACGAGGGTTTCAACTCTCGGGAAAAAATTTCATGGAATTGGGAGGGTGATATGTAAGAAATGTAAAAACAACCACACCCAAGATTGGCACGAGTGAACAAGCAGGATATCCTAAGGGACTTGAGAGAACTATGTTGAAGGAATTGTGCAAATTGGCTTTGTAACTTTGGAAGAAGGGGTGCTCTCTTGTCGAAGGATTGGGAAAGCGACACATATTGGGGGTAGTGACTATTTATTTAAAACACAGGACTCTGCTAAGTGGTAACATGATGTGTAGAGTTTGACACTTTCTCTCTCCTAAAAAGGAGAAGTGTTCTAAGCTTTGAATGGAAGCCTCAGTAAACAAGGTAGTAACTTTTACTATCCTAATGTAGGGAAATTCCCCAACAAAGGGGTGGTTTGATAGGGATGTTTGAAAACACAATGGGTATTACGTTGAGACATCTATCTGAATTTCAATATCCAACACTCATACAAAACATTGGGATGAAATCAAAGAACTTTGAAAATTGTTTGGTGCGTTAATTTACTAACAAATTTTGGGTTAGAAAACTTAAGTGCAAAACAAAATCGTGATGATAAACTGACGCGTACAATGAAACAAGACAAGAACAACATGGTCTTCCCTTCTTTACTTCATGGAAATAGCTTAGGCTTAACCGTTAAGCCTAAGGGTTACTTTTTTACCTTCTGGTAGGGAAAGCGTGTTAGTTTCCGCTTAAGCATTCCCTTCATGGTTTTCCCTTTCGGCCTTTTAGGTTTTCTATAGTGCTTAGTTTACAACTCAATAAATTGATGCATAAAACCTATATGGTAAAGCTATGATGCTTAAAGGAGCTATTACCATTAAGAGCTTAAGCTTAACCATTAAGGGCCTTCGCTTAAGCTATTGCACTTAAGCATTCCCTTCATGTTCCCTTTGGGTGGAACTTTTCTTTTGCTTAACCATTAAGGCTCAAGCTTAACCATGTTGGTTTTGCTTAATATTACCACTCGGGAAGATAAGACTATGAAGTGAAGAAGGGGTTAGGGGATTAGCTTAAGATTTTGTGGCTCACTAAGCACAAGACCTTCATGGTCCCTTCGAGTTATTGACTTAATGGTTTTCGCTTAACCATTAAGGTGAAGGCTTAAGCACAAAAAACCATTAAGGCTTAAGCGTTTGCGAGTATGGTCTGGTCTTGTCTTGCTTAAATTATTACCTAAAGGCTTTGTAAACTTTAGCTTTTTTAGGATTAAGTGTAATAGTTTAAGCCTATACGGTGCTAAAGAAAACATTCAAGCATTCCCTTAATGGTTTTTGCTTAAGCATTTTTTAGCCCATTAGATGTGTTAGTTTTCTTTAGCAGAAAACCTTAACAGTAAACTAATGCGTATAACCAATAGGTTAAGCATTTACAAAACCAATAAACGCTAAAGAAGACCAGGTTGGTCTCGAAGGGAAGACCATGTTCGTCTTTCGCTTATCTTAACCATTAGGGCTCAAGCCGGGAAATTGCTAAAGAAAATCGATAGCCTTAAGTGTTTTTGCTTAACTTTTAGGCTTAAGCTTAACCATGTTGGTCTTGCTTAAGCGTAAAAGCTTAAATCTAATAGTGCGTTAGTTTATTGAGTTGTAAAGGTAAACACTTAACAAGACCAACATGTTAAACAAGACCATTAACGGCCGAAGGGAAGCCTAATGGGTTTTGGCTTAAGCATTTCCATCATGGTAATATTAAGCATCCCCTTCATGGTAATAGCTTAAGCAAGACCGTAAGGGCTAGCTTAAGCATCCCCTTCATGGCCCCTTTTGGACCAACATCGTCTTGATGAGCACTTTTACTTAATCGTGTTCTTTAGTCTAATAGGTATAGGTTTTCTTAGTGCCTAACAATAAACATTTTCCAAAAACTTAACATAGAACCTGCACACGTTGTAAATGTGGAAGACTGATTTGTTCGAAGAATCAAGATCAGATATAGCTAGTTTTTTGGGAAATTTATTGAAGTAGTGTAGAATGTTCATGGCTTGAGGTAGAGCACTCAATGGGCTAGGGTAGCTGAAAGCTTGATTGACCCCATGGAAACTCGGAATGTGGACCATGGGCTTTTAGAGACATATTTTGGGCGACTAAGATCCAAAGTCGAAAGGGAAACAACCTAGATCGTACGCTAAGGTCTTTAAGGAATCACTTCGTGGAAAAGAAAGTGATCTAGCGATTACAACTATGGGGTGGGCTTGGAATACCCATCCTTCAAAGAAAGTGTAATAGCTTACTTGTCTAGCTCCATGTATCAGTGAATAGGTCCCTAAGGAACCTGGAAAGGGTAACATGCGATGGGTACACGCAAGCAGGGAAGTTGCTTTGACTATTGAACCATGCATGTGTGTTAAACTCGTGAATTGGATGATTGGGTAGGGGGCTACAAAGTCACTTCGACTTTACGAGGGTTTCAACTCTCGGGAAAAAATTTCATGGAATTGGGAGGGTGATATGTAAGAAATGTAAAAACAACCACACCCAAGATTGGCACGAGTGAACAAGCAGGATATCCTAAGGGACTTGAGAGAACTATGTTGAAGGAATTGTGCAAATCGGCTTTGTAACTTTGGAAGAAGGGGTGCTCTCTTGTCGAAGGATTGGGAAAGCGACACATATTGGGGGTAGTGACTATTTATTTAAAACACAGGACTCTGCTAAGTGGTAACATGATGTGTAGAGTTTGACACTTTCTCTCTCCTAAAAAGGAGAAGTGTTCTAAGCTTTGAATGGAAGCCTCAGTAAACGAGGTAGTAACTTTTACTATCCTAATGTAGGGAAATTCCCCAACAAAGGGGTGGTTTGATAGGGATGTTTGAAAACACAATGGGTATTACGTTGAGACATCTATCTGAATTTCAATATCCAACACTCATACAAAACATTGGGATGAAATCAAAGAACTTTGAAAATTGTTTGGTGCGTTAATTTACTAACAAATTTTGGGTTAGAAAACTTAAGTGCAAAACAAAATCGTGATGATAAACTGACGCATACAATGAAACAAGACAAGAACAACATGGTCTTTCCTTCTTTACTTCATGGAAATAGCTTAAGCTTAACCGTTAAGCCTAAGGGTTACTTTTTTACCTTCTGGTAGGGAAAGCGTGTTAGTTTCCGCTTAAGCATTCCCTTCATGGTTTTCCCTTTCGGCCTTTTAGGTTTTCTATAGTGCTTAGTTTACAACTCAATAAATTGATGCATAAAACCTATATGGTAAAGCTATGATGCTTAAAGGAGCTATTACCATTAAGAGCTTAAGCTTAACCATTAAGGGCCTTCGCTTAAGCTATTGCACTTAAGCATTCCCTTCATGTTCCCTTTGGGTGGAACTTTTCTTTTGCTTAACCATTAAGGCTCAAGCTTAACCATGTTGGTTTTGCTTAATATTACCACTCGGGAAGATAAGACTATGAAGTGAAGAAGGGGTTAGGGGATTAGCTTAAGATTTTGTGGTTCACTAAGCACAAGACCTTCATGGTCCCTTCGAGTTATTGACTTAATGGTTTTCGCTTAACCATTAAGGTGAAGGCTTAAGCACAAAAAACCATTAAGGCTTAAGCGTTTGCGAGTATGGTCTGGTCTTGTCTTGCTTAAATTATTACCTAAAGGCTTTGTAAACTTTAGCTTTTTTAGGCTTAAGTGTAATAGTTTAAGCCTATACGGTGCTAAAGAAAACATTCAAGCATTCCCTTAATGGTTTTTGCTTAAGCATTTTTTAGCCCATTAGATGTGTTAGTTTTCTTTAGCAGAAAACCTTAACAGTAAACTAATGCGTATAACCAATAGGTTAAGCATTTACAAAACCAATAAACACTAAAGAAGACCAGGTTGGTCTCGAAGGGAAGACCATGTTTGTCTTTCGCTTATCTTAACCATTAGGGCTCAAGCCGGGAAATTGCTAAAGAAAATCGATAGCCTTAAGTGTTTTTGCTTAACTTTTAGGCTTAAGCTTAACCATTTTGGTCTTGCTTAAGCGTAAAAGCTTAAATCTAATAGTGCGTTAGTTTATTGAGTTCTAAAGGTAAACACTTAACAAGACCAACATGTTAAACAAGACCATTAACGGCCGAAGGGAAGCCTAATGGGTTTTGGCTTAAGCATTTCCATCATGGTAATATTAAGCATCCCCTTCATGGTAATAGCTTAAGCAAGACCGTAAGGGCTAGCTTAAGCATCCCCTTCATGGCCCCTTTTGGACCAACATCGTCTTGATGAGCACTTTTACTTAATCGTGTTCTTTAGCCTAATAGGTATAGGTTTTCTAAGTGCCTAACAATAAACATTTTCCAAAAACTTAACATAGAACCTGCACACGTTGTAAATGTGGAAGACTGATTTGTTCGAAGAATCAAGATCAGATATAGCTAGTTTTTTGGGAAATTTATTGAAGTAGTGTAGAATGTTCATGGCTTGAGGTAGAGCACTCAATGGGCTAGGGTAGCTGAAAGCTTGATTGACCCCATGGAAACTCGGAATGTGGACCATGGGCTTTTAGAGACATATTTTGGGCGACTAAGATCCAAAGTCGAAAGGGAAACAACCTAGATCGTACGCTAAGGTCTTTAAGGAATCACTTCATGGAAAAGAAAGTGATCTAGCGATTACAACTATGGGGTGGGCTTGGAATACCCATCCTTCAAAGAAAGTGTAATAGCTTACTTGTCTAGCTCCATGTATCAGTGAATAGGTCCCTAAGGAACCTGGAAAGGGTAACATGCGATGGGTACACGCAAGCAGGGAAGTTGCTTTGACTATTGAACCATGCATGTGTGTTAAACTCGTGAATTGGATGATTGGGTAGGGGGCTACAAAGTCACTTCGACTTTACGAGGGTTTCAACTCTCGGGAAAAAATTTCATGGAATTGGGAGGGTGATATGTAAGAAATGTAAAAACAACCACACCCAAGATTGGCACGAGTGAACAAGCAGGATATCCTAAGGGACTTGAGAGAACTATGTTGAAGGAATTGTGCAAATCGGCTTTGTAACTTTGGAAGAAGGGGTGCTCTCTTGTCGAAGGATTGGGAAAGCGACACATATTGGGGGTAGTGACTATTTATTTAAAACACAGGACTCTGCTAAGTGGTAACATGATGTGTAGAGTTTGACACTTTCTCTCTCCTAAAAAGGAGAAGTGTTCTAAGCTTTGAATGGAAGCCTCAGTAAACGAGGTAGTAACTTTTACTATCCTAATGTAGGGAAATTCCCCAACAAAGGGGTGGTTTGATAGGGATGTTTGAAAACACAATGGGTATTACGTTGAGACATCTATCTGAATTTCAATATCCAACACTCATACAAAACATTGGGATGAAATCAAAGAACTTTGAAAATTGTTTGGTGCGTTAATTTACTAACAAATTTTGGGTTAGAAAACTTAAGTGCAAAACAAAATCGTGAGGATAAACTGACGCGTACAATGAAACAAGACAAGAACAACATGGTCTTCCCTTCTTTACTTCATGGAAATAGCTTAAGCTTAACCGTTAAGCCTAAGGGTTACTTTTTTACCTTCTGGTAGGGAAAGCGTGTTAGTTTCCGCTTAAGCATTCCCTTCATGGTTTTCCCTTTCCGCCTTTTAGGTTTTCTATAGTGCTTAGTTTACAACTCAATAAATTGATGCATAAAACCTATATGGTAAAGCTATGATGCTTAAAGGAGCTATTACCATTAAGAGCTTAAGCTTAGCCATTAAGGGCCTTCGCTTAAGCTATTGCACTTAAGCATTCCCTTCATGTTCCCTTTGGGTGGAACTTTTCTTTTGCTTAACCATTAAGGCTCAAGCTTAACCATGTTGGTTTTGCTTAATATTACCACTCGGGAAGATAAGACTATGAAGTGAAGAAGGGGTTAGGGGATTAGCTTAAGATTTTGTGGTTCACTAAGCACAAGACCTTCATGGTCCCTTCGAGTTATTGACTTAATGGTTTTCGCTTAACCATTAAGGTGAAGGCTTAAGCACAAAAAACCATTAAGGCTTAAGCGTTTGCGAGTATGGTCTGGTCTTGTCTTGCTTAAATTATTACCTAAAGGCTTTGTAAACTTTAGCTTTTTTAGGCTTAAGTGTAATAGTTTAAGCCTATACGGTGCTAAAGAAAACATTCAAGCATTCCCTTAATGGTTTTTGCTTAAGCATTTTTTAGCCCATTAGATGTGTTAGTTTTCTTTAGCAGAAAACCTTAACAGTAAACTAATGCGTATAACCAATAGGTTAAGCATTTACAAAACCAATAAACGCTAAAGAAGACCAGGTTGGTCTCGAAGGGAAGACCATGTTCGTCTTTCGCTTATCTTAACCATTAGGGCTCAAGCCGGGAAATTGCTAAAGAAAATCGATAGCCTTAAGTGTTTTTGCTTAACTTTTAGGCTTAAGCTTAACCATGTTGGTCTTGCTTAAGCGTAAAAGCTTAAGTCTAATAGTGCGTTAGTTTATTGAGTTGTAAAGGTAAACACTTAACAAGACCAACATGTTAAACAAGACCATTAACGGCCGAAGGGAAGCCTAATGGGTTTTGGCTTAAGCATTTCCATCATGGTAATATTAAGCATCCCCTTCATGGTAATAGCTTAAGCAAGACCGTAAGGGCTAGCTTAAGCATCCCCTTCATGGCCCCTTTTGGACCAACATCGTCTTGATGAGCACTTTTACTTAATCGTGTTCTTTAGCCTAATAGGTATAGGTTTTCTTAGTGCCTAACAATAAACATTTTCCAAAAACTTAACATAGAACCTGCACACATTGTAAATGTGGAAGACTGATTTGTTCGAAGAATCAAGATCAGATATAGCTAGTTTTTTGAAAAATTTATTGAAGTAGTGTAGAATGTTCATGGCTTGAGGTAGAGCACTCAATGGGCTAGGGTAGCTGAAAGCTTGATTGACCCCATGGAAACTCGGAATGTGGACCATGGGCTTTTAGAGACATATTTTGGGCGACTAAGATCCAAAGTCGAAAGGGAAACAACCTAGATCGTACGCTAAGGTCTTTAAGGAATCACTTCGTGGAAAAGAAAGTGATCTAGCGATTACAACTATGGGGTGGGCTTGGAATACCCATCCTTCAAAGAAAGTGTAATAGCTTACTTGTCTAGCTCCATGTATCAGTGAATAGGTCCCTAAGGAACCTGGAAAGGGTAACATGCGATGGGTACACGCAAGCAGGGAAGTTGCTTTGACTATTGAACCATGCATGTGTGTTAAACTCGTGAATTGGATGATTGGGTAGGGGGCTACAAAGTCACTTCGACTTTACGAGGGTTTCAACTCTCAGGAAAAAATTTCATGGAATTGGGAGGGTGATATGTAAGAAATGTAAAAACAACCACACCCAAGATTGGCACGAGTGAACAAGCAGGATATCCTAAGGGACTTGAGAGAACTATGTTGAAGGAATTGTGCAAATCGGCTTTGTAACTTTGGAAGAAGGGGTGCTCTCTTGTCGAAGGATTGGGAAAGCGACACATATTGGGGGTAGTGACTATTTATTTAAAACACAGGACTCTGCTAAGTGGTAACATGATGTGTAGAGTTTGACACTTTCTCTCTCCTAAAAAGGAGAAGTGTTCTAAGCTTTGAATGGAAGCCTCAGTAAACGAGGTAGTAACTTTTACTATCCTAATGTAGGGAAATTCCCCAACAAAGGGGTGGTTTGATAGGGATGTTTGAAAACACAATGGGTATTACGTTGAGACATCTATCTGAATTTCAATATCCAACACTCATACAAAACATTGGGATGAAATCAAAGAACTTTGAAAATTGTTTGGTGCGTTAATTTACTAACAAATTTTGGGTTAGAAAACTTAAGTGCAAAACAAAATCGTGATGATAAACTGACGCGTACAATGAAACAAGACAAGAACAACATGGTCTTCCCTTCTTTACTTCATGGAAATAGCTTAAGCTTAACCGTTAAGCCTAAGGGTTACTTTTTTACCTTCTGGTAGGGAAAGCGTGTTAGTTTCCGCTTAAGCATTCCCTTCATGGTTTTCCCTTTCGGCCTTTTAGGTTTTCTATAGTGCTTAGTTTACAACTCAATAAATTGATGCATAAAACCTATATGGTAAAGCTATGATGCTTAAAGGAGCTATTACCATTAAGAGCTTAAGCTTAACCATTAAGGGCCTTCGCTTAAGCTATTGCACTTAAGCATTCCCTTCATGTTCCCTTTGGGTGGAACTTTTCTTTTGCTTAACCATTAAGGCTCAAGCTTAACCATGTTGGTTTTGCTTAATATTACCACTCGAGAAGATAAAACTATGAAGTGAAGAAGGGGTTAGGGGATTAGCTTAAGATTTTGTGGCTCACTAAGCACAAGACCTTCATGGTTCCTTCGAGTTATTGACTTAATGGTTTTCGCTTAACCATTAAGGTGAAGGCTTAAGCACAAAAAACCATTAAGGCTTAAGCGTTTGCGAGTATGGTCTGGTCTTGTCTTGCTTAAATTATTACCTAAAGGCTTTGTAAACTTTAGCTTTTTTAGGATTAAGTGTAATAGTTTAAGCCTATACGGTGCTAAAGAAAACATTCAAGCATTCCCTTAATGGTTTTTGCTTAAGCATTTTTTAGCCCATTAGATGTGTTAGTTTTCTTTAGCAGAAAACCTTAACAGTAAACTAATGCGTATAACCAATAGGTTAAGCATTTACAAAACCAATAAACGCTAAAGAAGACCAGGTTGGTCTCGAAGGGAAGACCATGTTCGTCTTTCGCTTATCTTAACCATTAGGGCTCAAGCCGGGAAATTGCTAAAGAAAATCGATAGCCTTAAGTGTTTTTGCTTAACTTTTAGGCTTAAGCTTAACCATGTTGGTCTTGCTTAAGCGTAAAAGCTTAAATCTAATAGTGCGTTAGTTTATTGAGTTGTAAAGGTAAACATTTACCTTACACTAAAGAAAACCTGCATAGCATAGTATGTTCATTGTTAGGCTTAATCTACCAATCCTTATGGAGCATTAGTTTACTGAGTTGTAAATGTTTTCTTTAGCGCCTAACCGCTTAAGCCTAATCATGCTTATGGTGCTATGCGGTAAACTCTCATTTACAACAAGTTTAAGCTAATTTGTTTACTTATTCAAAGGGTGTAGCTAATATTGATACCTTTATGGGAAAGTTTAGCTCATAATGGAGAGCTAAAGAAAATTGTTAAGGTTTTCTTTAGCTTGATATGAAAGAGCTTAGCTTTGCCCCTTTAGGTTAAGCTAACACCTATATTGTTACAGATAAGCATTTACCATTAAGGTTTTGTTATTAGCTTAGGTCTAAAGTTAAGCTTTTTCTTTAGTTCGCTTACTCCAATAAAACACTCCAAAAGTTAATGTAGAAGCTAATACATAAACCTGTATGAGAAAGGCTTAATGGTTTAGGGCTCCTAAAGGGGCCAAAGTTTATCGGTTAGGTTTTATGCTATAGTTTTCCCTTAAACGTTGGAGATTCGAAACAAACGTGCTTTCCACCGCTTCAAGCCCGCGTCGAATGGAAAATGTGGTTGGTGGCGTGGACTTTCAAGAGGATACCAAGTTGAAAATACATCGTCTTTCAAGCGGAAGTCGACCATTTGAACCCATGAACATAGTTCGAAGATCTAAACTTGATCCCTACTGACCACAAGCCAAACATCCTTCGAGATGATGATATAGTCCGAACTCGTAGGCGATTATAAGGCTTGTGGCAAGGATGTCATGGAACTGAATACCATCCATTGTCGTTTGATTAACAAAATTCTGTCGGATAAGTAGCGACCTATGTGAATGTACATACCAGCTTTCTAAGTAATTATTAGGCTTTAGGCCACATTACATGCGTGGGAACACTTTAAAGATCTAAATGTGCTTGATGAAGTTTACCTAATGTGTTAGAGAAAACTCGTTATGAAGGCTTAAGCTTAACCATGTTGGTCTTGCTTAAGCGGGGTATGCTCTTATTGTATAGATATTAGTTTAAGGAAAATTGTAAAAGGAACTTGATTCCCTAATTGGTAATAGTTGCGCCTAACCGTAACGTGTGAAGCTAAGCATGATTCCCTAATTGGTAAATGCTTAACCATTCAGGCCTAAACTAAATGTTTTCGATCAAGCTAATATTGGGTTTTCGGGCTAAGCACGATTCCCTAATTGGTGAATGCTTAACCATTCAGGCCTAAAGTAAATGTTTTTTATCAAGCTAATATTGGGTTTTCGGGCTAAAGAAGTCTGTTAGAATTGGTAGGAGCAAAGTTATTACGCTTACAATACGTATTAACTTGTTTACATTTACAACTCAATAAACTATCCCTCCTATTGAGCTAATGTTTGTTGAGATATCAAGCTCAACATGTGATGATCCAGGATGACATGTATCATTTTTCATTTCTTTGACATGTTGAGTGGTCACGTTGGTATATGTTGGGGATACGTCATTGAGCTTCACTAGATTTATTTCGCAATGGCACATATGTTCCTTGCCAACTCACTCATTCGTAGACATTAGGATTTTCCTCATGTACTGTTCTTTATATATTGCACTAGTTGTATTGTTGTCTTAGGTCATTCTTATATATTCCTTTAATGTAAACGAAGAAGAAGAAGCAGATCATTCTTCCTTGCCTCAATTTGTGTGTGTGCTTCTCTTTGAGTGTGAGTGTGTGTAAGTGAGCTCTCTTCCTTATCTCCTTCGTCATGACATGGTATCAAAGCCAGTGTGGTTGTAGAGAGCTCGTTGAGAAGGCGGATAGTGAAGAGTATGTGAGATAGTGTGGAGAAAGCGCGATTCACAAATGACCTCAGATTACTACAAAAATTGGCATGAGGGTAGAAGTCATCAAAATATTTTCAAGAGTTATTCCTTTAGGGTCACTTGTTTTTCTCAGATTTTTGTTTCCGAGCCATCTAGACCTCCATTGGAGCCTGCAATGTGGGGCCCATAAAAAAAGGGTCAATTTGTAGCATTGTAACTTGCCTGCTATTCGGCAATACTCAAATATTCAAGATCCAAAATTTCAAGCCATTACGTGTACCATTGATACACCAAAACTATTTTTTTTAGATTGAACTGTGACACCATAGTGCGGCAATGTTTAAGCAAAAATAGTGCTTGGAGTATTTTTGTAGTGTTTCGAATTGTTGCAGAAATGGCAAACATGGATGGAATGAGTTAGCTTATAAGCGATAAGCTTGATGAGGACAACTTCCATGGTTGGAAATCCAAAATGAAGAATTTTTTGATGTGAAGGCTACTGGAAGTAGATCGAAGGAGAGAATGAAAATGCTCTATAGTTACCAGAGAGGAATCGGATTGCGGACCAGTTAAGAGCATATGGTGATTGTAATCAAGGAGCACGAAAGGGAATGTATTGGCTATATATTACCATACAAGATAGCATGATTGGGCACATACAACATGGTAAGACTTCAAAAGAGGCATGGAATAGTTTGATCACATTGTATGAGACCAATACAAAGGCAAGGAAATTGCAATTCAAGATTGAGCTGTATACGCTGGAGAAAAAGGGCATGTCGATAAGTGACTACAACTTGAAAATTAAAAGTGTATGAGTCACTTGCATCTATTGAATGTAGATGAAGATAAGGTGGAAGTATGCCTTCGTGGTCGAAGAGCTACATATAAGCAATTCCTCTATTCAGACCAAGGAAAATATTTTGAATTTTGCTGATCTGGTGTCTGTGTTGATTATTGAAGAAAAGAATCTTGGTGAGGACTCAAAATCCCAAGGAAAACCTACTTCTGAGCAAGTATTCTACTCTGGCAGAGGAAGAGGCAAAGCTAGAGGCTTCCGACATGGAAGAGGACACAATGACCAAGTCCAAGTTTAGCAACAAGATCATGCAAGAGGTAGAGGTCAATTTCAAGGTAGGGGGAGCTAAAGAGGCGGTTGAAGTTTCCAAAGAAATGATTCAGGTAATGATAGTAAAGGATGTTGGAATTGTGGTAAACTTGGACACTTTGAACATGATTGCAAGTTAAAAAATCAAAATAATGAAAGACAACAAAACAACTATGCATCCTCAAGTGCAGATGATTTTAAGAAGGTGTTCATGATCCAACATCACATGATGAATTCGATGTCTATTGATATTTTAAAATCAAATTCTAATGTTTGGTATGTTGATTCAGGTGCTTCAAATCACATGACCAATCATGCAGAATGGTTTAATAGTTTGCAAAATTCTGAGTTCGTGGATATATTGAACAGGTGATGACACATCACACCCTATCGAGCATACAATAAACATAGCACTATTTATGGAGGATGAGAAGGTAAAACATCTTGCTGATGTGCTACATGTTCCAAATATAATAAAGATTTTGGTTTTTGTTGGCCAAGGATGACAAGTCAGGTTCAATTCTGATGGGTTATATGTAAAAGAGTACAAACAAGATGGAAGATCGATTGGCAAAGAAAACAAAGTGGATAGGATGTTCACCTAAATGTGAAAATTCTTGAAATGAATGCAGCCATGTTTGCAAAAGATGTAATGGTTATTGTTGATATAGAGAACTGGCACAAACGAATTAGACATGCAAACTTGCAAAGCTGAAATTGATGCAGTCAAAGGAGATTGTCAATGGATTGCCAAATTTCAAGGTTGCAAAGATGCAAAAGGTGTGTGCAACATGTCAATTTGGTAAACAGTCAAGAGCATAATTTTTGCGCGACAAGCATGTTAGTGAGAATGTGCTAGAAATAGTACATATAGATGTGTGGGGTCTTGTAAAGACCACATCTATGGGCAGTTGCAGGTTTTATGTTACTTTCATTGATGACCGTACATGGAAAGTATAAAGTATATTTCATGAAAGAGAAGATTGAGGTGTTCACTCACTTCCATAATTTTAAAGCTATGGTGGAAAAGCAGATAGGGAAATAAAATTTAGACATTAAGATCTGATGGAGAAGGTGAATAGATGTCAAATGAGTTCAACAACTTTCTTAAAAGTCATGGAATTGGAGGTCACTTTTCATGCAGGTACACACCACTACAGAATGGCATTGTTGAATGCAAAAATAGACATATTGCAGAAATAGCAAGAGCCTTGATGATTGAGAAGAATTTTTCATTGTGATTGGGTAGAAGTTGTGCACAAAAGCTTGTGTCATGAACAAAAGCTTGTGTATTATGTATTGTGTATTTACATATTCCATATGAGTTTAGGACGAAGTTTGATCGAAAAGCAAAAAATGTATCTTAATTGGGTACTTGAGCAAAATAGATATAAATATTATCATCCACTCACACAATAGATGAAGGTAAGCAAAGATGTGGTGTTTGATGAAATGTCAAGCTTCTATGTAGATGCCAAAGATGAAGTCAATCTTTAACCAAATGACAAAGAAAATGCTAAAAAATCAAGTACAAAATGTCAAGTTTTGAGTGGACCGGATGTGTCACCAAGCAATATTTCCAACTCAAATCCATGGGATGGAAGATTGCGTGGAAATTTTATTCCAACAAATTCATCAAGACATTCAAGAAAGGTAAAGAAAGGCTTTCTACTGGTAGTAAAACATCCAAAGGTTTTGAAGACATTGATGGAGATTCAAGCTCTTTAGAAAAGAGCCTTGATGAGGAACTTGGATTGCCCTTTGTGAAGATTCCAAGAGTAAGAATGCTTTCCTTCATGGTGAGTTACAGGAAAAATTATACATGGACCAACCACAAGGATATGAAGATTCAAAGCACCCAAAATATGTTTGCAAGTTGCAAAAGGCTTTGTATGGACTTAAACAAGCTCGTCGTGCTTGGCATGCAAGGATTGTTGACTACTTAACCACCATTCAATTTTCTATGTGTAATGCAGATCATTCATTATATGCTTGGAAGGGTGATGATAGTATCATGATTATGGCTATTTATGTTGATGACTTGATTATAGGTGGTGATAATGAAGGAAGCATTAAAGATATAAAGCAACTCCTTATGCAAGAATTCGACATGAAAGATCTTGGTGTGTTGCGCTATTTCTTGGGTATTGAGTTTATACATACTAAAAGAGGCATATGGATGTCACAAAGGCAATATGTATTGAGTATGTTGCAAAAGTATGATATGGCTGATTGTAAGACAATTTCTATGCTATTATAGCAAAATGCGAAGTTGAATACTAAATCAGATGAAACATTTGAAAATGCTATCATATACAAGAAAATTGTGGGAAGTTTGATATATCTCATAATTACAAGGCCTGATCTAAGTTACACAGTTGGAATTGAAAGTCAATTTAGGCTCCTAGGAAGCCACATTTAGATGCTTTGAGGTACACTATATATTATGTGAGTGCTACTTTGGATTATGCATTGTTTTATGCAAATTTGCAGGTTCATGGATACAACGATGCAGATTGGATCGGTAGTATTCCAAATAGAAGATCTACTAGTGGCTTTCTATTCTCACTTGGAAGTGCAACCATTACATGGAGTAGCAAGAAGCAACCCAATGTTGCTTTGTCGAGTACAAAGGCTGAGTATAGAGGTGTCGCAATGGCATCATGTGAAGCATCTTGGTTAGAGATGCTACTTGCAGATTTAGGTGTGGAAGTGCAAAAGCACTTGGAGCTGAGAAGTTGAAGAAGTTTTGAAAGATGCTTGGATTACAAGACATGAGGTTGCGCTTGAGGGGAAGTGTTGAGATATCAAGCTTAACATGTGATGATCTAGGATGACATGTATCACTTTCATTTCTCTAACGTGTAGTGGTCACGCTGGTATATGTAAGGGATACTCCATTGAGCTTTACTAGATTTATATACTGAAAGGCATGATACATTTGTTTCTTGCCAGGTTCTCCTCGAGTGTGAGAGTTTGTGAGTGAGCTCTGCTCCTTATCTCCTTCCTCATGATAAAGTTAACCGTTAGGTAAATGAGCTAAAGTTGACCGTTAGGCAAATGAGCTAAAGTTGACTATTAGGTAAATACGTTTCTTTGGCCTGAAAATGTTTACTAAAGTAAACTAACACACTTAATGATGAATGCTTAATTTTTAGCGATTAGCTTAGCTTCACACCTTTTAGGCTTAAGCAAGACCAAATAAGCATTAGTTTTCTTTAGCTCATTAACAAAACCTAATGAGCTAAAGAAAACCATTAGGCTTAAGTGTTTTCGCTTAGCTTTTAGGCTTAATGGAGCCATTAAGGTCTTGTTTAAGCATAATAGCTTAAGCCTTCGGTCTTTAATGGTATTAGCTTAAGCTTAAAAGTAAATGCTTAACCATTAGGCTTAAGTGTTTTTCTTAGCTTGAAAACATAACTGGTAAACTAATGCTCTAAAGGGGTGAAGCGGTAAACTTTAGCACCCTAAAAAAATGGGCTAAAGAAAACCGTTAGGCTCAAGCGTAATAGCTTTTACCTATCGGACCTTAACAATTTTCTTTAGCACTAATTCCTTAATGTTTTCTTTAGCACTGATTCCTTAAATGTTTTCTTTAGCACTAATACTTAAATATTTTCTTTAGCACTATGCAAAGATCAGGCCTAAGATTAACCATTACTTAAACGAAAGTTTCTCTTAAATGTGTATTGTTAGGTGTGTTAGTTTATCGGGTAGGTGCATGGGTTTCTTGTGTAGGCTTAAGCTAACCCTAATCGCGCAAGACCATGTTGGTCTTTGCTAAGCACCTAACGGGCTAAAGAAAATGCTATAGCGTGGTAATAGCTCCGTCCTAGAGGTTTTGGTTTTAGCGTCTATGTTAAGGAAATGCACGGTAGTTTTTGTTTCCCTTTAGGTGCGTGAGTTTTCATTTCTTGTTGGGTGTGTGAGTTTCTTATTAGGGAAACATACACTTTAGCACCTCTTAAGGAAATGGACACTTTAGCATCTTTTAGGGAAACAACTTCAAAAAGTGCTAAAGAAAATGTTTCCCTAAAAGGTTTTCTTTAGGTCCGTAAGGTATCAGTGCTTAGCTTTGGTCCTAACGCTTGCAAGCTTATTAATATTGAGTTGTAAACGTAATAGCTTAATGGTTAGGTAAACGTAACCTAATTGCCCCAAAGACTTAGATGTGACACAATGAAGGATCCACATGATTGGGGAATGAAAAAGCATGCACTCACTCCATAAGATTGGATGATAGAGGCTCAATCCCGAGTGACTTTACGTGAAGCCTTGGATTACTGCGATCATTTTCTCCTCATGCGGAGATCTGGATGAGGACTAGAGGGAACATAGGCCTCATCCAAAGCTTGAGATGAACCGGTTAGGGGCGGAGCTAATACGTTAAGGAAACAAGAATGCTTCACTTCTACTCGATTCCCCTATGGATATGGAGGGGGTTAAAGAGAAAGCCTTGGCTAAACCAAAAAGTTTAGCGAGGCTTACATGTAACGACTGCCTCACTATCTCTAACATGGAATCACTGAAATTGAATTCTTCGTGAAGATGCAGAGTAATAACGGCTGGACGGTAAGACCCCGTGCACCTTTGCTATACTTTTGTAATGACATCCTTGATTGAAAGTGTAGGATAGATGGGAGGTGATGGCATGCAATGTCGCCACTAGTCTTGAAATACCACTCTCTCGTTGTTGGATGCCTAAGCGCATGAAGCGGTTTTGGAGTCTTGCTATGGGATGTTGCAAGGTGGGTAGTTTATATAGGGAGGGTGCCTCCCAAAGAGTAACGGACATGTGTGAAGGTAGGCTCAAGCTAATATTCATGTTGTTTGCGAGAGTAATGGTATAAGCATGCTTGAAACAGGCTGATGACTCCCAAGAGCTCTTATCGATGAAATCATTTGGCACCTCGATATTGACTCATCACATCTCGGGGTTGAATAAGGTCCCAGGGTCCGGTTGTTCGCCAATGAAAGTGGTAGATGATCTGGTTTAGAATGTTGTGAGAAAATTCGGTTCCTATCTACTGTTGGTTTTTGAGAGCTGCCAGAAGCTTGACCTAGTATGAGAGGATTGGGTTGGGTCAACCTATGGTCTTCAAGTTGTTGTGCCAATAATAGCGTCGGTAGTTGAGTTGGTAATGAAGAACCGATGAAAGCATTTAAGCGGGAAATCCTTGTCTAGACAAGTTCTCCTACCGATCAACTTTAGCACCTTTAGGGAAACGATTAATGAAAACAAAACCTAAATAGCAAAGGCTTAAGCAAGAGAAGACAAAACCATTCTGGTCTTCCCTTCTTTACTTCATCACTTCGTAAGCCTTCTTTACTTAATGGTATTCCCTCCAGGACCAACATGGTCTTTGCTTAAGCCCTTAATGGTCTTCTTGGCCTTTTAGGCTCAAGTTTCTTTAGCGCCTAATGGGGCAAAGATAAGCACTTTCCAAAACCAAAACAAACCAAAACCATTTCCATTTCATGTTAGGTGCATGAGTTTTTGATTCCTGTTAGGTGCGTGAGTTCTTGTTTCCTGTTAGGGACACTTTAGCAAATGTTAGGGAAATTTAATAAGCAAAGCCTCAACATCAATAGATGTTTGTAATTGATGTTCTCTATATAATTTGCAATAGATGTTTGCAAAAGCTATACTTTGTTAAAATTGATCTCACTTTATCTCATCTAAGATGATCCTATAGAGTTCTAAGATTTTTTTTTTTTTTTTTTTTTTTTGTAATTTGGGGGGAATTATCTATCCAAATCATGCATATTTTGGGTGAGAATAATCTTGAACACATCATTTGCTTCATGTTGCAAGAGGAGGACAATTTCCTCCATTCTCATGGATTCTTGGTGAGATGATACTACACGTAGATAAGTATCCAAGAGAGATTAAATCATCAACACCGTAAAATAGTTGAAGACTTGGCTTATCTCCCCATGATATGTAATGATGAGGAATCCGAGGTCTATGATTGCATGCAAATTCTAGAAACCTAAGTCATATCTATGAATGAGGAATTTTTCAAAAAAAAGTGTTGATGGCAATGAATATTATCTATTCATGGTTACCATTTTGGCAGATGTTCTACACGATGCCCAAGTTCACAACAATTACAATTTATCCACATTGATAATCATGGATGTTGAGTGTGAAATTGAAAAGTATTCCTTACAGCCGTTACAATTACATATTGATAATAATGAAGGTTGAGTCTAACATTGGAAAAGATTTCTTATAGCAAATGGGATCAAAAGCACTAGCAATGCAAGATAATCATGGCACATGTCAAATGCTTCAAGTGGAAGAAACACGAAGTCTTTGCAACTCCAAAGTAGGTCAAGAAATGGAAGACACAAAGGTGGTTGTAGAAGCAATTACCACGAGCTTATGAAAACAAACAAAAGATAGAAAGCTTAGTGAACATCTAAATTGGGCAAGAGATACACGTGTGTTGGAAGAGAGGTGTCTAATGTTGAAAAAAAATTGTTTAAGTAATTTAAAGAGTATAGGGATGTTTTTGTGTGGACATAGATAGACTTATAAGGTGTTGATCTTCATATTTTCACACATTAAACCCCATGCTAATAGATCCCGTCGAGGCACAAAAAGATTATGAGGTAGCTCAGATGGAGTTAGCTTTAAGCCATTGAGAAAGAGTTCATACACCTACAATGATACATACTTATCAAAAATCAAAGAGTAAAAAGAAAAAATTCCTAGCTCTATGCTTCATCTACAATATAGAGTGCACAAAAATGATGCCAACAATTGTGGTTGTCAACGATAGCCCTTGAAGAGCTATGTATTCTGTTTTGCAACCAAGTTGGAGATATATGTGTTCAAAGCTATGCAATTAGTATTAATTGATGTCATTATGACTTTTCAAATATTGATATGCCATGTTTTTATAGAATTTCTAACGAATAACTTAGAAAGTTTGTGGATAACATATGGGAATTATATTCAACATGTAGACATCACATGTACTAGAAATGTAGAAGATGTTTAAGTGAACATATTGGAACATGTTTGAGTCCCATGAAATGTGCTCTTATGCTACAAAAAGTAAGATTCTTGGGCTTATAGTGCTCAATAATGGAGACGATAAAATCAAGTAATCTTATATTTGGCTTGACCAAAGAATGTGAGAGATGTGCAAGCCTTTATGCTCCATTATGGCCACTATAGAAGATTCATTTGTATGTATGCCATCATCTAAAGGCCCTTATATGGCTTAATCATGCACTTTGACTGGATTGAATATTGTCAAAAAGCATTCAATGAATAGTAAAGATGGTTAATCACACATCTCATCTTAAAGGCTTAGGATTGGAATAAGCCTTTACATGTACACATGGATGCTTCCAATTGTGGAATTGGATATGTCCTAGCACAACTTTGGAACACACACAAGTATATATACATACACACACACACGTATATATATATATATATATGTGTGTGTGTGTGTATGTATATGTTTACACATACACACACATATGTTTTTTATATGTATATGTATATGTATGTATATCTTATACACACACACAAAGAGGGAGAGATGATGACTTGTTCATATAAAGAAGCCATTAAGACCATTAAGATATTCAGAAAAATCCTGGTGAGGATCAATTTTACTTCAAGATTGTGCAAGGTTTTGTTACAAAATGATCCACACAAACAATTAGGAACATTGACATTATGCATATGAGGATCGTGTGGATCATGTGTAAAATTTCATCTTGATTTGTAAAATATGAGACTTGGAAAATCATGAGGATACTTTTCTTCTTCTAATTTTTTCTATGCTAGAAGGGTTTGCTGAAAAATTGTTTAGCCACTTTGATGATGCAAACTTTTATACTTAGGAGGGGCCAGGGGCTAGAGGCAATATTTAGGAAAACTCTTAAATCTAGTAATACAAATAAATGCACAAGATTGAGTTAGATCCACATAAAGATGCAGCTCCATAACTAGTAACTATTTCTTCTAGGCAAAATGATCCTTTGTGACTAGGTCCAAAATATAAGAGTTATCGAAAGAAGAGGAAAATTTCAAACCAAGAGGAGATATTTGGTATTGCACAAGTAAATGGAGTAGAGGAAATTCAACACCTTTACAATGCTTATGACTATGTAGCAACCGAACAACATATACAATGTGGCGAATCTTATCCAAAACAAACCAACTAATAATGAAGATTTTATTGAGAAATAGCTAAAAGAGAGTTAGTTGTTAGGACTTGATTTGGATTAATCAAAGGGTGGATAGAGATCTATTAAAATTACTTCATGCGTTGACAATACTCCTTTGGTCCAAATCAAACATCTCAAAAGAGGCATGCAAACCAGCCTTAAATTCAGCAATATGCTTCTCATTAGGACCAGTGAGCAACATGTCATCAAAATACACACAAAAATGATCAAAAGTACATCATTTGAATGCTTAATATATAAGGTGCTTTCAATTGGACTGTTCTCAAAACCATGTGCAATCAAGTAGACATGTATCTTTTCATACCATGCACATGGTGCTTGCTTCAAAGTATATAACACCTTTTTCAACCTACACACTATGTTTCTGTGCCCTTTTTGCACAAAACCACATGGCTGAAATACATACACTTCTTCATGTAAGTCACCATTTAGAAATGCAGTTTTAATGTCCAACTGATGTACATTCCAACCATGATGAGCTACAAGTCCACAAATGCTATGAATGGTGGTCATTCAACATATGGGTGCAAATGTCTCATCAAAATCAATGCCTCTTTCTTGAGCATAACCTTTTTCAACAAGCCTTGCCTTATACCCTTCAACTGTTCCATCAAACTTATGTTTCAACTTGTATACTCATTTAGTGCCAATGGCCTTCTTGCTTGGAGGAAAATCACATAAGGACAATGTACCATTCTTCATAATAGCATCGTATTCTATGTTCCCACACATAGACACCACCATTCTTCCAAATTTTAGGCTCAAGTGAACACCTTCTATGCATAATAAGCATAATGAGTGTTCTCTTCCATTTGAAGAGGTGGCCAATCCTTGAGTTATGAATGAACATGTAGCAATCAAAATCAAAGGCATATATTCTCTACAGGTGGGATGTTCAGATAGGGTAATACAAATTTGTTCAGTCATACTATGTGCCATCAGGTTCAGTTCACAGAGAGCAATGGTAAGCTCTAGATATCAAGACTTTTACGTTATTTTATTGGTTGAACAACTTAAAGAACCAATCAAAAGCTATTGCTAGAGTGGCACATATTTTTTCTAGAGGGAGCCCGGCTCAAGAATTGGTGGCCCTAGAACTCTTTCCTTTTTTGAAAGCAAATTAAATCATGCTATATGGAAGCACTCATTGCACCATCAGGTGGTGTAAACCCACTCTAATGTAACGTACCGTAAGTTTTATAGATCTTCTAAACCTTCGTCTTGGCGGGATACAATTGACAAAAGACTTTTGAGAGGAGTACCTTTACAAACATGTGAAATAGTGGTCTGGAATGGAGGCTCATGATGATCCTTCTCTACAGTGGCAACTGTTTCCCGCTCTTGCAAAGATGGATGCTTAGATATGCGTACCCTAAAATTCACAGTGGACTCAGTCCTCCTTGAAGACTTAGGATAAATGCCATCTTCACTAACCACTTGATCCAAGGTAGTGGTTGAAGCTCCATGCGGACTAGTCATGGTAGAAGGATCTTGAACAAACCTTTGAAAAGATTGAGCATTGCCATCAAGAAACCTAAAACTATCATTGTAAATATAGTAGCTCTTCTTTTGTGGCACCATCATGAATGTCAAAAGAGTAGCAACAATTTCCACGACCAGAATATATCTAAATACCTTCACAATACACCTCATTTTCTCCATCCTTTTGATAGTTTCATCGAGAACAAGAGGTACCTTAGGTGCAGCCCATGATGTGACTCTCTTCTTTGAGATTTGGGATGTTGGATGCTTGATTAGAGTTCCTAAGGAGTTTGAGATCATCTCTGACGGCACTTTCCAGTAGATCCGGGTAGCGTGCACTAGAGATAGAGCATTGAAACATAGACCCTGATCCTGAGGATGTTTAGATCGACTTCCAAGTTCCTCTCTTCGTTTTGGCATAGCATTTTGAGTAGTTTGTAGCCTCATCAAATTTTCCTTTTTCAATGGTAGGTTGCTCATAATGGTATTGTTGTTGGTAGTTGCTTGAGTAATGGTGGACAACCCCTTGCTTGCACGGGTTGTGGATTCTCCACTAAGTCACAATGACATTGTTTATGGGACTACCCATAGACTCAACATACTTGGTTGAGGATTTTGAGACTTATGACTTGGAATGAGTGGGCTCAGCGAATTTCTTAGAGAGCAGTGCTGTGGGGGTACACTATTTGGCCCAATTCTATGTTAGGAGCACAGAGATGATAGTCTGACACTATTGATTCAGGATAGGTGCTTTCTTACCGCACAGAGCATTGGTGACTGGTGTTGGAGTAGGAAAGATGATTGTGGCTTGAAGCTGATGAGTAGCATGGCCTTATGTTTTTTTTGGAGAGTGAGGTGGCGATGCATCTTTGAGTGACAATCAATTCCCCTAGCTAAGACTTTTCAGAATTTCTGGCTAGGACTTATTCACACTCTTTAAGTACAACCAACTTTAGGATGCTTCTGATGACATGATTCAATGGTGAATTGCCTTTCTTAGACTTTGGAAGAAAATCCCTCTATTTACTTCTCAAGGACATAGTTTAATGGAACTACTGACCACTTGCATGGATTCACCCTCTGCCCCTTGACCTTTCCTCCCCCCATGAGCTAGCCATCTCTATTATCTTATGTAGGTTGGGCGAATAGGGTGGTTTATCCCTCATATATATGACTTTGTACTGGATCTCTGAGTGGGAATGTAGCCCTGAGGGCATTTTTTAAGTTAATGAATGATACGATCTTTTTGTGGAAAGAAAAAGACCATCTCATGGATTTCCAAGGAAGAATCTTGAGTGGCTCTTTTGTTAACTAAAGTTGAGTATAGAGGCTTAGGATATCTCATGTAATCTTATGTGGCTCAAAAAATTGTTTATTGATCTTGGTGTGCAGATTAAGCAGAAACCTATTTTTTGTGACAACATAAGTAGCATCTGCTTGGCTAAAAACACAGTGTTCCATGCAAGGTCCAAACATATAATAGTATTTTAAGTGTTGAAAATCATGTCTCAAACATATGAAAAGACTCACCCACAAGCTTTGCAAGTGGACTAATAAAAAAGGAGGGTGCAAAGTCTTGGAATAAACTTAGGAGCTCCACCAAAATCAATCAAATTCAAATATTTTCAATCACCTACCAAAACTGCACCTATAATGATTGATGGGTGGTTAGCTAGATCATAAGAAAAGAAAAACTTATATATAAGGATTATTTTGTGTTTGTTTCTTGATTTCCATGACTTCCCTCTTATTGAAGTACTCAACTCCAACAAGGATTCTCCTTTCTTGCTTATCTCATTATCTCATGATATTTTTTGCTCTATCTAGAAGTGTAGTTAGGCTTTCATAATCCTTTTTGTACCAAATTTAAGAACACGGTTCTCCTCTCTCATTCTACTCATTGGTGTTTATTTCAAACATTACTTGATCCTTCATATACTGCTCCAAATTGTGCCAAATTCTCAAGCTTTTCTATTGAGTGAGCTAATAGAAGTTGCCTAGTTTGTGAACTGATATATCTGCACATAGGCAAAGAGTGTTGTAGATAGATAGCATGTCTTGAACCAAATGGTTCTTATAGTTGGAAGATTGATTTGCTTTAGTTCAAAGCTTTCTAGATGGGTCTAATGGTCTATTTTAATTCTGTAAATTTTCATTTTGATTCTCTACATACTTGTAGAGAAAAGGTCAGCTTAGTGAGCATATATCATTGTGTGTGGGCCTAATGGAGTGCACGGATCTTCCACAACTACATTATTATGTTTGAATCTTTCCCCATCATAAGGGAATCTCATCTACATCTTTTACATGTTTGGATTTATTGTTACAAGTTTTGTATGTAAGTTAATGCTTCCTTATGGAATAACAATGATGTATGGAGACATTACAAATACAATGGTTATCATATCAGATAAGTTTTTTCCATGGAGGGAATATATGTATATTAGGGAACTATAATGAGAGGATGTTTATAGTTGGTCCCATGGCTATTTAGGCACCCATTTGTGAAAAATTCAATGAAGATCATTACAAGTTTCTCCTTAGTTGTATGTATGCTTTCTTTTGGAAGAGAAAACTCCAATACTCATCTCTCTTGTCTAGTAAGGGTTGAATCATTATGCTTGTCAGGCTTGGGAGCACATATGGAGTCTGTGGAATTGGACCAAGAAGAGTCATATCCTTCTAGTTCAATCGTAACACATTGCTTTTTAACCCAAACCTTAAGGAGTTTCCTAATGTTTAAGTCTATTGTGTGATTATATATCCAATCTTGGCCCAATATGAAAGGTTCCATAAGATATTCATCATGGAAAATTAAGAGCATGACTGTAAATTGAACGTCATGCAAGAAGATAGAAACTTCCACCTCTCCCAAGCAAAGGGGTAGCAAAACTTTTCCTCTTAGCTTGATTCTTCTAATTTTCTTTCTCATCTATCCATTTGTTTTGTCTCTAATTCTCTGTTCCTCTTCTTTGTGGTTGTTGCAGAGTAAAGAAGCACAAAAGAGCAGCCTCAAAAATTTTCAAATTATGGCCATAGTTTTTCTTCTTCAAATTTCCTTGGAAATCCCTTGAAGCCATGTAAATCCACTAGAGGAGTCCTCTAGATGCATAAGCCCCAATCATTTTATCATAATCCATGTAAAATATTAAGAAATTAGAGTTAGTCAATAGAAGTGTTGGTTTCTTGTGTGAAAGGACCATTTTTAGGGCACATGTATATAAGTCACTTTGTGACTCTTGTAAACGACTTTTTGCCATTGAGAGCTCTACAGAAGAATTTTCGAATTTGATTCTTTGCTACTGATTTCCTCCTTCTCCATGATCTTTTGTGTGTGTGTAATGCTTGAAATGTGTGTGTAGGACTATTGTCTATCCTATCCCATCGCCTTTGAACTATTGTAGTGTGTGCGTGAGCGATAACAAGTTGTAGAGAGAGTGTGAGTGTTTCTTGCCATTCACTATTTTGCTCATAACTTGAAGTGTGTTTGTCAGATTTGAGTATACCATGAAGATGCGTCTCATCGAGAGCTTCGAAATGAACCTGCTATTGACCATATTCGGAGTTTGGAGCTGAGAGAAAAAGTTTGAATTTGTGTTTACCGCTGTAAATGGTATCGAGGCATGCATTTTCAGAGGATTAGTGAGTTGGAGAGGTAGTTGAGACTCGTCACATGCATTGTAGCTTAGATACTTCACTTACCATCATGTGTGCATACGTCTTCATACACTTGGTTCTTGTGGTTCTGTTAGATTCCTGATGAAACCCTCATTTTGGTTTCAAGCCCTGCACACTTCTCAGTACACGTACGAACCTTCAGTTTCCTGTCACACGGAGATTCTCGCATAATTGCACCGCCCAGCCTCGTACCTCCCTCGATATCATACCCCTTAATTGGAGTAACCAATGTGGCATCTCACATGAGTGCCACATGGCACTCATGTGTGTTCCCTCCTAATGGAGCCCAAGAGATGGTTCACACCATGTCTTCTATAGGGGCTCCCCTCATAACATTTCCATCCCCTTAACTCCATTTTTGTCCTCAAAATGGTATTGGAAGGTCATGAAATCAAGAGGGTGGTACTCCCACTATATTCCCATGTATAAAAATACATGGTCCAGTCTCCGTGTTGTTTCCCCATATCCTTCCCCTTAAGAAAACTCTTGGGAAGGTAAACTAAAACTGGGAAACCGTCTCTGAAGGGTGCTAACCCGCTCCCATGTGGCACTATCTTCTGAACTATCTTTCCACTTTACTAGACACTCTTTATACAAGTGACTCCTCTCCGTTTCTCTCGAGTGCGTAGTATGCTCTCAGGCTCATGTGGAACAGATTGAACAGAAATAGGCTCTACTACCTCACTATCTGGAATGAGGTTGTCAGATTCACCCAGCCTTTTCTTAAGCCGTCTAACATGAAAAACTGGATGGATTTGACTATTCTCTGGAAGTTGGAGCTGGTAAGCCATTTTTCCTATTCTCTTAAGTATTTGGAATGGTCCACAATACCTAGGAGATAATTTTGGACAAGGTCCCGTCTTCATGGTCTCAGACCTAGATGGAACTCTAAGATAGACTTGCTCTCCTACCTCAAAGTTGATATCTCTCCTTTGAGGGTCAGCATAGGCTCTAGCTCTATCCTGAGCTCTCCTAATGCTGTCCTTAGCAAGTCTAAGCATATCATTCATCTCTTCCGGGAAATCCTTTGCAGCTTGAACTTTCTCATTCAGCAAACCTACTGCATAAGGAGCTCTTGGCTGAAACCCATACATAAGCATAAATGGACTATGCCCAGTGGAAGAGTGCTTGACACTATCATATGCAAACTCTACTATAGGTAAATACTCTTCCCAATTAGTTTGCCTTTCATTCACATATGCTCGAAGCATATCCTCTAAGATTTGGTTAACCCTTTCTGTTTGCCCATCCGACTATGGATGCTCGGCCGTACTCATGCTAAGTCTCATATCCAACTTTTTGAAGACTGCTCTCCAAAAGTGGCTAGTAAATTTCCGATCCCGATCAGAAACTATGTCTAAGGGAAGACCATATAACCAGTATAGGTTCTCCACAAAAAGTCTAGCCAACTCTAGTGTCTTCACTGTAGTATGTGTCGGAATAAACCTAGCCATTTTGGTTAACCTATCCACAATTACCCTGACCGAGTCATGCCCTCTCTGTGTCTTAGGTAATCCGACTATAAAGTCCATGGAGATACTCTCCCATTTCCCATTAGGAATATCCAATGGGTGGAGTAGTCCTCCAATCCTCAACCTCCCAGCTTTGTTGACCTGGCATTTATTGCACTTAAGCACATACTCTAGAATGTCCTTATGAAGTCCAGGCCAATAAAACTGCCTCTTAACAAGATCATAAGTCTTCTTAACTCCTGGGTGTCCTGCACTAGGTGTGTCATGACACTCATACAAAATATGCCATCTCATCTCAGTATCTCTAGGGACACACACCTTACCTTTGTATAACAGATATCCATCATGGACACTGTAGTTCTTCCACTTGAATCCTTCTTGAGTACCCGTCGATACTCCATCCTCACTGGAAACCCGTATATTACGATCCCCATTCTCTATGGCTTCCCAAATCTCAGAATTTGCAGGATCAAGCCTACATTTCCCTCTAATGGACTCAAGTAGCTCACTAGTGGTCTGAGTAAAACTCAGTCCATTGAGCATAGGCATGCGGCTAAGTGAATCAGCCACCACATTAAACTTTCCCTTCCTATACCTAAGCTCATAATCAAACTCTTGAAGGGTCTCTGCCCATCGGGCCTTACGACCTTTAAGGTCTGTTTGATTAGAGAGCCACTTAATGCTCTCTTGATCAAACACTATCGTGACTTTGGCACCATATAAATAATGATGCCACTTCTTCAAAGCATGGACTATTGCATACAACTCCTTCTCATAGACGGAGTAATTCTTTTGAGCCGGTTCTAGTTTCTTGCTCACACTTTGATTCCTTAGCAAAGAGTGAATTTTCCCTTAGCACTTGAAATACCTTCCTCAAATGTTCCAAGTGCTCCTCTTCTGATGCACTATAGATCAGAATGTCATCCAAGAAATCTACTACAAAATGTCCTAGATAAGGCCATAAAACACTATTCATGAGTTTAGCGTTGGTGAGACCAAAAGGCATCACCAAAAACTCATAGTGCCCATATCTAGTCCTAAATGCAGTCTTAGGGACATCCTCTGCCCTAATCCTGATCTAAGATCAAGCTTGGTAAAATACCTAGCTTGATGTAACTGATCAAATAGATCTTCCAACCTAGGCATTGGAAATCTATTTTTGATAGTTACCTTATTAAGTTCTCTATATAATCTATACATAATCTCATAGAGCCATCTTTCTTTTTAACTAGGAGCATTGGCGATGCCCATGGTGAGTTACTAGGTTTGATGAAGCCTTTATCTAAATAATCATGCAATTGCTTCTCAACCTCCTCATGCTAAGAAACACTAAGCCTATAAGGTGGTCTGCAAATAGGGTTAGTGTTAGTAACAACCTCTATGGCATGGTCAATGTCCCCTCTCTCAGGTGGTAGCCCTCTAGGTAAGTCAGTGGGAAAAACATCTCTGTACTCAAACATAAGATCCTTAAAACTTTTAACCACACACTTGCAAAAAAGAATAGTAGAAAGTCATGTTCATATTTACATTTCTAGCATGAAAATATACATCAGATGAGCTGTCTGTACAATGCTGCATATCATGACTATACAATAAAAACATGTCTTGTACATGCTGAGAATAACAGAGACTATACAACTCTAGTGATGAAATGAGAGGTGCACTAGGTACATCTCTCTCTCCCTGAATACAAAACTTTACTTCCATTCTTTTCAAATTCGAGTGTGTTGTTTTGATAGCTGCGTTTAAGTGTATCTCCCAACCCCCATAGCCACTCTCTTCCTAAGACTAGATCTGTCCTCTCCATGTTCATAATTTGGAAGTCCATATAATCTGTATAGTTCTGCATCTTGGCTTCCAAATTGGATACCATAGTATCCCATACTCTTTTATCTTGCCCTTGCATCATAGATACAATGTATTTATGTGCACTAGGCTGCTGGGGAATCTTTAATTTCTTGAGCAAAGCATAGTTTATAAAATTATGAGTAGCCGAGTCATCTATCATGACCCGCACACTGGTCCTGTATACACTACCATGTAGCTTAACTAAGTCATGTGGTCCAAACTGCGGTGACCACAATGACTGAGTCAAACAACATGTGTGCTCTATATCCTCGTGCATCACCTCCACTCCCTTGCAGCTAGAGCTGCCATGAAAGGAAGGGTCTGCACTAGGTGGACCACCTTTTTGCCCTTTTCGGGGGCCGTACTAGACTCTGGTCCCTTTTTCTTTTCTTCCCCCTGTTTGAGTGGATAGTTCCACTGTGAATGGCTAGGAGATAGGCACCTAAAACACAGGTTCTCCCTTTTGGCCTTCTCAAACTGGTCTGTGGATAACCTAGGCCCTTGTGATCTTTGTTTTTTAATAAAAACTTTGTTTTTCCAAAAAGGCAACTTCTTCTTGAATTTAGTCGTACTAAGAGGATTGAGGGGCTGATCCGTCTCCATAGGAGTATACTGAGGATGGTTATGGTCCTCATAAATCTGTGCATATTTGATCGCCTCCTCAAACGTCTTAGGCGCATTCCTTCTGACTTCCCTCTTTATGGCTTTGTCTAAGCCCCTAACAAACCCTCTGGTCTTCTGAAAATCATCTAAGCTCTTAAGTTTCAAAATGATCTCTCTATAGTGGGATAGGTAAACTGAAAGAGGCCTACCTCTCTGAGTAATCCTATCCCACTCATCCCAATTCCTCTCCTCCTCATTCTCAGGAAGAAACTCTTTTAGAAAAAGAGTCTCAAACTGAGTCCAGCCAGTAGGGATAGAGTTCGCCTCCTTAAGACTCATCCACCACTTGTAAGCACACGGGCCGAGGGAAAGACTCGCCTCTAGCACACGGTACTCAGGTGGGGTGCCCTTCAATTGATGCAAATCATGCCACTTTTGTAAAAAAAGTGTAGATTGCATCCTTGTTCCTATCTCGATCATCCCCTGTGAAGGTAGGTGGCTTCAAGTCTTTCAAGAGGGGAGCCTCCCTAGAGCTCTCTCCTTTATGCTTACTAGGAAGGAAAGTCTCTTTCCTAGTAATCTCTAGAGGAATAAGAGGGGTCTCTCTTTCCTTCCTAGCTAGGAAAGAGGTGACACTAGTCTCAAGTGAGATCATTTGAGACTTAAGCTGCTGTATAAGAGATGTGATGCTACCCAAATCTTTCTCTAATTTAAGGGTTTGCTCTTTCAAGTCTATGAATTGGTCACGAGTGACAAATTCATCTATAAGCTCTTCATAAGTATATTCTTCCTATGAAGGCTCTTTCTCTTCTAAGTTCTCTTCTATTTCTTGCCCTAATTCTACTTCTTCCATTCTAGAATCAGGGTCCTCTAGTTGCTCTTTAGATGGAGAAGTGGTCTCAACTACTTATTTGCCTTTAGTTTCCATGTTTAAGTTCCCTTCCCCCGTTTGCTAACTAGAGTGTATGAAAATGAATGGAAGTAAAGCTCAAATATGCAAGAAGAAGAGAAATATATCACAAGAGCACTTCCCTGTTACAAAGTAGAGATGCGGAAGCGAAATCCAAGTGGTCCTTGATGCTTCAAGTCGCTGATTTTGAATCCTCGCTAGGCCCAAAAAAAATTTGGAAATGTCCGCTTGGTCCGGGGAGGTTCTAAACACCATAAACCATCCAAAACAATGCCAAAAGCACGTGGGAATAGTCCCAATCGGGTAAACTGAGTGAAACTGAGCAATTTCAGAGATGTAACAATCCTCGCTAGTCCATAACTTGCTGCCCAGCACCTGTACTTCAAAAATTTGAGACTATCCCAAGTGAAAAAAGTGGATTTGGAGTCCGGATGACGAAAAACTAGGCCCGGGAGTGGCCACCTAGTTCCTGCTGAAGTGCTGCAGAGAGATTTTGGTGGGGCAAATCTCTTCCAAATCCAACACCAATGGTTTTTAAACGAAGCTTAGGAGTGCACCTTCAAAACATGACCAAGATTTTTGAAATCCAATATCGTATGAGGAAGCTATGGTGCGGAGCAGCTGGGTAGGTTAAGGGTAGAAAGTAAAGAAAGTCAGTTTCATGGACGGATGATTTTGTAAAGCTCAAAACTGAAGAAACCTAGCTTTTTAAAACCACCCAAAGCCCATACCCATTGACCACAGGCCATATTACATAGCTGCATGATCTCTTAACCAAAAGCTTGATCTATATCATTACTTTGATACTCCCAAGTTTATTAAAAAAAACTCAAAATTTTCCAACTTCAATTTGAACTCTCTGAACCTTCGAAAGAAAATGGAGATGTCTGCCGACTGAGATCTTTATCCCATAAGCGGGGGCACACACAGAGAATAAAAATATATATAAGGGGCTAAAAGGGCTCTCTCTTCATCCTAGAGGAGGGGAGGAGGGAGGAGCCCGTCGGCTTCTACAGTCGCACTCCTGTCGGTTGACTTCTTGACCGCCTGGCGCCTTGAAGTATGTGCTCGTGGGCCGTCCATCGACTGCTAGTGGCTGTCCCGATCGTCGTCTGGCTCTGGTACCAGTGTTAGATTCCCGATGAAACCCTCATTTTGGTGTACCTTCAAGCCCTGCACACTTCTCAGTACGTGTACGAACCTTCAGTTTCTTGTCACATGGAGATTCTCGCATAATTGCGCCGCCCAGCCTCGTACCTCCCTTGATATCGTACTCCTTAATTGGAGTAACCAATGTGGCATCTCACATGAGTGCCACATGGCACTCATGTGTGTGCCCTCCTAATGGAGCCCATCTCTTCTATAGGGGCTTTCCTCATAACAGGTTCCTCGGATTGATAATTAAACATGTATTAATCCACCACTATATGCACTTGTGGGGTGATTGAGGTTTACTCTCATCGACACAAGTCCCTAAGGCTTCATGACTTAGGTACACATGTTTTTGGTGCCATTGCCAGGGAGAAAGAAACCTAACCAAGGCGCCTTCGTGATGGTTATAGCTATGGAGTGAAGGAATCCTACTTGTAAAGGTGAATTCATTCAGTGGCAAGTAGTCAAGTAATTCAATACTTGTTACTTCACACTCTTTGGGTGTGTGTAATGAGTTTTTAGGTTTAGGGTTAGGAGTGAGGAAGTAAGGGAAGAGTTAAGGTTAGGCAGGAGAGAGGAGTAGAGTAGGGAGAAGTAGAATACCTCAAGAAAAACCCAAAAAAATTATCAAATCCAGTTCAGTTCAGGTCCTAGGCAACACAAGACTATAAAAACCAAAAAAATAAGTTTATTTGGTCACTTCTGTGAACAAGTATTGTGGGAAGAGCAACGGCCGGTATCGCAACAGTGGTAACATGCCAAACAAGCAAACAAGAGGCCTAGTGAGCCCAAAGCTTAGCCAAGGTATCCTTGAAGGTGAGTTCTTCAAATGTGGTGTATCAAAAACACCTCTAGAACACGCATACACATTATTAAAGTCACATTTGGTGTCACACAGTAGGACAAAGAGTTTTTGTTTTTGGAAGTTTTTGAGTGATACAGGCGGTTAAGAGTGAAGGGGAGAGAGAAATAAGTATTTTGCACTAAAAAATATTTAGTTTTGATCAAATTTGGCTGTAGTATAGTGATCGGTTGAGTTTTGGTATCACGATACCAAAATTCCCTAATATCGTGATACTCGCCTAGTATCATATCGTGCATGCCCACTTGATGTGTCGCGATACTGTCACAGTATTGTATCGTCAAGTGCTGGTATCGTGATCATGGTCACCCGGTGGTATCGTATCGCGGTCCACCTGGTATCGTATCGTGTCGGTCACAATATCGTATCGTTGACCGAGCGGTATCATATCGCGTGCATGTTGGTATCGTATCGCCACCTCAATATCGTATCATCTCCTGTTGTGGTATCGTATCGCGAGGAGTAGTATCGTATCGTGGAAATCTTGGTATCATATCGTTCCTATAGCCGGTATCAGTATCGTATCGTTGACTACTTTAGTATCGTATCATAGGGTTGCAGAGGTATCGCATCGTCAACACCTCCAGTATCGTATCGTGCTATTAAGTCTAGTATCGTATAGTCTGTGTGGTATCGCCAAGTGTGGTATCCTCCAGAACGATTCAAGCTGATTGGAGGCAAAATTTGAAGTGATTGAGGAGTTAATTAAGCAGATATAGACCTAAAGGGGTGAATGAACTTTAAGATTAGGATGGGTGCTAAGTAGCCGGAGAAGTATCATTTCGTCAGTAGGAAGTGCAACCCAAGCGAGCCATCAGTCGATCTACTTGGACACCTCTAGTGACTGAGAGGAGGAACTACCCATGGCGTCAGAGGACATGCATGATTCTGCTCCCAGGGAAAATTTTATGTCAACTGTAGAGGGTGAGTACTGCACCTCTTTGCAATATGTCAACAAATCGGAAAGGAATCCCTATTTACTTGGATGGTTTAAATAGTTCTGTTGCAAGAATGATAAACTCTACCGAGTCAACAATAGTGCCCAGACCTGTAGTTAAGTATGAAGGAGGAGTGTACATGGATAAGTTAGGTCAAATCTATGTAGTGACAGAAAACCCAGATCAAATCAACGAGAGAGGAGAATTATAAGGACAAAGGGTTTCTAGAAGATCTAACCATGAAGACACTGTGACTACCCCAAGGGGCAAGTCTGTGGTGACTCAAGTCTTGAGAGGGGATTTGGTACCTCAAGATGACTACCTGTTGGATGTATACCTAATCCACGGGTTAGATCTACTATTATAGATACCCATCCGAGGACAAGAAGTGAGCCCTGTGTCCATCTATGAGTTGAGGGATTCGGAAGATGAGTATAGAGTTACATACCTAGACTGAAACCAAAGGAGGTAGTGGCCAGTAGACAAAGTTGATAGGTCTCAATTGAAATACATGGGATTGCCTATATTCCCTCCTTGAGAGTAGGCAACTACCTTCCACAACCCTTTTGGAACCCACCAAGGAACAAAGAATGCAATGTCAGGACAAACAAGCCAACGAAGTATCCCCAACCAAACACATGTGCAGTTTGCAATGCCAGGAACACAATCACACAACTAAACCAACTCAGGGATAGGTAACATGACTCGACCTCCGGTTAGACCAAGACCACAACCAGGGGTGCAACCAGGAATGCATCCAATTAGACCAACAATTCCTATAATGCCCAGACCACCAGAACCTGTAAGAAGGTTGAGACTGATTCAAGTCGCTAAATGTATGAGAAATCACTATGATGGAACGGGAGAACCATATGACCACATAGCGGAATTTAAGCAAGTGTTACAAAAACAAGTGGATGAATTCTTTGTGGAGTATGAGTCCTTTGGACTGACCCTCATAGGAACAACCTTGACTTGGTTCCCACCATTGGATCCAAATCATTTTGGGAATATTGAACAATTTTTCCAAGAGTTCATTGGAGAATTTACTAAACGAGGGATTAAACACAACTCGTCATCCTTAATCCATAGTTTCAAACAAAACCCAAATGAAACCGTAAAAATAGTTGCTCGAAGATTTAACTAATATGTCGATAGATTCTCAACAATAGAAAGACCCTCCCGGCAAAAAATGATATCATTATTCTTAGATGGATTGACTAATGGAACGTTGAGAACCCTAGTTTATGTGAAGCGACTTCAGACTTTGAGTGAGTGTCTCCATGACCACATTAACCTAGAAGATAACCTATTTGATGACCTCAAAAGTACACCAAGCTCTACTAAATCATAAGACACTAGGAGTACAGTGATGACTAGCTCTAGTAATGTGGAGGAGCTAGCAGAACTGGTAGCCAAGAAGTTAGGAGTCCACGGATAGAGGAATTACCAAAACTCACCAATGAGAATGCTGATGCTATGGAGATGTAGCCTATGTGGTGGAGATCACCCATCTCATATGTGCACAAGAGGAGGAGTAGGCATGCCACAACCTTATCCATACAACAAGCAGCCACCCCAAGGCCCCAACCTATACTACCATATTGAGCAGAAATACACCAATCATACTACTAAAAACTGCCCATTTAACAAACATTCGAGGCTAGTGAATCAAGGAAGAGAAATCCCTCGATACAACCCCTATTCAGGCCCACAAGGAGCACCCAGACCTTACGAACAAGGAGGATATGGACAACCATAGCCAGTGTTAGGACAAAAACCACCCCTTCCACAGAACATAGTACCAGTCAAATATACTCAACCAGAGGAGAACATGGAAAGAGCCATAGTACCAGCTATGCCTCTAGGTAGTGCAGAAACAACGAATCAGGGATATGAGCAAACGCCAGGAGAATACTATCCATATGACGCCAGTCTTCTCGAATATGGCCAAAATTATGACCAAAAATATTATGGTTATGAAGGATACGACAATCCCTATGGACCAGAGTATGTGAATCTGATGTACACTGTACCTAAGGCACCAACACTTATGAGACCACCCATTAGACTGCCTATGCCAAAAGGACCATGCTATAGATGCGAAGGAGATCATTTCATAAGAGAATGCACTCTGCCATACAACCCACCACCCCCTAGAACTTGGGAAGGGTATTGCAATGAGTGTGGAAAAGAACATCTATTTAGAGATTTCCCAAAGAATCCCAATAAGACTCATAACACAACACAAATCAATGTGATCGAAGTGATTGAATCATCAAGAAGTGATAAAGAATACACAGTACCATTAAAAGCCATTACTCGAGCGCAAGCCAAAGGACAGGAGAGAAAGAAATTAGACTTTAAACAGGAGAGGAATAAGGATCTAGAGCCAAAGATACAGGTAATGGAAGATTTAGAAGATCCATGTGAGAGTAACCAAACAAAGAAGACGTTGGAAGACCAGAAGGGAGAAAATTAGAAATAAATGGAGGAAAAATAAAAATAAGGAGAACAAGAAGGATGTACAAGAGAGTAGGAAACCGGGGGAACAGGAAGTACAAGATAACACTCCACCTAAGTCCCACACCCAGAAACTAGATAAACTAGGATCAATCCTAGCAGATCCAGTACTGGAAGACTTGAACATGTGGTTGAAGGCATATCAATCCAGAATCACGACTGGACCAAACATAGAGCGGCATGAGAAACTCTACCCACAAGGGGAACTAGAAAAGAAGAGATTGGCTATATATAGGAAGCTCATAGAGGTAGCCCAAGCCACTCTAGAAAAGACTATCCTAGTCCTCCCAGAGACAAGAATATTTAAGAATCAATTCAATGAGTGTTTTGAAGAGAACGATCAGAAACTAACAAGAACACCTAAAGAGGAATGTAGTAAGGAAGAACTACAGAGCACTCAGGGCAAACCAACTTTGATAATCCCAGAACTAGAAGCCGATTGGCCACAAGACTTGTGGGCTAAGATCCAGGAAGAGTGATGGAAAAAGAATGAGAGTTCAAGACCACCCTTTGAGGAATTAGACATTGGGGAAACACAGTCGACTCCAAATTCAAAAGAAGTATATGAAGAAGTTCTATATTAGACCGAAATAGAGAGGAAGTACACGGCCTTTCCACTCTACCTAATTATATGGGAGAATACAAGAAAGGGTCAATAGTTTTTCACGCTCCCACAGTTCAAGGCACACAACTTAGCAGAGCTCAAGAATACCAAGGTACAATGCCTCTTGACTGTGGAAGAGTTACTATGTGTCAAACAACAATTATGGAATCAATTAGCGGGACAATTGAAATTGGAAACTAAGGAGATTGATAAGGAAAACAAAGAAACGGAAGTTCCATCTACCATACAAATCCCTGTTAACAAAGTCGAAGAATTTAGTGAGGGAGATGAGGTCCGTATATGCTTACCCATCACATTTAATGGATACATGAATAAAGCCATTTTAGACACAGGAGCAGGTGAAGGCATAGCCACCAAAGAAATTTGGGAGAAATGGGGAAAGCCAGCCCTACGACAAACACATATGAAACTTCAACTGGAAGATGGCCATGTAGAGAGACCCCTAGGAATATTGGAAAAGATCAAGTTAACTACCTACGGAGTAGAATTCGAACACACTCTAGTTGTATGCCAATTTGGAAAAGCAAATACTTACACGATGATATTAGGATGACCTTTCATGAGACAACTCAAGGTAGTACAAGACTCGGGAAGAGATGCATTATACCTACAACTCAGGTAGTTACTACCAAGATAAATTTACATACATTCTCATATAGTGATGTACCCCCACTACAATGGAATCCCATCCGCAAGGAAGAGGATGATTTGTCAATTCAGAGTGCAGGTTCAAGTGACCAATCTTGGATGCACGAAGATGCTCAATAATGGATGTGTAAGGAAGCAAAGCGAGAGGAGAAAAAAACTCAAATGTGGCCTATTGACATCAAAATTACCGACCCGTAGATGATCCTATGTATATGCCTCAAGTTTTTCCAGATGAAGCATTTGAACCACACGGTTGGATGGAGATTCTAGCCACTTAGATGTGTGTGTGAATGAGGAGGTATTAACCATGAATGGTTCTGTAAATGAAGAAGGTTATGATGTAAGTTTTTACATGGTAGTCCTTCAAGAAGTGGAGGCAGGAGAATTATTAGAGAAGGAATGGAGGGAGGAGTACAAAAGCATAGAAATGGAGCCAGAATTTGATTCGGAGGAGTGGTATTTAGAAGCAATTCAAGCTGATGACAAAGGAGGAACACCCAAGGTATTAGCAACGAACAATGAGGAGACATTAAATAAGGTAGAACCAACCCCAGATCTTTTTGAAGTCCTAGAGCACTTCAAAAGATATGAAATAGAAGGGAGGAAAATAGCCATCCAAACGCCCAAAAGGGAGGCCAGAGAAGGAGAAGCATCGATAACAAGAAACAAACTAAGAAAGTGATAGTGACCATGGAAGAGGGTGAAGAGAGATGTACGTACATTGGAAAGGACGTGTCACCCGAAGAGGAAGAGGAATTGATAAATCTAATTCGAGAGTATAGAGATGTATTTGCATGGACCTACAAGGACCTTAAAGGAGTCGATCCATCCATTTGTTCCCATAGAATTCCAGTGACACCTGATGCAAAACCATCAAAGCAATGCCCTTATACTTATAATGACGTCTACTCAGTGAAAATTAAGGAGGAGATAGACAAGCTGTTAGCAGCCAGGTTCATTTACGAGATAGAGCACACAGAATGGGTGTCACCATTAGTGGTTGTACATAAAAAGAATGGGAAACTAATAGTGTGTATTAACCTAAAGAAAGTGAATGCAGCCACAATCTGTGATAGCTACCCATTACATATCACTGATCATCTCTTGGAAAGATTGACAGGGAAAAAACTCTATAGCTTCCTAGATGGATTCCTTGGGTACAACCAAGTAGCTATTGCTACAGAAGATCAACAGAAGACAACATTCATAACTGAATGGGGAGTCTATGCTTTTAGAGTGATGCCATTCGGACTCACAAACACCCCTGCTACTTTCCAAAGGTTGATGTGTCATGTATTCAAGGAATTCCTAAGGAAGAGTATGGAAGTATACGTAGATGACTTATGCACATACTCAGGTAAGAGACATGAACACATTCCAGAATTATGAAGGATATTTGAGAAGTTTCAACAATATCAAATGTGCCTAAATCCTAAAAAATGCGTCTTTATGATGAGACAAGGAAAGATCATAGGACACATTGTATCCAAGAACGGAATTTCCACTGACGAGGATAAGGTTAAGGTAATCTTAGAGCTACCAAGACCAAAAAATGCTAAGGAAGTACAAGCTTTTATCGGTCAATGTGGATACTATCATAGATTCATTCACATGTACACCATAATTGCCAAGCCTCTATGGATTATTAACCCAATTTACGTGGATGAACAAGTGCAAAAAAGCATTTAATGAACTGAAAAGATGATTAAGTACAAAACCTATTTTGAAGATACCCAATTGGAATAAACCATTTCATATCCATGTAGTTGCCTCCAACTATGCAATAGGATGCATCCTAGCTCAACCTGTAGATGAAGGAAAATTGGACCACCCTATTGCATATGCGAGCAGACAACTGAACCAAGTAGAAGGAAACTATACGACTATGGAACAGGAAGGTTTAGGAATGTTGTATGCAATTAAGAAATTTAGACACTACCTTCTAGCTAACAAGTTCAAGTTCTTCATCGACCATCAGGCCTTATTGTACCTAGTCAATAAGCCCATATGGGAAGACTAGTAAGATGGTTTCTGTTGCTGATGGAGTTTGATTTCGAAGTGGTGGTTAAAAAAGGAAATACTCACGTGAGAGCCGATCATCTATCTAGGTTCACACACGAAGAACCACCCAATGGAGTAGACCTACTAGATACTTATTTGTTCAACTTGGAAGTATGTCCTAAGTGGGTGGAAACGTTGATTCCTATACTTACACACGGACCACAACATCAAATCAACAAGGATACTAGGAAAGGGTTTCTACAATCACGTAATTTGGATATTGTTGCAGGAATCAACAAGGATACTAGGAAAGGGTGTCTACAATCACGTAAGTTTCATATTGTTGCAAGAACCCAACGGTGTATTGTTAAGGTGTGTGGAAGAGGCCGAACAAAAGAACTTAATGGAGCAAGCTCACATAAATCGACGAAAAATGCATAAGGGAACTCATGGAACATTGAGGGAATTAAAACGATTGGGAGATTATTGGCGAGACATGCCAAGAGATGTACATGAGTACATTGGCAACTGCTCAGAATGTCAAGAAATTTCTCTAGAAGGCCACACACCATTACAATTCTCTACAATAGCACCAGATTAGAGTAGGACATTGGTTAAGTTCTTACAAACTCGAGAGCATGAGGAAGAAGCTAGTTTATCTAGAAGGTGATCCCAAAAGAAATGAGCAAGGACTACATTATAATGGGGAGGCAACTATTCAAAAGAGGAAAGGATAATTAGCTACGACTATGCATATATGAAGGAGAGTACTTACCTATATTAGAAATGGCACATGGAGACACTGCTGGAGGATATTTTTCAGCCGAAAGAACTGTAGAAATGATCCTCTTCGTAGGCTTGTGGTGGCCAACTCTACATATGGATGCAGACACTTATGTACGGAGCTGTGAGGTGTGCCAAAGAGCCAAATACCCTATTAGGAGAGATGATATGCCTCTAAGACCCGTGATTTGTGCGAGAGCCTTTTCCAAATAGGGTATTGATTTCATAGGACCTATTAACCCACCAGCCAAAGGATCACATGCCGAGTACATAATAGTGGCAACATATTATCTAACTAAATGGGTAGAAGCAAAAGCAACAAGGAAGAATGATGCTCAAACCACAACAACGTTTCTCTTTGAGGACATGTTTACTCACTTTGGACTGGCTATAGAGATAGTAAGTGATAGAGGGATGCACTTCATCAATGAGGTAATAGAATCCTTGATGAACAAATTCCTAGTGATTCATAAAAAGTCAGCTCCTTATCATCCTCAAGACAATGGTCAAGCATAGAGTTCCAATAAAGTGTTATGTACCATGTTGACAAAGATAGTCAACAGTGGAAGGTCAGATTGGGGCAAACAATTGCATCATGTAATTTGGGCCTTTCGAGTGGCTTACAAGATGGCCATTGGAACTACTCCATTTAACTTAGTTTATGGACAAAATTCAATCTTACCAATTGACTTTTTGGTACCTACTTTATGTGTAGCACAATAGCTAAGTGGATAGGACATGAACTATGTTGGAATCAATGTCCAATGGTTTTTATTCCATGCGAACCTGAAACTTCATAGTGTGAAACCATCTTTTAGAAAGCTAAAAGAAAACAAAACAAACGTTCCATAGCATCGTTGCTTTTCAAGAATAAAACAAAATAACACTCCATCGTTGTTTTATTGGATCACTACGTGTTTGTGGGACTACGTTTTTGCTTTATTAAGACATGCGCACGTTTTGCTTTATTCTTGAAGAACATACACTCTTGCTTTATTATGGGAAGTTTAACCTATAAAAGAAGGACCAAGCTCATTATGTGATATCACTCAAAGATTTCAAGCTAGAGTTTGAAGGTCTTCTTGAAGAGAGAGTGTTCACACACTCTTGAGGAGGTGGAGTTTTGGTGAAGGCGAGGCTACTCTCTTGGAACAAGAAGTCTTCTACAAGGTGGTAACTATCTTTTGTGAGTTAACCTTATAGTTTGTTTTTAGGGTTTCTCTACCCTAATCTCAAAATTGTGGTTGGTTGATTTACAATTTTGTTACACTATTTTGTTAGAATAAGGTTAGCTTCGTTGCTCATTCACTTCACACTCTCTTAGATTATTTCAACATAATCTAAAAATTTGTATCATCATCTTCTTGGATATTCTTCCATTAGTGAGTGCACCACTTTATATGGTTGAGTAGTACTCCCATGTTGTAATTTAGACATCTATTTTTTAGTGAGTAAGCATCCAACTTATGTTCTCTATCCTTGTCTCAAGATCTCTATCTTTCTATCTCTCACTTATCATCTTAATTAATTGTGTATGCTCAAAAGTTTTTAGTTTGGAACGATCCCGCGGCCCCAAATTCCAACACTTGGTATCAAAGCATAATTGACATACACACTTAGTTAAGGTGAGTGAGATTAGAATTGAGATTGAAGACAAGGTGGATGGATCTTCTAATTATTCCATGTGGAGTTTCATGATGATGAATATTTTAGTGACAAAGGATTTATGGAGTATCATCAATGGATCCTTAACAAGACCCAGAAGAGAAGGTGAAGAAGGAGATACAACAACTTCAAGAGGTGCTGGAGCCACTATTACAGAACCAACTGAAGAAGAGGTAACGAGTTTGATATCCAGAGTCACAGGTAGGTCTTTATCTACAGTTCCTCCTACTGAAGATCATGCAAGGTCGGATGCTAGAGATGCTTTAGCACTTTCATTCATAGCAATGAGTGTCAAAAAGCATATTCTACCACAGATAAGATCTTGCAGAAGTTCTAGACAAGCTTGGTTGAAGCTTGAGAATCGTTTTCAGAGATGAAATCCTGTTAGAAAAGATCACTTGAGGAGACAACTAGCAAATACAAGGATGAAAACTGGTGAGTCAATTCAAACCCACATTACGAGACTTGTTGACTTGAGAGATCAACTTCTAAATGTACGAGTTGAGATATCAGATGAAGAAATGGTAAATACATTGATTAATTCACTTCCTATTTCATATCGATCTTTCATAACAACTCTTACCCTTACCTCAAGAGATAGAGAGGTTACATTTGAAGAGCTAGAGTTCTTGTTACTTCAAGATGAAGATCAATTGAAGGGAATGGAAGAGAATGAAGAAGCACTTTCATCTTCATCAAAGGGTAAGAAGAAGAAGAAGAAGGATAAGAAGGAAAAGCAATCCAAGAAGGAAAGTAGGTCCCTTTCACCTTCTACTTCAGATTCTATATCTACTACATCAAAAGAGAAGTCTTCTAAGAAGAAGGAAGTAATATGTTTTTACTGCAAGAAACCTGGACATTTTAAGTCAGCATGTTATAAAAGGATTGCAGCAGAAAAGAAAAAGGCATCAGGTAATGTTGCAGAAGATGATAAAAAAGAGAAATCTCAAGGTGATTCTTATGCCTGTATCACCATTGAGGAAGTAGCTTTTGATCAGGCAGCTTTACAAGTTCTTTTAGCAAGTCCTTGGATATTTGACTCAGGTGCTACAAAGCATATGCAAGGTTGTAGAGATGTATTTTCTTCTCTTTCCTATTCTTCAGGTAGAAGAGTTACTATTGCAAATGGCAATGATTTGGATGTTGTGGGAATAGGTACAGTAACCCTAAAGTCAAGAGAAGGTGGTAATTTTCAGATTTCATATGTTCTTTATGTACCTAAAATGAAGAAGAAATCAGTCAGGCATATGCAGTCAAATCTTCATCATTGGTGGAAGATATGAAGCTATGGCATGAAAGATTTGGACATATTAGTTTTGGAGCTCTCAAGAGTATCAAAGACAGAGGTATGGTTGAGAGTTTACCCTCATTGAAGCTACCAGATGATTTAGATATATGTGAAGGTTGTCTTGAAGTTAAGATGCATAAACTACCTCTCAAGAAACATGGTCATATTACAACTACCAGGAAATTGCAGATTATTCATTCAGATATGAATGGACCTATGAGAGGATAATCTATAAAGGGCTTCAGGTATTTTGTTCTATTTGTTGATGATTTTACGAGATACTCATGGATCTATGGTCTTAAGTTGAAGTCAAAAGTCTTTCCTATGTTTAAGAAGTTTGTAGCTATGGTTGAAAATGAAGTCAAGAAACTATCTAGATTCTTAAAAGTGATAGAGGTGGAGAATACTTGTCAAAAGAATTCCAAACATTTCTTGATGAGAAAGGTATTACTTAACACCTTACAATTGCTTATACTCCTCAGTAGGAAACATGGTCATATTACAGCTACCAGGAAATTGCAGATTATTCATTCAGATATGAATGGACCTATGAGAGCAGAATCTATTCAGGGCTTCAGGTATTTTGTTCTATTTGTTGATGATTTTACGAGATACTCATGGATCTATGGTCTTAAGTTGAAGTCAAAAGTCTTTCCTATGTTTAAGAAGTTTGTAGCTATGGTTGAAAATGAAGGCAGGAAACTATCCAGATTCTTAGAAGTGATAGAGGTGGAGAATACTTGTCAAAAGAATTACAAACATTTCTTGATGAGAAAGGTATTACTTAACACCTTACTATGGCTTATACTCCTCAGTAGAATGGTGTTGTAGAAAGAAAGAATAGAGTACTTGTTGAGATGATGTGGAGCATGATGGCATCCAAGAAGCTTTCACCGAAATTCTAGTTTGATGCATTACATATAGCTAATCACATTTTGAATAGGTCATCTACAAAAGCTTTAAAGGTAATCACACCTTATGAAGATTATTATGGTAGAAAAACTAATGTGAGTTACTTTAGAGTATTTGGATCACTTTCTTATGTACATATTGAGAAAAAGAACCGAGGCAAACTAGATGTAAAGGCAAAGAAAGCTATTTTTATTGGATATCCTATTGAGAGTAAAGGATACAGGTTTTATGTTCCAGAAACAAGTGAAGTTATTCTTTCATGTAATGCTTATAATGATGAAAATAAGGTTTATGATAAAGAAGCAGAAATTCCAGAGTTCATTAGTGAAAATGACTATGGATTTTTTAGAAAGATTTTGGATGTAAATGTTCATCCATATCAAGAGGGAGTTAAAACTCCTAGGATTCAAGAAAGAGTTGAAGAAAGAGGAATTTCACAACCTTCTATAGAGTCGGTTCCAGAAGAGACTTTGATTCCACAAATGGAAGAAGTTAGAGTTCTAGAAAGTCATAGTACCTCGGCAAGACAAGTTCCAGAACCTGTGGAAGCTGAAGGGTCAGAAAGAGTTTCACCTAGTAGGTTATATCAAACTTGGAAAGATAGTGGTATAAAGACTTTTATTGGAAGAACAAGGAGTTACACTAGACAACAACAACAACAAGATCATATAAGAAAAAGAAGTCAGACTAGACAGCAACAACAAAGAGATCATGTAAGTTTTGCTGAAGACTTTGAGATTCATGATATTTTGGCACTTATGACTGTTGAAGATGAACCTGCATGTGTTAAAGATGCACTTAACATTCCTATTTGGAGAAAAGCTATGCAAGAAGAGATTGATTCTATTCATAAGAATCAAACTTGGCAGCTATGTGAGTTACCAGAGGGAAAGAAGGCTATATGTGTAAAATGGATCTTCAAAATCAAAAGGAAAGCAGATGGTACTATTGATAGATACAAGGCTAGGTTAGTTGTCAAAGGATATGCACAACAAAAAGGTATTGAATATGATGAGACATTCGCTCCTACATCTAGGATGACTGCTATTAGGTCAATACTTGCTCTAGCAGCACATTTTGGTTGGCATATATATCAACTTGACATTAAGACTGCTTTTCTAAATGGTGATTTACATGAGGATGTGTATATTCAGTAGCCAAAAGGTTTTGAAGAGACATCTAAAGAAGTGTATGGTTTAAAACAGGAACCTAGAGTATGGTATAAAAAGATACATACATATCTTCTGACCATTGATTTCCATAACTCAGATGCAGCTCCTACTCTTTATGTCAAAGCTGAAACAGGTATGATGATTATAGCAATCATTTATGTGGATGATATTATAGTCACAGGTCCCAGAGATGAAGATTTGCAGATGTTCAAAGAACAATTAAAGCAAACATTTGATGTGAATGATTTAGGCATTTTGCATTATTATCTTGGGATTCAGTTTCTGCTTCGAGATGAGTGTATCTATATGACACAACAGAAGTACATTGAGAAACTTTTAGAGAGGTTTGAGATGGGTGATTCTAAACCTATGCAAACACCTATGGATCAGAACATGTCTTTACAAATGGTAGCAGATGCAGAGCCATTTGATGCTACTCTATATAGTCAAGCAGTTGGTTGCTTGATATATCTTTGTAATACACATCCTGATATACAGTTTGCAGTTTCTCAAGTATCAAGGTTCATGTAGAATCCGACAGTGTTACATTGGAAAGTAGTAAAGCAGATCTTTCAATATTTGAAGGGAACTTCAAATTATGCTATGATATTTTCACATTTGTTACTAAAAGGATTTTTAGATTCTGATTGGGCAGGTGATAGAGACACAAGAAGAAGTACTAGTGGATTTTGTTTTTATCTTAGAGATTGTATTATCTCATGGCTTTCGAAGAGACAACACACTATTGCCACTTCATCGTGTGAAGCTGAATATCGTGGAGCATCTATAACTACTCTAGAGTCAGGTTGGTTGCATAAGATTTTCAGTTATCTTAATGGGAGAGTACATGAACCCATTCAAATATTTACAGATAGCCAGAGTGCAATAGTTATAACAAAGAATCCAGTGCATCATGCAAGGACAAAGCATATAGAGGTACACTATCACTATATTCAAGAGCAGATAGCTAAGAAGCACATTGAGCTGGTTTATGTGAGAATGTTGCAGATATTTTTACCAAAGCATTGACTAGAGATAGTCATGAGAAGATTTGCAGGTTACTGAAGCTTGTACCATTGTGACATTGAAGGAGGGATTGTTGGAATCAATGTCCAATGACTTTTATTCCATGCGAACCTGAAACTTCATAGTGTAAAACCATCTTTTAGAAAGCTAAAAGAAAACAAAACAAACATTCCATAGCATCGTTGCTTTTCATGAATAAACTCCATCGTTGTTTTATTGGATCGCTACATGTTTTTGAGACTACATTTTTGCTTTATTAAGACATGCGCACATTTTGCTTTATTCTTGAAGAACATATGATCTTGCTTTATTATGGGAATTTTAACCTATAAAAGAAGGACCAAGCTCATTATGTGATATCACTCAAAGATTTCAAGATAGAGTTTGAAGGTCTTCTTGAAGAGAAAGTGTTCACACACTCTTGAGGAGGTGGAGTCTTGGTGAAGGCAAGGCTACTCTCTTGGAGCAAGAAGTCTTCTACAAGGTGATGGTAGCTATCTTTTGTGAGTTAACCTTATATTTTGTTTTTCGGGTTTATCTACCCTAATCTCAAAATTAGAGTTGGTTGATTTACAATTTTATTACACTATTTTGTGAGAATAAGGTTAGCTTCGTTGCTCATTCACTTCACACACACTTAGATTATTTCAACATAATCTAAATTTTGTATCATCATCTTCTTGGATATTCTTCCATTAGTGAGTGCACCACTTTATATGGTTGAGTAGTACTCCCATGTTGTAATTTGGACATCTATTTTTTAGTGAGTAAGCATCCAACTTACGTTCTCTATCCTTTTCTCAACATCTCTATCTTTCTATCTCTCACATATCATCTTAATTAATTAAGTGTGTATGCTCAAAAGGTTTTATACTGGAACGATCTTCAAGCCCCAAATTCCAACAAACTATCCAAGCAATTTGAGCAAATTGAGAAATTACACGAAACAAGACTACAAGCAGTTGCAAGAATTTATGCTGCAAAATGGAGGCAGAAGGAATATTATGACGCACACATCAAAGACTTCACTACACATTTCCGTTGTGCATAGGAGAACTCATTCTCCACACTATATAGTTGAACCACAAATTTTCTCCTCATGAACATGAATTGTTATATGATGTGAAAATATATCAGTCTTATTGGAAGTCTAATTTATGTTAATTTAATGAGACTAGACTTGAGTTACTCGATTGGATGTCTCTCACAATACATGCTTTGGTTTTAGCTTAAGAGTATTTTCAAATGTTGATTGGGTTGGTAACAAGGATGATACAATATCACCCTCAGACCACATGTGTTTTGCAAGAGGAAATCCACTTTTTTGGCCCATTAAAAAACAAGCCACAATGACACTTTTTGTAGCAAAGGCTGAATATAAAGTTTAGTAGAAGTAATAAAAGAGTTTTTATGGATGAAAATCTTGCAGTTTGAGGTTTCCGCAAGCACATGAACAACACAACGAAGAAGAAGAAACTTGGAGCACAACATAACACTCAATGAATTTCCAAGTGAATGTAAAAAGATAACTGACCGGTTAGCTTATAGGTGTATATACAAGTTGGGGGACAAACCTCCTAAAGAGGGAAAAAAGTTACGTGGTGGCCCTAAGTGTGTTCAGACACATCACTCCCAAAATATATCAACAAATCCCCCCTGGGCGTGATGCAATGAAGAAGTAGATGGCACTCATGTATAAGGAAGTGTCAAGCTATGTGGATAGAGATCAATCCACAAAAGGAAGTAAGCCTAAAGCTTTGCGAAAAGCTTCAACCTTCTTCCTAGGCAGAGCCTTTGTGAAAAGATTTTTAATGTTATCATGTGCGGGCATATATTCCAAACTAGTCTCTACAATAGAGAACCTCTCCCTGCCATAATGATAATGCACCTCAATGTGCTTTGTGTGAGCATGGAACACAAGCTTCCTCGCAACTAGCAATGCACTCTGACTATTAGTGAAGATGGTGGTGGTAGAAGACTGATCAACACCCAAATTAGCCATGTGTTTGACACAAACCTATTCCCCCATCAACTTGCATAAACTCAATGCCCAAATAATGATGCAAATGCCCCAAATTTGACATCTCAAAGAGGCATGCAAATGAGCCTTAAATTCAAAGATATGCTTCTCATTAGGACCAGTTAGCAGCATGTCATCAACATACACAACAATGATCATAAGTATATCATCAACACACTTAACATATAAGGTGCTCCCAATTGGATTGTTCACAAAACCATGTGCAATCGAGTAGGCATGAATCTTTTCATAGCAAGCATGTTGTGCTTGCTTCAAACCATACAATGCCTTTTTCAACTTGCATACTATGTTTTCATGGCTATTGTGCACAAGACCACGGGGCTAAGATACATACACTTCTTCATGTAAGTCACAATTTTGAAGTGTGGTTTTAATGTCCAACTAATCTACATTCCAACCATGATAAAGTGCAAGATCACAAATGCTATGAAATCGTAATCATTCAATGTGGGTGCAAAAGTCTCATCAAAATCAATGCCTCTCTCTTGAGCATAACCTTTTGCAACAAGACTATCTTTATACATGCCAACTATTCCATCACATTTATGCTTTAGCTTCTATACCCATTTTGTGTCGATGGACTTTTTTCCAGGAGGAAAATCACATAAGGAACAAGTACCATTCTTCATAATAGCATCATATTATGATTGCATAGTAGCCATCCAATTTTTTGAATCTTGTGCATCAAAAGAAACAAGTTCATTCTCATCATAGAGACTAGAGGTAGCCATTGCATAGCAATCTGATTCAAAAGAAGCACTATGGGATGTTGAATGAGTATGAGATGATAGAGGTGCATCTAATTCTCTACATTGCAAAGTCTCCACCAACAATTTAGGCATAGGTTTTTGCCTCCTCTATATCATCTCTCTCATCAATAAGTGCATCATGTAAATCCGCATCAGAAATGGTATGATCATCATCATGTGGAACCTATAAAGGTTGAGAAATCACCTCATTCGGACTAGCACTTTTCTATCCACCTATAAAGCAAAGGCATCAAAGTGTCATACACATCTTTGGAGCTAACTGATGACTCCTTAGTACATGAAAGTAATGGCTGAACTACATCTTCCACAAAAGCAACATCATGGCTGACCAAAATGTGTTTAGTCTGTGGATGATATAGATGACAACCTTTGCTTTTAGAGCTATACACAAAAATATACATTTCACTACTTTAACATCCAGTTTCTTGCATTTTTGTTCAAACACTGATGCATATGCTAGACAACCAAAGACATGTAGATGAGCAACATATGGCTTTCAACCATGCCAAGCCTCATATGGAATGAAAGATTGTAGTGCTTTGGTGGGACACCTGTTAAGTACATATGCTACACATATAACACTCTCAAGTTAGAAGCTATGTGGTAAAGCCTCACTTTTGACCATAAACATGATTTCCATGAGACATGCTCTTTCTTTCTACAAATCCATTTTGTTGGGGTGCATATGGCACTATAGACTGATGTTTTATCCAATGTTGAGCCAAAAATGATTTAAAATGAGAGGAAAGGTACCCCTCCTCGATCATAACAAAGGGTGCCCAATTCACATGCTGACAGATTTTTAGCCATAACCAAATACTATTAGAAGCACATAAAGACTTAGGACTTTTCTTTCAATGGATATGGGTACACCCATGCATGCGTGAAACAATCATCAATAAAATTTACAAAGTAAAGGCCCAAAAGAAGGTGTCTACATAGGACCATGAACAAACTGCAATTTATGAGCAGCTCTTATTGAACCATTTTCAGGGAAGGAAGAACACTACATTTTTCTAAAAATACTGCCTCCAGAGACATGTTTACAAGATTTATCAAGTTTGGATAAAGAGGACACCATCTCTGATTTATATAGGCATATCAAACTAGCGTAATTCAAATGACCAAAATTTGCATGCCAAAGCTTTGCATAGATTTTGCATAGTTTATGAGTTTATACAACCCATGGCATAAAATGCTAGAAGCAATAATAACATCACCATTTGACATATCATGAATTGTACATCAATCATCAAAAAAGTTGACAACCAAGCCAGTCTTGGCTAATGCTAAAACTAACAACAAATTTTTCTGGATCCCTAGTACATACAAAGCATCTGACAATGTGAAAGATGTTGGAGTTAGACATCTCCAGAAGCATGTGAACAGCACAAGGAAGAAGAAGAAGCTTGGAGCACAACACACAATATTGAATGTATTACCACTAGAGTGTACAAAGATAATTAGCCCATTAGAGCAATAGGCATATATACAAGCTAGGGGAAAAAACCTGCTAAAGAGGGAAAAAACTGCATTGGTGATCCTAGAGTGTTCACACACATCACTACCTAAATATATCAACAAATCCCCCCCTGGGAGTGATGCAGTGAACAATGACCTAGCATTCATGTATAAGGAAGTGCCAAGCTATGTGGAATCAATCCACAAAAGGAAGTAAGCCCAAACCTTTGCGAAAAGCTTCAAACTTCTCCCTATGCAGAGCCTTCATGAAAAGGTCTGTAACGTTCTCCTACGTGGGCACATATGACAAGCTGATCTCCCCAGCACAAAACCTCTTCCTGACATAGTGATAATGCACCTCAATGTGCTTAGTGTGAGCATGGAACATAGGGTTCCTCGCAATTGCCAATGCGCTCTGACTATCAGTGAAGATGGTAGTGGTAGAAGACTGACCAACACCCAAATCAGCCATAAGGCATCTTAGCCACACACACTCAACAATCGTTGTGAAAGCTACCCTATACTCAACCTCACAACTGGAAGTGGCCACAGTAGGCTGCTTCTTGCTCAACCAAGACATACATGAGCTACCAAACATGAAGCAAAAACCACTAGTGGCCACACAAGTGTCATAGCAACTAGCCCAATCACTATCAGAAAAGGCATGCAAATCTGGTGAGAGTGATCCCCCCCTTGGGATAAAAATTCCAAGTAGCCGGGCACCACTCAAGTAGCGTAAGATGTGTTTAACCTCCTACCAATGCTTGACACCTGGGCAATGCATAAACCTGCTCATCTTGGACACAACAAACTGAATATCTAGCCGAGTAATGCTGTTGGAAGCAGCCAGAGGCACAGATGACGCGGAAGCATGTAACGACGGAGCAGGAAGCCAGTCAAATCTTTTTTCAAAGACTTATGTTTTAAAATACTTTTCAAAAACCTCCAACAGTGATTTTCATCACTATTGTAACATATGTAACATAGAAAACCCCATTTTGTAATCCATAGCTCCATTTTGTGCAAGCCGAGGAGTCCTCGAGCTTGAGGAGCTTAGGTAGAACAAGCGTATCAATTTTCTTTATTTTTAGACATCGTTTACCCTTCCAAATAGCATCTAGGACCTAATTTTTAACTATGCCGGTCACTAGATGTGAAACCGGTCAAAACTAATCTAAAAACTATAAAAAGAGCTAGAGAGCTCATTTTTGAGGGTGGTTAGTGTTGGCTAGTGTGAGCTTAGAGTTCTTTTGAGCTTGTAATAGTGTTCTTGAGTAATAGAGCTAATTTTCCACCTTCCATTGTGTCTTGCTTGTCTCTTCATTGTGTGTGTGTATGTGTGTGTGCATCTTGGTGCTTCTCACCGTCACTCTCACATCATCTCACATTCACGATCTTCATATCACTCCTATCTCTTCCGCGGATTGACAATTAAGGAGGTGAAGCTTCTTAACGTGGTTCTCACCATTGTGCTAGAGCAACACCAAATTTGGCGCCGTTGCCGGGGATCGAGTCTAGGACGAATGTGTGATGGTAAGAGTATAGCAAGAAGTGGCATTGGAAGGTAAAAATTTCAGTTTTTGTTGTTGTTTTTACCTAGTTTTTAGTGTTTTTCACCTCCCCCACACTCCATCTTCATCACCGCATCATCATCTTCATCTCCAAAAAAATCAGAAAATTCACCATATCCACCCATTTCCCTCATTTTCCCTCATTTGTGCATGCGAGAGAGTGAGAGAGAGCTTTTGTGCTTGTGTGTGCTTTTGCTTTCTTGAGTTTTCTTGCAGGAACAGTACTCCAATGCATCAGGAAGGCTGCAAAAAGGTAAGAAAATCACCTTCTGTCAGAAATTTCCGAGTGTGTCAGACCATCGCGATGGTCTGCAACCTTCGGTATTTTTGGTAGGCGACCACACCACGAGGTAGGCGACCCTTGCGCTTGCACGAATCCACAGGTGCATCTCAAAAATTCATAGTTTGGTGGACCATCGCGACGGTCTCAGACCATCGCGATTGTGTCACACCATCGCGATTGGCTCACGCCATCGCGACGGCTCGACCAGACCATCGCGACGGTCTCACGCCATCGCGACGGTTCATTTGGACCATCGCGACGGTTCGGTTGACCCCACACCATCGCGATTGGCTCACGCCATCGCGCCGACGGTGCCACGTGGCAAGTTGGACCATCGCGACAGCTCGCACCCTTGCACCATCGTGACACTTCAAAAATTCAGACCATCGTCATTGGCTCACATCATCGCACCCAGACCATCGCGATTGGCTCAAGCCATCGCATCTGTGACCATCGCGACGGTTCACTTTGGACCATCGTGATTGTTCACGTTGACCGTTGACTGACGCCATCGCGATTGTCCGCCTGTTCAAGCCATCGTGACGGTTCACACTCACGCCATCGCGATTGTCCACTTTCACGCCATCGCGATTGTCCACTTTCACGCCATCGCAATTGTCCACTTTCACGCCATCGCGATTGTTCACCCTCACGCCATCGCGACGGTCCCAGACCATCGCGATCATCTCAGACCATCGCGATTGTGCACCCCCATCGCAAATTTTAGGGTTTCATTTTTTGGCCAATTTTGGGGCTATTTTTGGGAAATTTTTGGGTGATTAGACTCATAGGAGACCCCTTAGCTCATATTTGGAGAAAAACCTGTTTGTCAGTTTTTACCCCCCAGGGCCTGAACGGTCATAACTTTTTCATCCGAAGTCCGTTTCTTGAGCTTAATAGCTCGTTTGAGGTTGACCTAGATAAGCTATTTTGAGGTTGACCTAGTTTGGGACTAGAAAGCCAGGGGGCAAACATTAAAAAGTTGGGCAAAAGGGAAGGGACTTAAAAGGAGTATATACTCAAGTGCTTGATCATCCAACTGTGAATTGGTCTAATATTGGATTTTTCCAGGTCTAGCAAGGGCAATCGAAGGCAACCAAGGCAAGGCAGTGAAGGGCATAAAACTTGGGAAGCGCGGCTTCTTGGGCATCAGAGCAACCAGAAAAGCAGACTCGAGGTTGGAAGATTACTCAACCCCCTCAGTCAATTCTTAGCTTAGGCTAAACGTTAGCATTGTGGATTAAGACGATAGGAACGCCTCAAGTTCAAGAGAGTTAAATTTATCAAGTTCAAGACTAAAGTAAAGGTGTGTGACACGAAAACCTAAAGGAAGGAACATAAGTCTGACGGAACGAGAACTCAAAGTATCACGGAAAGTCGAATTCCTGACGCATACATTAAGACAAGAATCTAAAGAAATTTAAAAAGAATCAAGAAAGTAATAACAAAGAATCTGTGACGATCTGAGCGTGTACTGAGTGTGCAAGGAAGAAAATTAATGAACCTTAGATCGGGCAAATAGATAGGTAAGGCAGACCGACGAAGCCTTAGATCATCAGAGGCAAGTGTAAGAACTACTGCACGATCGTGGGCTCAACAGTTGAACACTAGTTATCCCTACGAGAGCTCAGATACCAGCGAATCAGAAATGGCATTTAGCACAGAAAGACCAGAAGGAGGGTCGAATGTAGCCTATTTAGAAAAACCAGAAGGACCCTATAGGACTCAACTAGAGTTTCTCCGAACCAACCAATTAGGTGCTCGCATCTATGAGGATGGTTTGCGAAGCCAAGTGGTGCAAATGCACAACCCCGACCAACCCATTGGATTGGAACATCCAGTGGTGAAATTCAAGAGAGACGCATACATAGACAAGGAAGGAACAATGTACATCTTAAGTATGCAGCCAAACAATACCAACGAGTTTGGCGTGATTCAGCTAGAGATGGAAACTAAATCTCAAGGAAAAGAACCATTAGAAGAGCCTAGAACACCTAGAGGGAAATCTGTACTGACACGAGTACTAATCCCGGATTGGATCCCTCAGGACAACAGAAGCATAGAGTTGTTTGTAAATAAAGAAACTGATGAAGCCTTTTGGAGATACAAGACCGAAATACTTAGTGAGGTAGGTATCATCACTATATACGAGTTCAAGGACCCGGATACACCTGGAAAGGTTGTATACCTGGATGAGACTTCAGAAAGAGTCTTTGTGGTGCCTGACCGCGCTAAAAACACATACACATGGAGAGGTGAATCGGTATTCCCTCCATCTAGGACGAACATGAATACAAGTCAACAAGGGGCAGGAACATCATCAGCCCATGGAAATCAAAGAGAGAAAAATAAAGAAAGACCCGAAGTAAGCTTCACTCATCCCATAGGGAGAGATAGAACAACCACAGACACTAATAGAGTAGATAGGCAAAGAGATCATGGAATACCAGGTGGTAGAGATGATTTTCCTCTACCCAGACCACGTGAACACGCAAGAATATTGAGACCCACTCAATTAGTGAAATCCATGAAGAATTACTTTGATGGGACAGGAGATCCCTATGACCACGTCGCAGAATTCAAGCAAGTACTAAGAGCCGAACAAGTTGAAGACATGTTCACGCAATACAACGCATTTGGACTAACGTTAAAGGATACAGCTTTAACTTGGTTCCAACCATTGCAACAAAGGCAATTTAGAGACATCCATCACTTTTTAGAGTCATTCATCACTGAATTCTCTAAAAGTGGGATTAGACATGACACGTCTTCGTTGATTCATAGCTTTAAACAGACCCCTCAGGAAACAGTTAGACTGGCAGGACGTAGGTTTAGACAATATGTTGAACGATGTCCAATGCAAGAGCTACCCTCACAAGCCAAGCAAGTGTCATTGTTTTTAGACGGCTTGTTGAGCTCTAAACTATGCTCCTACGTGTACCTAAAAGAACCCAGAATGCTAGAGCAATGTGTAAGAATTTGTATAGACATTGAGGACAACTTAGGAGATGAGTTAGAACTCTCAAAGGTCTACAAGGATTCAGACTGTTCATCTCTAGCATCCACAAAATTGTCTAGCTCAATAGAAGACCTAGCAGAAAAAGTGGCCCAGAAATTAGGAGTTTCTAGTAAACCTAGGGTGCTAATGAACAAGCGTTGTTACACCTGTGGTGGTGACCATATGGCGAATGTGTGTCCCAATGCAACACAACCTCAAGCCAACCCTAGTGGCCAATACTGTACAATTGAGAGAAGATACACGAATCATACGGCTCAGAACTGCCCATACAACAAACAAACCATGAGACAGAACTACCCGCAAGCATACCCACAGCCAGGTAGGTATCAAGGCCAATACAATGCTCAGCCTTATTACTATAGGCCTCCTCAGAACTACCCATACCAGGCTCAACAGAGACCTCAACTTGTCTTAGCTCAGCAGCCACCCCCACCAGCGAATGTCATCTCAGTCAAATATGCTGCTGCAGAAGAGAATCTAAGTAGGGCCTTAGTGCCTTCTTCACCTTTGATCACAGAAAGTGACCCAAACTCAAACAGTTTTGACTCCACTCATGTAGATAGTCCACCCGCATATTACACAGAGTCACCAGAACACGTAGAAACATATCATTACGATAGTCCACCAGTGGAACCTAGTTGGGAGCCCGACTATGCTAATGTGATGTACACAAACCCAAATCCACGGCCCCAAATAAGACAACAAAGACCACAGGGCCCTAGAGGACCATGCTTTAGGTGCCAAGGAGATCATTTCATAAAGGATTGTCCACATCCCCTGATAGCAGGACAATCACAGTACTATAACATCCAAGGCTTTTGTGCTGATTGTGGCAAAGAGCACATAATCAAAGATTGTCCTAAAAATCCAGTTAATGCTTCAAATGTGACACCGATCAACGTGATAGGTATTGTGAATAACGCAGATGGATCCAACCCTACATACGTGCCTATCCAAGCTATAACAAGAGCCCATGCGCTCTTACAGAACCAAAAGCTTAATCAAGAGAAAGTAGCCGGAACCAGTGAAGTTGCAGAATCTAGCAGTAAAAAGACAAAATCTTGGAAAGATTCTAGAGAAAGAATTAAGAGAAAATGGAGTAAAAAGATAACTGAGTTGGAAGGAAGTTTGAAGGAATCTAGAGCCAAAATCCTAGAATTAACTCCACAGGAATTGAATCAAGAGAATCCAGCTCAGAAATCAGGATCAGTTTTAGCGGAACCCATACCAGAAAATCTAGACATGATGTTTCGTGCATATCAGGCTAGATTAAAAGAGGGACCTCAGGTAGCTGAAATGAGTAAAAACTACCCTCGAGCTGATCTAGAAATTGAGAGAACTAAACTTTGCATGAAGATGGTAGAACTAGCACAAACTTTGTTCGACGACTCTAGATATCTTAATTGGAATAACATGGCAAAACCGGAATTACATTTTCAAGGACTAATGGAGAGGCTAGAATACTTGATAGAGAGCAAAGAGAAAAAAGATCAGCATAGGAACCCTATTGTCTCAGAGACACAGGAAAGGAATGCGCCATCCCTGTCTCAAGTACCCAACTCAGAAAGTCAAGACAACCTGTCTTCCATACATAGGTACTCACATGAATTTTTGAGAGAGATCCAAGAAGAGAAATGGAGAAAGGAACAAGGAACACATCCTCCTATTCAAGAAATAGACGACTTGCAAGAACAATTTCCCCAAGACATTCCCTCTATATACGATGATGTAGAGGAAGAACAACTGAGTGAACACACAGGATTTGAATCTAATTCTTTACAAGAATTACCTCAGTTCATGGGACCTTGGGAAGCAAAGTCTATTAGTATGAGAGCACCCACGATAATAGTGAGGAATGACGAATCAATAATCCCTAGAAACACGGAAGTGATCAAGAATACCAAAGTACAGTGTAACCTTACTCTAGAGGAGTTGTTAAAGGTAAAACCAGAATTGTGGAAACATGTAGCAAATCAATTCCCCGAGCTTGCTACTACTCCCTCACAAATAGGATCACGAAATAAGGTACCAGAAATACCCGTAGAAAAGATTGGAGATGTAAGCGAAGGAGAGGAAGGTAACACTTATCTTCCGATAACCCATCAGGACTACACCACGAAAGCCATCTTAGATTCAGGAGCTGGCGTAGCCATCACTACCACCGCTTTATGGAAACGTTGGGGTAAGCCAACATTAAGACCCACCAGGATGAAGCTACAAATGGCTGACGGACACATAGAAAAACCATTAGGCTTACTAGAAGGCATATCTCTCACCACTTGTGGTGTAGAATTTGAGCATACCTTTGCCATTTGTGACTTTACAAAAAACCATGCTTATGAGATGATATTGGGACGACCATTCATGCGTCAGTTGCAAATTGTACAAGATTGGGGAACTAATTCTTTGTACTTGCAACATTTAGGGGTGACTACCAAAGTCAATCTTAAAGACTATTCACATCGAGATGTACCCCCAATACAATGGAATACCATCCATAAGACACCAGTAGAGACGGAATCCGTGCACTCATTAGAATCAGATCCTTCTTGGTTGCATGAGGATACCCATTTATGGATGTGTAAAGTAGCCAAACAAGAGGAAGAAAGATTAGAAGCAAGGACCTTAGGTGCAGAACAACATCCACGAACCCTTCAAGATCCAGCCTATGCACCTGTAGTATTCCTAGACGAAGAGTTTGAACCCCATGGTTGGGCAGAAATCCTAGCAACCATGGATGTAGCCATCAATGAAGAACAATGGACACCCCACTGTGACGAGGATGGCTATGACATATCAATTTTCACGATAGAGTCAATCATGTGCGATGCAATTTTAGAAGAGTGTGAACCTAACACTGATGCATTTGAGGATGCAAGCGATTTTGATTTAGAATCAATTATCATGGACCCACCCTTTGCATCAGAGGAAGAATATTTTTTCGAGGTAGAGACTCACACTCAGAGACACGAGGAAATTACGAATGAGGTGAGGTTAGCCACGGAAGTGACTAACAAGAGTGAAGGCAAGAAAAGAAAGAAGAAAGCAACCATGTCAAAAAAAGAAGAATCTTTGTTTGAAGTACCCGAGAACTTCAAGAAATATGAAATCGAAGATAGAAGAATCATGGTACGAATGCCTAATAGAAAAGCGAATGACGGACAAGTATATGATAACCGAGAGAAAACCAAGAAAATAATAGTTGCTATCGAAGGAGAAGAAGAAAAATGTACATACATAGGGCATGATTTGACAACTGAAGAAGAAGAAGAGCTAGTTGCCCTATTGCGCGAATATAGAGATATTTTTGCGTGGAGTTACAAAGATTTGAAAGGAGTAGATCCAGATATATGCTCTCATAGAATCCCTATGACTCTAGATGCAAAACCGACAAAACAGAAACCTTACACGTACAATGATAACTACGCTGCGAAGATTAAAGAGGAGATAGATCGCTTGATAGAAGCAGGATTCATTTACGAAATTGAGCATACCGAATGGGTATCCCCCATTGTGGTTGTGCCCAAGAAGAATGGAAAATTGCGTGTGTGTATTAACCTTAAAAAAGTTAATGCCGCCACGATTAGAGACAGTTATCCTCTTCCTATCACGGAACATCTATTGGAAAGAGTTGCGGGCAAGGAAGTTTACAGCTTTCTTGATGGATTTTCAGGCTATAACCAAGTAGCCATTGCTCCAGAGGACCAACACAAGACGGCATTTGCCACTGAATGGGGCATATTTGCATTTCGGGTAATGCCATTTGGCTTAACAAATGCACCCGCCACTTTCTAGCGACTCATGTGTCATGTTTTTAAGGAATTCCTACGCAAGAGTTTGGAAGTATATGTCGATGACATATGTGCTCATTCTAATATCAGGCAGACACATATCCCAGAGTTAAGACAAATATTTGACAAATGTCGAGAATATCAGGTTTGTTTGAACCCAGAAAAATGCGTTTTCATGGTCAGACAAGGCGAAATTCTAGGACACATTGTGTCAAAAAATGGAATCTCTACAGATGAAGAAAAGGTGAAGGTAATTGCAGAATTACCTAGACCAACTAATGTGAAAGAGGTACAGGCATTTATGGGCCATTGCGGATATTATAGGAGATTCATACACATGTATGCAATCATAGCCAAGCCTTTGTACTCTCTTTTAACCAACTTTGAATGGACAGATGAATGTGAAAATTCATTCAATGAACTCAAACGACGTTTGTGCTCAGCACCTATATTGACTACACCAGATTGGAGTAAGCTATTCCATGTACATGTGGATGCATCCAATTATGCCATAGGATGTGTGTTAGCACAACCCACGGATGAAGGTAACATAGATCTCCCCATAGCTTATGCGAGCAGACAATTGAACGCAGCAGAAAGAAATTACACCACGACGGAACGAGAAGGATTAGGGATGATCTACGCAGTAAAGAAGTTTAGGCACTACTTGTTGGCCAATAAGTTCAAGTTCTTTACAGATCATCAAGCCCTATTGTACCTAGTCAACAAGCCATGTAACACAGGACGACTAATACGTTGGTTTCTATTACTCATGGAGTATGATTTTGAAGTCGTAGTCAGGAAAGGAAAGACACATCTTAGAGCTGACCACCTTTCAAGATTAACCTCAGGAGAAGCTCCTCAAGGAGTAGTGGATGATCTACCAGACGCATACTTGTTTAACCTTGAGATAGCACCAGAATGGGCTAAACCTATAGTCCCTATTCTGACATACGGACCCAAGAATCCTAAGATAAAGATCAAAGAAGGAGAGATTACCAAGTCTCAGAGATACCAAATAATGGCAGGAAGCATATATAAACAGGATAATCAAAAGATTCTTGCTTGTTGTGTAGATGAATCGGAACATGCGAATTGGTTGCAATTAGCACACATAGGTGCATTAAAGCAACATCATTCAAAACATCGAACATTACAGACTTTGCATAGATTAGGAGTATATTGGCCTACGATGGAAGCAGATGTCTACAAGTTGTGTAAGGAATGCAATGTTTGTTGTGAAAGACCACCAGTAGAGCATGCTACACTATATCACGTGTCTCTCACACCAGACTGGAGTGAACAATTAGTGACATACTTGAGGACGAAGACATTCCCTCAAGGCATGACCTTAGCTCGACAACGTAGTCTAGAGTAGGAAGCTCAAGATTATTCACTTATTGGCGATAACCTATACAAAAGAGGACGAGATGGATATCTAAGACAATGTGTTCATGAGAGCGATTATCTGAGCATACTAGAGACTGCACACCAAGGTGTTGCAAGAGGTCATTTTGGACCCGATAGGATAATCAAAGCCATCCTCTTTGCAGGATTATGGTGGCCCACTCTTCACATGGATGCTCATACCTATGTAAAGAGATGTGATGTGTGCCAAAGAACTCAGTTTCCTACTCGCAGAGACGAAATGCCATTGAAACCCATGATGGGCGGACGTGCATTTTCTAAGTGGGGTATAGACTTTGTAGGACCCATTAACCCCCCTGCAAAAGGCACACATGCTGAATACATTATTGTTGCCACAGATTATCTTACGAAATGGGTAGAGGCAAAAGCCACGAAAAAGAATGATGCACACACAACTGCAAAATTCTTATTTGAGAATGTCTTTACAAGATATGGATTGCCTATAGAGTTAGTGAGCGATTGAGGCACTCACTTTCTAAACCAAGTCATTGAATATTTGTTACAGGATTTTATGGTGATTCACAAGAAATCCGCACCATATCATCCTTAAGCCAATGGTCAGGCTGAAAGCACTAATAAGATCCTTTGTCACGTACTGACAAAACTCGTGAACAACAAACGTTCAGATTGGGACAAACAGTTACACCACGCTGTTTGGGCATATCGAGTGGCCTACAAGACCATACTCAATGCAACTCCCTTTCAGATGGTTTTTGGTCAGAATGTAGTGCTTCCTTTGGACTTCTTGATACCGACCCTTAAGGTTGCACAAGAACATCAGTGGACCGGCCATGAATTATCAGCGAGGATAATGGACTTGGAACGATTAGGAGAAACTAGGCTAAAGGCTGCAGCAGACATATATGCAGCGAAGAAGCGACAGAAAGCATATCTTGATGCACATGTGAAAGATAAAGGCCTAAAAGAAGGAGATTTAGTTCTAGTATATACGCTAAAGCAACACGCACGTAAGTTAGAAAAGCGAGGTTATGGACCTATGATCATTAACAGACTGTCAACAAGGGGAGCAGTACAATTAGCCACTTTAGAAGGAGATATAATGCCTAATTATATTAGTGGCTGTAGAGTCAAGCTATATCAGGAACCTCTTACTGAGGATATGCTTAGACGACTCACGTTAGCAAAGAAGCGTAAGGAGGAAGAAAATAGAATACGAGCGGAAGCTCAGGCAGAAGCAATAGAACGCATTAAACGCCTGAAGTTAAGAAGACAAGGACTAGGGAGAGAACATTATAACCATCCGAAAACTACACCCAGATACCCCATGGCCATGTGTCAAGTAAAGTCAACCACTCATCCTAGTATAGTGGACAGGAGACCATTCATTACAGTCAGGCTAGAACACGACAACCCTTGCCAAGAGCTCAGGGCTTTAATTGACTCAGGTGTTGCGACTAGTGCTATTAGATGGTCCCACTATAAGGATTCAGGAATAGAAATGCGGCCAATTGAGGCATACCTCATAGGCCTAGGAGGCATGGAAACCCCTTGCATGGGTGAGGTGGACCTTCCTATCCTCATTAAGGATGTGACCATGACAGCGAAGCTACTAGTGTGCCATGATGACGACCTGATAGAACCCCTAATCCTTGGCCAAGATTGGCTATACGATCACTCAGTGGACCTAAATCTTAGACAAGGCTCCTTACAGATTGGAACCTTAGAACAGAAGTGAGTGATACCGCTTGACTTCCCTAACGGCATCCCAACTGAGGTTTGTAACCCTAGACCCTATGAAACGCATGCGACGGAAGACCAGAAGATCTTGGGTCAGACCAGTCACGTCACGTCTACACCAACCCACTCGGGCTTGGCTATGGACAATTGTCAATCAGAAGAACGACAAGAGATCTTCCCTGGGGCTTCCTGCAAACTAGAAGGGGCAGCTACCCAACCGCTAGGGCAGATGAACACAATCAGCAGTCAGGTGGGTTGCATCAGCGGCCAAATGAGCACAACACTCTGCGGTGCTCATCCTTCCAAACTTGCTGCGGACTGGCCTAGATTAAAGATAAATAACGAATCACTTCCTGATGGGCAGGTCACGCAAGTGTTGGATCTCCCTTCTTTTCCAAAGCAGAGCGTCCAATGGACCTCTCAAACCCAACCACGAACGAGTCAACCACAACAGAGGGACCGAGACCGACGACACCACCAGACAAGGCAAAGGAAGGAGCAGTATCAACATCACAGAACAAGTGGCACGAAAAAAATATGGGTGCCAAAAGGACAGCAACCACAGGCTATTGGCAACACTGCAGACGAGAACAGGACAAAGTTTCAACAAAAGCAGAGTCAGCATCCAAAGTCCCCTCGATCTTCTTCCCCAAGTACAAATACTCGGCAGATTTGGATCGCCAAGAAGTATCTTATCAATCGACCCACACCCATGCAGATTTGGGTACCCAAACAATGTATTATAGCCCCACCCTCAAGCCATGTAATATATACCCCTCAGAAATCTTTCCATCCTTCAATACCACCAAACCCGATACCACTTTTCGTCCCCCAGCAGAAACACACCACCCACTCAAAGACTCTTAGGAAATGGATACCGAAACGTATCCAGACGTCTTCTTGTACCATCGTATCTAACAATTCTCCCACCCCGTTTAAACTCCACCCTTGTACTAATTCACCTTCAACCAAACCTTGTATAAATTCATACACCCAAACCCCACATCATGCATAATAAAAGCTCATCAAGAATTGCAGGCATAACCTGACCATGTAGGCGTCTAGAGACCTGCATTAGTTTTGCAAATAATCATTGCATCAATCACTTCACGACACTTGGCTACACGGGTTACACATCGGTTATGGAAAGGGATTGCGGTCTCACCTTAATGGGATCATAATTAATTTCCATACTAATGTGTTAATCTTTTGTAGCAGATCTTTTCCATTAGCTCATCAGTCATCATGCAAACCGAAGCAGGACCATCAGAAGCTGGCCCCAATGCACCGATGGCCACTATTGGAGAATTACTCGCGGAATCTTATCCTACTATGCAACCACCAGAGTTTCAAGGTTTTCCAGGACCCATGCCAATCGATGATCCTCCTAGAGGATATACTGAGAAGATTCATCATAATTCTCACTGGTTTCAAGGCCTAGCAGGACCCTTAGCAGACACTGATTTCATATTTGAGGCCAATTTGGCATTTGATCTCCGCACATGGACCAAGTACTAGTTCTTTTCAAGAGAATTTGAAGGACTGCAGAACACACAAGATTTAACGCACGTTTGGGCACAAGCGGGATTTACAGAGTATTTTAGCGACCCTCTGCCTAAACCCGATTTTTACAGGTGTTTTTACTTGGTAACCACCTTAACAGCTTCAGAAAACAAGGATATACCTGGCACATTCATGTTACCATCCTTGGTAAATGATCCTCCATTCAGAAGGTTTTATTTGTCTAAAGATTTAATTCGCGCAGCTCTGAAAATACATGGAACACACACTCCGACGGAGAGGGAACGGCTAGTCCCAGAGCAGATGAAACGTGGTGACGTAACTAAGTGGGAGGATATTTCAGCCATAACCCCTGAGCTTTCCAAGCCATTACGGATATGCATGCAGCACTTTGCTTTTCAAGCTCAGGATCGTTTTACCATGCCCCACAAGAGAATCTGGTTTGGACTATACTTAGCATGTACTGGACCTCAAACGGTTGATCTAGCTAGCTGGATAATTGATCAGCTCTATTTGGCACAACATAGATGGGAACGAAAGAAAGTCATCAATGGATGTTGTGCACTTACAAGGATTATATATATGTGTTTGGCATATGATTTACCCATAGAGCGTGCCATGACCAGTGAGGAACTGAAAGCATTTAAAGGCACCACTAGGAAGGCTAGAAAGTCTAGCAAAGGCAGAGCCGGAAAGCGGATGAGAGGTACTATCCCATGCCTACAGGTCCCAGAATCACCCTCTCCACAACCATCTCCAGAGCAGTCACCAACAGCAGCCACTCCCACGGTACCACCAATTCGTATACGGTTATCAAGACCAGTTACGCCGAAAGGCACCACCAGTACTGTTGCACCCCAAGCAGCCACAACCACAGAACCTATCACCTCAGCAGCTGAACTTCCCACCACTATTGGTGCGGAAGCTTTCTCTTTTCCAATACCGCATTTAGAACCAGGACAAGCAGAGCCACTGGACCAAACTTTTGATTTTGAGATGCCCGATGCATTCTCCAATGAGTTCCAGTTTTCAGAAGGACAATTTTTTTCTCAAGAATTTGAAAGGCCTAGCTACCCTACCACACCCAGGGATCAGCCCCAAGGACAGATCGTGTCCAACTCTGATGACGAAAGAACAGCAACCGATGATGACGAAGGAGACGATGAAGCTAGCCAGGGAACACATGAATCCCAAGAGCATGAACAGACAGATGGCCAAGGCCAACAAACAGACACACATGGCGATACAAGTACCCATGAAGATGAAACTTACGAGGCAACAGCTTACACACTAGCTATCAAGAAGCTGTATAGAACTATGGAAAAAGTTTGGGCACGCAAAAAGCTGACAGAGGAAGAGAGTCAAACAATAATAGAACAAGAACTTGTCAGAGGCGGATTTGAAGACGCATACATCAAAGGATTCAGAGAGTTAGTCAAATCAGTAGGCTCCAACGAAGCCCTCAGGTACTTGCAACGAAAGCCACTACCATAGTTTGACCCCCGCAGAGTACGACTACTTTCAAAGCCCGGCGAATACATTCGTGTACCAACCGGAGCACAATCTTCAGAACAAGCCAGGGAGGCACGCCTCCTCCCCGAAAGTTTGTTGGCTGTAGAAACCATCTTTGTAGATTCCCCACCCTGCGCTACAGCTGTACAAACCTCAGTAGTCACTGAAGTACCGACCACCCCAACCGCTCCTCCATCACCGCCCATTCCTCCAGCCTCCCCTCTTCACCCTCCTTCCCCCAGACCAACATCTTCATTCGCCGGTGGTGTTGCAGAAATAGTCTTTACGACCACTCACCCCACAATTCCCGCACCCATTAGCCCTAGTCTACCCCCTCCCACACCCACCTTTCTATCCAACCCCTTCCTTCATCAATCTTTTCCATCTTTTCCCACAACTCCAAGACCCCTTTTCCCATTCCCTCCGCCATTAACCTTCTCCCCCGTCTCACCTCCCCGACCCACTGTAACCCCTCTTCCCCCTTTCCACCAAGCTGCTCCAGCCAGCCCCCCTGTAAATTACCCCTCAACCTTTGTAAATCCCGTATTTACACCAGCACGAGCACCCACGATCACACCCATATTCACGGTCACTGCACATCTCACCACCCATTGCACCATCACTCACTTCACTCACAGCACAAACATTTTTAGGCACATCACAATTTTCAACAATCACTACATCATCCACCTTCCCACCCCCATTCCCAATTCCCGTTGCATCTACACCAACTGCATCTTCATTTAGCACCCCATTAACACTATCACCCACTGTAGATAATGCATTTCGACAGATGTTCATGTGTATGACGCAAGTAAGAGATGAGTTCACATCTCTTGGTGATAATTATCAGTAGCTGCAGAGGACAACCAATGACTTACAGTCGAAGCTTAATTTATTGTCTATTGAGAATGCCTCTCTGAACACCCGCTACCAAGAATTACGCGAGGCTTATCACAAATTGGAACTAGAAAGCGAAGAAAAGACCAAGGAAGCCACTGCTGACCTGCATAACTTATTAAGAGCCCAAACAGTCCGCAATGCCATGCTAACACAAAACATGGGCTTACTACGAAGACACCTAGCAGCCGCCAAGGAAGAAAACCAGCGCTTACAGGATCAGAACCGAGAAAACTTAGAAGCAGCGCTCGACCACCCAGACCAACCGCTCAGTCCTAGCAGGTTCAAAGCCATTCCTTCAGACTCGATGAGGATGCTGCTAGACGGTCATGTAAGATTACTAGATGAATACGACCGCATGAACGAGGAAGTACAGAAACTCAAAGAAGATCACAAATTACTCCAGTTACGAGAACCAGCACACCAAGACATACCAGCACCTGTGGACCCCTCTCCTGACCTCCTAGAGGAACTCAACTCATTACGGGCCCAGGTATCGACCCTTGAATCAAGGATTGCAGTATATGAAGCGCCACCAAGGCCAGATTCCCCACCTGAGCTTCCAGCTGAGGAAGAAACGGTCACCATCCCGGTGGAGGAAACGTTTGAAGAAGCGTACGAGCCACAACCCATCCCAGGCGGACGCGTCACGGCCGAAGGTCAGATGACGTACGAACTTCCGACCCCCGCGTGGATGAAGAATATTGAGGAACTTGGAACAACGCACTCAGCTAGAGTAGAGGCACAATTACATGCCATGGCGATGATAGAAGAAAGAATATTACAGTCTCCATTCTTTGCTCATTTGGCCCCGTGACGATACATATCTGGGCACGAGCTACAGTATAAACCGTATTTTATGTTAATGGCCGAATACCAGTTAGCCATTGAGAAAGAGACAGGTAAGAAACCATCGCATGCAACTCAATTCGAGGCGGCTGATTTGCCACTAGATGCACAGAAAGGAAGGATCTATCAACCAGAGTGGCGAAAAGATTTACTACAGCAGTATCCAGAGATGATGAGTACATGGGTAAAGGCACCTTTGCATTTGAAGTACAATCCGTGTTGGGGACCAGTGCCACGACGCCGCTCCTGGACTGCCTTTGCTATTAAGGTACAAAACAATAAGCAGTGTCAAGACTGGTTGAATTACCCCTATTTTAAGCCACCCATTGAGTTACCAACTGTTGGCTACATGATGGCTACAATTCGCCACTGGCTCCCTAGATTAAAGCATATGGATGATATAGCGGCGCATATGACTGTCAAAATCTTTGACATGATGCAAATGATTTTTAAAGTCTTCCGACGCGTCAAGGCACCACATGTCAACACCCCGGGCTTTGAGCATGGCAATTTTGATCTGGTATATGATATGAGTACAACGCCATCGCTACGGGTGTGTTATGCCTGGCACTGCAGAATAAAGTACCTACCGGCGTGCTACAAGCAGACATTCGAAGAGATGTTCACAACCGGCTTCTGGGAATACCATTCAGAGGTATTCATAAGCAGGCCTACATATTTATTACAATTATTTGCCTATGAACGAATGGTCTATTCCACACACTATCAGCTCCCGCCACCGGAAGAACCGCAACCAATCGACTGGGAGAAACTCGAGGCAGATCTGGCCCGAGGCATTCGTATCTCCAAGCACACCCTCGCTCAAGACCTCCTACAGAATTATATCCGGCAGACCTCACAGCAAGGTTCTGTCAGGGACGACAGAAGCGAGAGGGAGGGGGGTGTTGGAAGCAGCCAGAGGCACAGACGACGCGGAAGCATGTAACGACGGAGCAGGAAGCCAGTCAAATCTTTTTTCAAAGACTTATGTTTTAAAATACTTTTCAAAAACCTCCAACAGTGATTTTCATCACTATTGTAACATATGTAACATAGAAAACCCCATTTTGTAATCCATAGCTCCATTTTGTGCAAGCCGAGGAGTCCTCGAGCTTGAGGAGCTTAGGTAGAACAAGCGTATCAATTTTCGTTATTTTTAGACATCATTTACCCTTCCAAATAGCATCTAGGACCTAATTTTTAACTATGCCGGTCACTAGATGTGAAACCGATCAAAACTAGTCTAAAAACTATAAAAAGAGCTAGAGAGCTCATTTTTTAGGGTGGTTAGTGTTGGCTAGTGTGAGCTTAGAGTTCTTTTGAGCTTGTAATAGTGTTCTTGAGTAATAGAGCTAATTTCCCACCTTCCATTGTGTCTTGCTTGTCTCTTCATTGTGTGTGTGTATGTGTGTGTGCATCTTGGTGCTTCTCACCGTCACTCTCACATCATCTCACATTCACGATCTTCATATCACTCCTATCTCTTCCGCGGATTGACAATTAAGGAGGTGAAGCTTCTTAACGTGGTTCTCACCATTGTGCTAGAGCAACAAATGCATAAGTAAATCAAGCATCCAAAAGTGTGCTGATAGAGAATAGCATCAAATGCATCTCCAACATCATGAGTACTCAATCGTAAACCTATCTCCATAGGAGTGGCAATAGGCTTATAGTCTTCAAGGCCAAAATGCTGCAATAATGTGTCAATATATTTCGTTTGACACAAAGCCATTCCACCATCAACTTGCATAAATTGAATGCCCAAATAGTGATGCAAATGCCCCAAATCAGACATCTCAAATGAGGCATGCAAATCAGCCTTAAAATCATCAATATGCATGTCATGAGGACTAGTGAGCAGCATGTCATCAACATATACCACAATGATCAGAAGCACATCATTAGCATGCTTGACATATATGGTGCTTTTAGTTGGATTGTTCTCAAAACCATGTGCAATCAGATAGGCATGTATCTTTTTATACCAAGCACGTGGTGCTTGCCTTAAACCATATAATGCCTTCTTTAACCTACACACCTAGTTTTTCATGCCCATTTTGCACAAAGCCACGGGGCTGAAAAACATACACTTCTTCATGCAAGTCACCATTTAAAAATATTGTTTTAATGTCCAACCAATGTACATTCCAACCATGATGAGCTGCAAGTGCACATATGCTATGAACAGTAGTCATTCGGCAAGTAGGAGCCAAGGTTTCATAAAAATCAATGCCTCTTTCCTGTGCATAACCCTTTGCAACAAGCCTAGCCTTATACCTATCAACTGTTCCATTAGGTTTACACTTGAGCTTTTATATCCACTTTGTGCAAATGGCCTTCTTGCCAGGAGGCAAGTCACATAAAGACTAGGTACCATTCTTCATTATAGCATCATATTCAGATTGCATAGCAACCATCCAATTTTTGGAATTTTGTGCTTCTTCAATTGAAATAGACTCATTCTCATCACAGAGACTAAACATAGCCATATCATAGCAATATGATGCAAAAGAGGCAGTATGAGAGCGTGATCGAGTACAATATGACAAAGGTGTATCGAATTTGCTGTCACGCATGGTTTGCACTAGCCATTTTGGCATAGTTTTAGCCTGCTCAATATCAGCCCTCTCATCAACAAGTGTATCATGTAAATCTGCATCAGAAATGGGATGATCTGCATCATCACATGAAACCTGCAAAGGTTGAGAAGTTGCCTCATTAGGACCAGAACTAGACTGTCCACCTATAAAAAGAGGAAGCAAAGTATCATACATGTCTTCGGAGCTAACAGATGTCTCCGTAGTACATGAAAGCAATGGTTGAATAGCATCTTCCACAAAAACAACATCATGGCTAACCAGAATGGGTTTAGTATGTGGATGATACACGTGATAGCCTTTACTTTTAGAACTGTACCCAACAAAAATACATTTTACTACTTTATCATCCAATTTTCTACAATGTTGTTCAGGTACTAATGAATATGCCAGACAACCAAAAACATGCAGATGAGCAACAGATGGCTGCGACCATGCCAAGCGTCATATGGAGTGATAGACTACAATGCTTTAGTGGGACACCTGTTAAGTACATATGCTGCACACATGACAACCTCAAGCTAGAAACTATGTGGTAAAGCCTGACTCTTGACCATACACCTCGCCATCTCCATGAGTGACCTATTCTTTCGTTCACCAACTCCATTATGTTGAGGTGAACACGGCATTGTACACTGATGTTTTATCCCACATTCAGCCAGAAATGCATTAAAGTCAAAAGACATATATTCCCCCCTCGATCAGAATGGAGGGTGCCCATTTTACATGTTGATAGATTTTTAGCCAAAACCAAAAACTATTTGAAGCACATAAAGAGTTTGGACTTTGCCTTCAATGGATATACCCATGCATGCCTGGAAAAATCATCGATGAAAGTCACGAAGTAAAGATAGTTCCCAAAAGAAGGTGTCTGCATAGGACCACAGACATCACTATGTACAAGTTGCAATTTCTGAGTAGCCCAAACTGAACAATCTTTTGGAAAGGAAGAACGTTGCATTTTGCCCAAAATACAACCTTCACAAACATGTTTTGCAGGTGCCTCAAGCTTGGGCAAAGAGGACACCATTTTCACATTTCTGCAGGCGTAGCAAACTAGCAAAGTTAAGATGATCAAAGCGTGCATGCCAAAGCTTTGCATTTGACATAGCCTAAGAATCATGTACTGCACATGCCAAATCATTTACAGATCTTTCATAGTCTATGAGATTATACAGCCCATGACATAAAATGCCAAAAGCAATAATGACATCGCCATTTGACAGATCTCGAACTGTACATCTATCATCAACAAATTTCACAACTAAGCCAATCTTGGCTTATGCAAAAACTGATAACAGATTTTTCTTGATCACTAGCACAAACAAAGCATCTGACAAAGTGAAGAACTACCATAAGTAGTGGTCAAAATGATCTTACCAACTCCCATAACAGGATAGGAGGAGTTGTTGGTGCATGTAACAGTATTCCCTGTAGGGGTAGGCTCGAGTGAAGAGAAGAAAATGCGCTTCGAGGTAATATGTTTGGTTGCCCCACTATCAAAGTACCAAACATCTGAATCTACTGCAGACATGCACTTCTCATGAGAAGATGGGTCAAAACTGCAAATAGTAGTAAACACCCATTCTTCTTCCTGCACAAGATTAGCATACTCTGTTTTCGGTGTAGAGACCTTTGCAACAACCATTCCGGCCTCTTTCTTCTTTGCCTCTTTAGCATCCAGTTTTGGACAACTCTTGATGACATGATCATTTGCTTTACAGTATTTGTGAAACAATTTCTACTTTTCTTCTTCTCATCCTTGTCTTCCTTCTTTGAATGTGCAACATTTGCAGATTTCTGCTTACTAGTAGAAGAGCTCCATTTACCTTTGCACTTCTAACTAGCCAGGAAAGCTTGATATGCAACATGCATAATAGACCTGTTCTGCCTAGACTGGTCTTCCTGCAACAAAACAGAGACTAACTCCTCAAATGACAAGGCATTTGGATTGCCTTTCATCATCAAACAAAGAGTAGAAGAAAAACTTTGATATGAGTTAGGAAGACCATTCAGAACGGTCTACATAAGTGAGCTATCTAGTATAACTTCATGAGCAGAAATCAATTGTTCTTTCAAATCCTTGATCTTTGTGAGAAAACTTTCCATTGAATCACCTTCATTCATGTGCTCACTCTCCAATTGTTTTCGGAGGTAAGCAACATGAGCCTCATTCCTAGCCTGGTACAATGTGGTAAGTGTATCCCAAGCATCCTTGGCTGTCCTACAAGAGCGAATGTGAGGAATAATAGCATGTTTGATAGACAAAGCTATCAATGCATGTGCCTGAGCATCTCTGCCATCCCAACGAATTTTCTCTGCAGTAGGTGCAATAGAAATAGCAACACGAACAGGAATTTGCATAATATCATCATCTTTGACACCATCTCCATCAGCTCCAACACCCATATTTGCAATACCTATATTCGAAGGTGTAACAGGATGTCTTTCAACACCGCACACAATACTCCACAGTCCTTTTGCGCCCAATACATGATGCATCATATAAGCCCACAATGGGTAGTTGGTACCATCCAACTTATCCTCAAGAGCCAATATACGGAATACATCACTACTTTCAGCCATGGTCGGTGACTAAAATACCTTGATGCAAAAAATTGCTTGTATCTCAAAAAGTTGAACAAAACTACCCAAACAAATTCTACTAACCTATAGTAGACTTTGAGATGCTTATACTGGCAAACCAAAACTGGTATATACCTTTGGCACAAAAAGACAAAATGGCCTGCACAAGCACTATGATAGTGCATTCGGAGGTTGAAACAAGCTCTCATCGTAATTTCGGCACCATAGAGCAAAGTCGTTTTGATCTCTGAAACACCTTGAGTATGCTTATCAAATTTCATGTGATTCTGAGACTGCAACCTGAGAGGTGTAGACAACGCCTTAGATGAAGCTTCCACCTGCTCTGATATCAATTGTTGGAGTTAGACGTCTACACAAGCACGCAAACAACACAAGGAGGAAGAAGACGCTTGGAGCACAACACACATTACTCAATGTATTGCAACTAGAATGTACAAAGATAAGTAGCCCATTAGGGCAATAGGCATATATACAAGCCGGGGGAAAAAAACCTCCTAAAGAGGGAAAAAAGTGTCCCGGTGGTCCTAGAGTGTTCACACACATCACTACCTAAGTATATCAACAAAAGAACTACCATCATTAGTAGTGAGAATGATCTTACCAAATCTCATTATAGAATAAGAGGAGTTGTTAGCGCATGTGGCAGTATTCCTTGCAGGGGTAGGCTCAAGTGAGCTGAAGAACGTGTGCTATGAGATAATATGTTTGGTATCATCACTATTAAAGTACCAAATATATGAGTCTATTGCACACACAAATTCATCATGAGAAGATGGTTCATAGCTCCTTATTGTAATGAACACTCATTCTTCATTCTGAAAAATGTTGATATATTTAGGTAGTGATGTGTGTGAACACACTAGGACTGCTGGGGCACTTTTTTCCCTCTTTAGGAGGTTTTTTTCCCCCGGCTTGTATATACGCCTATTGCCCTAATGGGATACTTATCTTTGTACATTCTCTAGTAATACATTCAGTATTGTGTGTTTGGGCTCCAAGCTTCTTCTTCTTCCTTGTGCTGTTCGCGTGCTTCCGTAGACATCTAACTCCAACAATTGGTATCAGAGCAAGTCGTCACTTCATCTAGGGTGTCGTCCACACTCCTCTGTTTGCAGTCTCAGAATCGCATGAATTTTGGTGAGCATACTCAGCGTATTTCCAAGATCAAAACTGCTTCGCTTTGTGGTGCCAAAATCGCGATCTGAGCTCATTTCGGCCTCCGAACACACTATCGCAGTGCTTATGTAGGCTATTTCATCTTTTTGTGCCAAAGGTATATACCAGTTTCTGTTCGCCAGTTTAAGCGTCTCGAAGTCTTCTACAGGTCTAGCAGAATTCGTCTCGGCAGTTCCGTTCAACTTTTTGAGATACAATCAATTTTCTGCATCAAGGTATTTTAGTCACTGGCCATGGCTGAAAGCAGTGATGTATTCCGTATGTTGGTTGTTGAGGATAAGTTGGATGGTACCAACTACCCATTATGGGCTTATATGATGTGACATGTATTGGTTGCAAAAGGATTGTGGAACATTGTGCAAGGTGTTGAAAGACGTCCTGTTACACCTGTAACGACAGGTACTGCAAATACAAGAGCTGGAGCTGATGAAGATGGTGTCGAAGATGATATTCCGCAGATTCCTGTTCGTGCTACTGTTTCTACTGCACCTAGTGCAGAGCAGATTCGCTGGGATGGCAGAGATGCCCAGGCACATGCATTGATAGCTTTGTTTGTCAAACATGCCATTATTCCTCACATTCGCTCTTGCAGAACAGCTAAGGATGCTTGGGATACACTTACCACATTGTACCAAGCTAGGAATGAGGCTCGTGTTACTTACCTCCGTAAACAGTTGGAGAGTGAGCACATGAATGAAGATGATTCTATGGATAGTTTCCTAACAAAGATCAAAGACTTGAAGGAACAATTGATTTATGCTAATGAGGTTATACCAGATAGCTCACTTGTGCAGATCGTTCTGAATGGTCTTCCTGACTCATATCAGAGTTGATGAAAGGCAATCCGAATGCGTTATCATTTGAGGAGTTAGTCTCTGTTCTGTTGCAGGAAGATAAGTCCAGGCAAAACAGGTCCATTATGCGAGTTGCAGATCAAGCTTTCCTAGCTAGTCAGAAGGGCAAAGGAAAATGGAGCTCTTCAACTAGTAAGCAGAAATCTGCTAATTCTGCATATTCAAAGAAGGAAGATAAAGATGAGAAGAAATCAGAAAAGAAAAAATTGTTTTCTAAGTACTGTAAAGGGAATGATCATATCATAAAGAACTGTCCAAAACTGGCTGCTAAAGAGGCAAAGAAGATAGAGGCTGGAATGGTTGTTGCAGAGGCCTCTACACCAAAAACAGAGTCTGCAAATCTTGTGCAAGAAGAAGAATGGGCTTTTACTACTGTCTGCAGTTTTGACCCATCTTCTCATGAGCAGTGCATGTTTGCAGTAGACTCAGATGTTTGGTATTTTGAAAGTGGGGCGACCAAACATATTACCTCGCAGCGCAGTTTCTTCTCTTCACTCGAGCCTACCCCTACAAGGAATACTGTTACATGCGCCAACAACTCCTCTTATCCTGTTATGGGAGTTGGTAAGATCATTTTGACTACTGCTGATGGTAGTTCTTTCACTTTGTTAGATTCTTTATTTGTGCTAGGGATCAAAAAGAACCTGTTATCAGTTTTTGCATTAGCCAAGATTGGCTTGGTTGTGAAATTTGTTGATGACAGGTGTACAGTTCATGATCTGTCAAATGGCGATGTGATTATTGCTTCTGGCATTTTATGTCGTGGGTTGTATAAGCTCATAGACTATGAAAGATCTGAAAATGATTTGGCATGTGCAGTAAATGATTCTCAGGCTATGTCAGATGCAAAGCTTTGGCATGCACGCTTTGGTCATCTGAATTTTGCTAGTTTGCTATGCCTACAGAAATCTGAAATGGTGTCCTCTTTGCCCAAACTTGAGGCACCTAGAAAACATGTTTGTGAAGGCTGTTTTTTGGGCAAAATGCAGCATTCCTCCTTTCCAAAAGATGGTTCAGTTCGGGCTACACAAAAATTGCAGCTTGTACATAGTGATGTCTGTGGTCCTATGCAGACACCCTCTTTTGGAAATTATCTTTACTTCGTGAATTTCATTGATGATTTTTCCAGGCATGCATGGGTATATCCACTCAAAGCAAAGTCCGAAGTGTTCATGTGCTTTAAACAGTTTTTGGTTTTGGCTGAAAATCTGTCAACATGTAAAATGGGCACCCTCCGTTTTGATCGAGGGGGGGAATATATGTCTTCTGATTTTAATGCATTTCTGGTTGAACGTGGGATAAAACACCAGTGTACAGTGCCGTATACACCTCAACAGAATGGAGTTGCTGAACGGAAGAACAGGTCTCTCATGGAGATGGCGAGGTGTATGGTCAAGAGTCAGGCTTTACCTCATAGTTTCTGGCTTGAGGCTGTCATGTGTGTAGCATATGTACTGAACAGGTGTCCCAGTAAAGCGCTACATTCTATCACTCCATATGAGGCTTGGCATGAACACAAGCTATATGTTGCTCATCTGCATGTTTTTGGTTGTTTGGCATATGCACTAGTGCCTGAACAACATCACAAAAAATTAGATGATAAGGCAGTAAAATGTATTTTTGTTGGGTACAGTTCTGAAAGTAAAGGCTATCGTCTGTATCATCCACAGACTAAACGCATTTTGGTTAGCCGTGATGTTGTCTTTGTGGAAGATGCTATTCAACCATTGCTTTCATGTACTAAGGAGACATCTGTTATCTCTAAAGACATGTATGATACTTTGATGCCTCTTTTTACAGGTGGACAGTCTAGTGCTGGTCCTAATGAGGCAACTTCTCAGCCTTTGCAGGTTTCATATGATGATGCAGATCATTCCACTTCTGATGCAAATTTACATGATGCACTTGTTGATGAGAGAGCTGATATTGAGCAGGCAAAGACTATGCCAAAATGGCTCGTGCAGACTTTGCGTGACAACAAATTAGATGCACCTTTGTCATATCGTACTCGTGCAGGCTCTCATAGTGCCTCCTTTGCATCAGATTGTTATGCTATGGCTGCGTCTAGTCTCTGTGATGAGAATGAACCTGTTTCTTTTGACGAAGCACAAAATTCAGAAAATTGGATGGCTCCTATGCAATCTGAATATGATGCTATAATGAAGAATGGTACATGGTCTTTATGTAACTTGCCTCCTAGCAAGAAGGCCATTGGCACTAAGTGGGTATACAAGCTGAAGCGTAAACCTGATGGTACAGTTGAGAGGTATAAGGCTAGGCTTGTTGCAAAGGGTTATGCACAGGAAAGAGGCATTGATTTTGATGAGACCTTTGCACCTACATGCCGTATGACTACTGTTCGGAGCATTTGTGCACTTGCAGCCTATCATGGTTGGAATGTACATTAGTTGGACATTAAAATAGCATTTCTGAATGGTGACTTGCATGAAGAAGTGTATGTTTTTCAGCCCCATGGCTTTGTGCAGAAAGGGCATGAAAACAAGGTGTGCAGGTTAAAGAAGGCATTATATGGTTTAAAGCAAGCACCACATGCTTGGTATGAGAAGATACATGCCTATCTGGTTGCACATGGTTTTGAGAACAGTCCAACTGAAAGCACCTTATATGTTAAGCGTGCTAATGATGTGCTTCTGATCATTGTTGTCTATGTTGATGACATGCTGCTCACTGGTCCTATTGAGAAGCATATTGCTGATTTCAAGGCTGATTTGCATGCCTCATTTGAGATGTCTGATTTGGGGCATTTGCATCACTATTTGGGCATTCAGTTTATGCAAGTTGATGGTGGAATGGCTTTGTGTCAAACAAAATATATTGACACATTATTGCAGCGTTTTCGCCTTGAAGACTGTAAGCCTATTGCCACTCCTATGGAGACAGGTTTACGATTGAGTCTTCATGATGTTGGAGATGCATTTGATGTTGTTCTCTATCAGCAGGCTGTTGGATGCTTGATTTACTTATGCATTACTCGGCTAGATATTCAGTTTGTTGTCTCACAGATGAGCAAGTTTATGCATTGCCCAGGAGTCACGCATTGGAAGGCGGTTAAGTGCATCTTTCGCTACTTGAGTGGTACTCGGCTACTTGGGTTGTTTTATCCCAAGGGGGGATCACCACCGCCAGATTTGCATGGTTTTTCTGACTCAGACTGGGCTGGTTGCTATGACACTCGTATGTCCACCAGTGGTTTTTGCTTCATGCTTGGTAGCTCATGTATATCTTGGTTGAGCAAGAAGCAGCCTACTGTGGCCACTTCCAGTTGTGAGGCTGAGTATAGGGCAGCTTTCACAGCGACTGTTGAGTGTGTGTGGCTCAGACGCCTTATGGCTGATTTGGGTGTTGGCCAGTCTTCTGCCACCACCATCTTCACTGACAGTCAGAGCGCATTGGGAATTGCGAGGAACCATGTGTTCCATGCTCGCACTAAGCACATTGAGGTGCATTATCACTATGTCAGGGAGAGGTTCTCTGCTGGGGAGATCAGCTTGGAATATGTGCCCACGCAGGAGAACATTGCAGACCTTTTCACGAAGGCTTTGCCTAGGGAGAAGTTTGAAGCTTTCCGCAAAGCTTTGGGCTTACTTCCTTTTGTGGAGTGATTTCCACATAGCTTGGCACTTCCTTATACATGAGTGCCAGCTCCTTGTTCACCGCATCACTCCCAGGGGGGATTTGTTGATATATTCAGGTAGTGATGTGTGTGAACACACTAGGACCACCGGGGCACTTTTTTCCCTCTTTAGGAGGTTTTTTTCTCCCGGCTTGTATATACGCCTATTGCCCTAATGAGCTACTTATCTTTGTACATTCTCTAGTAATACATTCAGTATTGTGTGTTTGGGATCCAAGCTTCTTCTTCTTCCTTGTGTTGTTCGCGTGCTTCCGCAGACATCTAACTCCAACAAAAAAGATTAGCAGACTCTGTTTTAGGTGTAGAGCCCTTGTAACAAATATTCCAACCTCTTTCTTCTTTGCCTCTTTTGCAGCCATTTTTTACAACTCTTTATGACATGATCATTTCCTTTACAATATTTTTAAAACCATTTATGCTTTTCTGTTTTCTTGTCATCTTTGTCTTCCTTCTTTGATTGTGCAACATTAGCAGATTTTTGCTAATTACTAGTAGATGAGCTCCATTTACATTTTCCCTTTTGTCTAGCTAAGAAAGCTTGATTTGCAACATGTATAATGGACATGTTCTACATGGGCCGATCTTCCTAGAACGAAATAAAGACTAAATCCTCAAATGCTAAGGCATTTGGATTTCGTTTCATCATCAATCAAAGAGTAGAAGCAAAACTTTGACATGAGTATGGAAGACCATTAAGAACAATCTACACAAGTGAACTATCAGGCAAGACTTCATCAGTATAAATCAATTGGTCCTTCAAAGCTTTGATCTTTTTCAAAAAATTGTCCCTAGAATCTTGTTCATTCATGTGCTCACTCTCCAACTATTTTTTGAGGTAAGAAACATGGGCCTCATTTCTTGCTCGGGATAAGGTTGTAAGTGTATCCCAAGCATCCTCTGCTATCTTGTAAGAGCAAATATGAGGGATAATGGCATGTTTGATAGACAAGGCTATCAATGCATGTGCCTGAGTGTCTTTCCCATCCCAATGAAGTTCTTCTCTGGTAGGTGTTGCAAGAACTGGAGCACAAATAGGAACCTAAAGATCATCATCCTCATTGCCATTTGCATCACATTCAATAATTGTATTCCAAGGTGTAGTGAAAGAACTTGGAGAAGCTTACATGAGGTAGAAAAGTGAGTTGTGAAGCGACGAAGTTCAGACCAGCCAACCGGCACAAGAATAGCCCTTGAGCTTATGGAGACTCAAATAGACCTTATAGGCATGCAATAAGTGTAATAAAATGCACTATATTGTACTTTGAAGCATCAAGAAAGATTCAATACAAAAGAGATAGGTTTGTGCATTGACTAGCTCAAAAAACTTACTATCTTTGGATGAGACAATGAACTTCAAATGCTCATAGCAACTAGCGTGATTACAATTAGAAAAATTACTTTTATGGGAGTGATACACATAGGATTGAGTGTATATAATGCACAAGAGTACAATGAATAAGCAAAATATGCTTTTGGAATTAACCAACCACTCAAGAGTGGTACCTTCTATTTTTCCCAAATATGTAGAGATCGACCCCGAGACAGAAAAATTGAGATTTCTCTCAATCTACTGAATCAAATGCTTTGAAAATTTACAGCATAAACTAGACACTAATACCTTTCCAATGAGTCCTCTCTCATCCAATTTGGAGCTCTGTAGAGAGAGCAGCAACCTCTGCAAGCCTACTGTTGTTGAAGAAGATGATGCAAAAAAATGAAGGAGCAAGACAATGATGGCCACCAAGTGTATGCGTATTGCTTCCATATAATGTACAAGTGATTTGAAGTCTTTATATAGAATTTTGAAGGGCTCCACAACTTCTACAAGTGGATTTTGAATTCAAATGAAGGCGGTAAAGGTTGTTGGAGGGAATCAATTCACTTTTCAAATCCACCTCAAGCATAGTGTAAGATTGATTTTCCAACAACTCCCCCTCAAGCTAAAGTATGCTTGAGTCTTCATTCTCTAATAGGTTGAATACCTACCATACCTTTGAATCTACAAAGCTTTATTCTATCAAGTGCCTTTGTCATCATATCTGCTACTTGCTTTTTAGTTGGAACAAAAGAAATATCAATCTCCTTTGCCATGAGCTTCTCCCTGATGAAGTGGTAATGAAACTCTATGTGTTTGGTTCTTGCATGGAAAATAGGGTTTGCTACTAGATGTATGGAACTTACATTATCTCCGAATATGTGAGAGAACTCACAAGTCCCAAATCTGTATAGAATGCTTTTAACCATATTGCCTCTTGAGTTGCTATGGTCAAAACTCTGTACTCTTCTTCAGTTGAGAATAAAGCAACTGTTGGTTGCTTCTTGGAACTCCATGATGTTGCAGCAAGTTCTTGGCAAGCCTATGTGGTGGCTTGAGTACCAGAAGATCATGTATTCTTGAAGAAAATACTTGAAGTGATGAAGAGCTCTCTTGTGAATCATGCTTCTAGTTCTTGAGTATTCACCTATTGTAAAAGTAAAAGAATCAAAAGTGGTTGAAGCCACTTGATGTTAGGCAAAGAACTCCATGAGCTTGTAATATAATCTATTACTAGAATTTAGTAAAAGTGTTTTAGGTGAGCATGAAATCAAATTCAAAATATGGCTCCAAGACACACTATATATGTGTCACCTATCTAGTCGCAAAAAACACACTCCTTAACAAAGCTTCTTGTCCGATTTGAGGGTGATCTTAGAGCTCTTACATGTATGAGTAAGTTTATTGTACTTTTAATGTATTATATATTTGATTATGATACATATTTGTTGCCATAACTTCAAGTCTATGTGGTGTACTGTTCATTGTCAGTGATCTCAGTTTTTAGTCAGATTGCAAAAATGATTTCTTTGAGCATGGTTCATCTCTTTCAATGATTTAACTTGGTAATTGTAGCTCTCTAATTCTACTTTCATATCACAAAGTTTCATTGCATTTGGACCTTTGAATTGTGAGAAACATTCATCAGAATCAGACTGTGTATTTACTTCTATTGCTTCCTAAAAAGTTGGGATCACATAGGTGATTTGTTAAATTGATTTCTCTCAACGTCATCACTCATTTTCATTGAAATGACTTCTAATAGGTTTCTTCGCTTCCTACTTAGGTTCGTCTAAAAACTCTCTGGTCAATTTTAACCATAGAAGGAGCATTGAGTAAAATACTAGAGCTTATCTTTCCAAAATAAAAAGTTTTCTCAAGTTGACCATTGGTCAAACCTATCTATTTTGAATAATCTATTTGTGAGTGATCTTCCAAGGTACATAGGGTATCAACTACATCAATCTACAAGCTAAAAGGGCCCACTACATATCCCTGGAGTCAATTTGGTTGGTCTAGTGCAAAGCTTCAGTAGCACCATTTCATCTTCACCAAATACAGTCCATCTCTTCACACATGACACTAGCTTTGAACCTGCAAATGCTAAGTAACCAGAGGTACTTCTTCTATCATCCTTATCTCATGCCCAATTTGCATCTGAATAGATTTTGATATCCAAATCTAAAGGGTAAGGATAGAATATACCTTCATTGATTGTACCTTTGAGATACTTAGGTACTCTCTTAGCTGGATCCATGTTTGGTCTTCTTGGCGAGTGCATGAATTGACTAAGCACTCCCACATTATATGAGATATCTGCCCTTGTATGAGTAGCATATATCAAGCTACCTACCAAGCTTTGATATTCTTTAATGTCTTCAATTTTCTCACCTTCATGAACACTAAGTTTATGATTCATCTCCAAAGGTGTACCTGCTAGTTTAGTGTTCTTCATTTTGAACTTAAGAAGTAGATCTTGAATGTATCTTCTCTGAGTCAAATACATTCCTTCATATGTGTATATCACCTGCATACCTAGGAAATATGTGAGCTCACCTAAGTCACTAATTTTGAACTCCTCTTGCATGTGTCTCTTGATCCTTTGAATGCCATTCAGATCATGACATATCACAATAATATAATCTACATATACACATAGATAGATAAGCTCATTGTGATCCCATTTGGTGAATAGAGAAGGATCTGAGTTGCTAGGTATGAACCCTTGATCTTGAAAGTATGTAACCAACCTGTAATTCCAAGCTCTAGGAGCTTGTTTCAATCCATACAATGGCTTTTTAAGTCTGCAAACATAAGATGTATGATTAGGATTTTCAAAACTTGGTGGTTGTGACATGTATACCTCTTCACTTATCCAACCATTTATAAATGCATTTTTTACATCAAGTTGGAGGAGTCTCCAATTCCTTGCAGCAACTACACATCAATGTTCTGATTATAGTCGTATTTGCAACTGGTGAGAATGTTTGCTCATAGTCTATACCATGAGTCTGTGAGCATCCTTTGGTAACTAACCTTGTCTTGAACCTACAAACTGATCCATCTGAGCTTCTTTCAACTTTATATACCCATCTGCAACCAATTACCTTTTGATTGGATGACATTGGAACCAAATCCGATCATATATATAGCTTTTTGGTTGTTTCTTATCTCTTCTCGATCTTCTAGGAGCTTGTTTGAAGCATTCTCCACACTCTTGCATCTTTTCTTTGCCTCTTGACTTACATAGCTTGTAATCCTTTTCTCTTTCATCTTGGCCATGATCTATATCACTTCTTGGATCCTGGACCTATGTATCATGTTTGCTTCCTAATTGATGAGAATCAGAATCAAGATCATATGGTAGAGTTACCTTTTGTTTCTCTTCATCATACCAAGACATGTGTTCGTCAAACACAACATCTCTACTTGTAGTGAACTTCTTGGTTGAAGGATTATAGAACTTGTAACCCATCTGAGTTGAGTCATACCCAATAAGCACTTCCTTTGTTGCCCTTTCATCTAGCTCACCTCTTATTTGTGATTGTACATGTGTTGAAGCAAATCTATGACAAGCCTAAGTATTGGATTGAATCTCACAAGGTCATAGGAGAAGCTTCAAAGTGAAGACAATGTATGAGTTCACTTGTGAACTATCTCTTGTAAGTTTTGAAGCCTTTACTTGATGTAAAAGTAAAAGTATCTAAAGTGGTTGATTGCACTTGATGAAAAAAGGAAATACAAGCCACAAATTCGTGATTGAAGTTTTTGGAGAATCAATCAATCACAAAAAGATAGGATATTTGTTTTAGATCAGCAACATTCAAATTCAAATCTTGGCTCCAAAGATTACTATAAATACATGGCATTTTAGTTGTGATTTTAGACCTCCATGAGCTGAGCTTTATGACATATCAAAGTGTGGGATCAAGGCACACATATGAAGCAGTAAGTCAATTGTAATTTACAATCAATATACTTTCATTCTTATGATCATTTGAGTTCATATCTTCATGCTTTTGTGAGTATACTAATCACTAGCATATTTCTCAGTTTTCTCAGTCAGATTGCAGAGATGATTTCTCTGAGCTTGGTGCATCTTTTCAATGATTTAAGTTGGTAACGAAATAACTCTTGAGTTTTAGCTTTCTAAGTTAATAAGAGTTCCCTAAAAGGAATCAATTCAATTACTGCTTTGGTCAGAGAGTTGTTCAAAACATTGGACAGGTGTATGAACATAAATAGCAAGTTTTTTGCTCATGAATCGACTCCAACTTATCTGTTTTGATTCATCTTTTTGAGAGTGATCTTCCAAGGTACATAGGGTGTCTAATGCATCCTTTGGAAAGCTAAAATGGCCCACTATATATCTTTGGAGTTCATTTGGATGGTGTATTGCAAAGTTTTTGCAGCACCACTTCATCTTCATCAAGTACAAATCCATCTCTTCACAGTGGTATCAGAGCAAGGTTGGACAACATGGCAGATGGATTTCCTTCATGAATTGACAAATTGGATAGAGGTAACTACTCAGCCTGGTCATTAAGGATGGAAGCTTATCTTCAAGGCAGGAATTTATATGGACTCTATCTCAGATTTTTTGTTGCCTCACATTAGAATTTGTAAAACATCTCACGAAGTGTGGAATGCACTTGAAACCTTCTTCTCTTCAAGTACAAAGGCCAGCAAGCATCAACTATGGCTAGACTTCACAACTCTCAAGAAAGATATGAAACAAAATGTGACTGATTTTTTCACAAAGCTCAAGGACATAGCATATAAGTTGGGAAGCAGTGAAGAGGTAATAGATGAAGAACAAATTGTAAGAGAGGTCATCAATGGCTTGAAGGCAGATGACAAGTGGGAAGCATTCACCACAGCTATGGATCTATGCATGTACTAGATTTCAACACACTCATAAGACAACTACTTACTCAAGAGGCCAAGCTTATCAAGAATGGAGAAAGCTCCAAAGGTAATCAATCTTTTGCCTTGTATACTGATAAAGGAAAGTCTAAAGAAAACAAAGGAAGAGGAAAGAAAGTGGATGATGAAGCAGGTACACATCAAGCTAACTATGCAGGTAGAGGAAAGACATGGTAGAGGTAGAGGCAGAGGAGGAAGGTAAGGCAGGGAGAGATCCCAAGTCTCTAATTCATGCTCTATTTGTCTCTAACCATACAACTGAAAATTGCTTTAGGAACTCTAGGAATCAAAGAGGCAGAGGCTACAATAGAGGAATTTATGGCTACTCTAGAGGAAGGTTCAACAATTACCATAGCAACCACAACAATTACAACCATTCAAACTATCAAGGAGCAAATAGGGGAAGAAGAGACTTCAATAATTATACAAAAGACTCAAATCAAGAGGAATCATTGCTAATCATGAATATGGCCATGCCACAAGGTAAATCTAATGAGCATGTTTTCTACATAGATTTAAGTTGTTCCAATCATGTGGCAAGATATGTGGCCCTCCTATCCGATTAAGAAGATCCAAGGAACAAGCATGAGGTACAAACAAGAGATGATACAAGACACCTTGTGGATAAAATATGAAATGTCAAGGCACGTGATGGAAACGTCAACCTACTCAGTAAGGTACTCTATGTCCCTACCATTACAAAGAATTTGATAAGTGTTGGGCAGATAGTAGAGAAAGGGTTGTAAGTCAGTTTCACAAAAGGAGGAGCATTTGTTGAGGATCCAAGCCAAGGATTTAGGAGACTTGAAAAAGGTGAAAAGACACGTTTGTTCACATTTGAATTACAAGACACTGGTTCATATAGATGTTGTTGGTGCATGACAATCATCAATTGAAGAATTATGGAGGAATGAAGACAAGGAGTCAAGAAGAAAACAAAGTCAGGTGATTGAAGGAAGGAGATATTCAGAAAAATCAAAAGACATGTACACATATGTACATTAGCTGACTTATATCTTTGTTTAGTCATACACTTGTATATATTCATCTATAAATATGTTGGAAAATGTCGGGCAAGTAGAGCAGAAGAGATTTGAGAATAGGGAGAGAGAAATTAGTGTCATTAGACACATGAAGAGTGAGTGAATTGTCCATCCTCACTTAGATGTAAATTTTCTGAGAAATCGAAAAATTTTGCGCCCGATATTTTGCTGTCTGCTCCCTCTGTGCTTAATCTTTTGAGAAATCCTTTTGCACGTATCTAAGTCCATAGCTAATCTATCTATGGCTAGAATTTGAGAGGTTAATTGTAATCAGGCTGTGAGAATTTTGATTAGGAACATTCATATGTAAGAATGTTCTAACAGTCGAGAAATCTGGCGCACATTTCATCTTTAATGAAATGATCATTGCTCAGTCTACAGTGTAAAGTTTTACACAAATGAGGGCTTAAAATCTAAGTTGGAAGGTAAGCTATCTATGGCTAAAAGATCTTGATCAAATGGGATTTACTTTGGGAGAACCAGTGCTAAGAAGTTGCAGGTGTCAAAGTCGCCATTGCAGAGAAGCACTTTCAGACATAGGTAAAGTGTTTTACACATTTCTCAGTGTATGGTTAATCTTTTTGAGAGATTTAACTTGGCAAAGTTGCGCAACCTTAAGGCAAAGTGTTGTGCAAAGTTTTATCAAAAACTTTACAGGATTGATTAGTCAATGAGTGACTAATCTGCAGCAGACTTTTCAGAGAAGTTGAATTTTTCAGAACTTTCAATATTTCTGATAATTTGATGAATGATTTCTAAGTTTGGTGGAGTCTAAGGTTAACCTTGATATAGAAGTGATCTAACTTCAAGGTTAACTTGTTCTTTTGGAGATTAACACTCTCCATCAGTGGTATCAGAGCAGGTTGTGTCAAAATTGAAGTGAAAAAGACTCCGACTATTGCAGAAGTACAAATCTTTACATCTTGAAGGTGCAGAAGGATAAAGGTTGAAGAAAACTTGAAGGAAGACATACAAAGAGTATCAAAAGGATCAGAAGGAGCAACATTCGAAGTAAAGGTACATTCATTATCTGTAAAGGTTAAAGTTTTGAGACTACAGGTGAATCAAAGATGGGAGATAGTCTCCAAATTGAAAAGCTGGATAGAGAGAACTATCCTGCATGGTCTATGAGGATGGAAGCTCACCTTATGAGCAAAGATCTGATAGGTTACATCACAGGAGATGAAGAAAAGCCAGAATTCAGAGATCCTAGTGTTCCAACTAGGGAGGAGCTTGCAGATTTGAAGAATTGGATGAAGAAGGATGCTCAAGCAAGAAGCATCATCTACATGGCAGTCAATGACTATTTGCTTCCTCACATTAGAGGACTTGAGAGTGCTTGTGACATTTGGAATGCTTTGGAAGAGCATTTCCAAAATACAACTAAATCAAGGAAGGCTTCACTATGGGCAGAATTTACTACCTTCAAGAAGAAGGCCTCACAATCAATCTCTGATTATGTGACAAAGATGAAGGACATTGCAGATTCTTTAGGTGCAGTTGATGAAGATATTGAAGAAGACAAATTGGTAAGACAAATACTCACAGGACTAAGAGGAGATGAGAAGTGGAAGCCTTTCATTTTATCTACAGAACTTTCATTAGATCACTTTACTCCTGATTTGAATCAATTGTTAGGTCATATGCTAACTTTTGAGAATGATATCAAAGGAGATGTTGATAAGAGTGCAGGTCATGCAATGTATTCTAAAGACAAGAAGAAAGCCAACAAAGGGAAGCAACAATCAGGTGAAGAAGAAGGTACATCAAACCAAGCAAACTTTATAAGAGGAAGAGGAAATGGCAGAAGTAGAGGAAGAGGCAGAAACAACAAAGAGAATGCAAGAGCTTGTTGGATATGTGGTAAGACCAATCATCTATCTCATGATTGTTGGCACAATAATCAAAACAATGGTAATTATCAGAACTTTAATCAAAGAGCAAGAGGTGGTAGATTTCAGAGAGGAAATTTCAGAGGTAGAGGTGGTAGGAATTCTTTTGGAAGAGGTGGAGGAAGAAGCTTCCAAAATCAATCCTATAATAACACCTACTACAACTATGCATCAGATCAAAAGGAGGATTCGACTCTCATTATGAATACATGTGAAACCTCACATGAGGACATGAGAGTGTTCTATATTGATTCAGGATGTAGTAATCATTTAAGTGGAAACATTGCTTTGATGGCTGACCTAGATCATAATGCAATTAATCATACAGTGCAGACAGGTGATAATACAAAGCATAAGGTAAAGTCAATTGGTTCAGTCAAAGCTAAGGATGGGAGCACTCTTCTGAGTAAGGTACTCTATGTTCCCACAATTCCAAAGAATTTGATCAGTGTAGGTCAAATTGTGGAAAAAGGATATGAGGTAAGGTTTACAAATGATGGAGTTTATGTGGAAGACCCTAGTCAAGGGTATAAACAAGTTATTGCAGGAAAGAAAGAAGGAAGGCTTTTCACATTGAAGGTACAAGGAAATGTTGGACATGCTATGTTCACTTATGGAGAGCAGAAGGTGTCAGAATTGGATCTTTGGCACAAAAGACTTGGACACTTTAATGAAAGAGGTATCAAAGAAATGATTAACAATGATTCAGTGCTTGGAATGCCTAACATTGCAGGTCAACACATGACATACAGATGTGAGGCATGTCAATTAGGTAAGGCTCATAAGCAATCCTATTCCAAGCATGGGTTTATGTATTCAGAAAGACTTGAATTGGTGCATACAGATGTGTGGGGTCCTTCAAAGGACTTTAGTATAAATGGTTCAAGATATTATGTCGTATATGTTGATGATGCTACCAGGTGGATCACAATTTATGTGATTAAGGAAAAGTCAGAAGTGTTTAATACATTTAAACACTATCATGCATATGCAGAAAGGATTACAGGTCAAAAATTGAGGAGACTAAGATCAGATGGAGGGGGAGAGTATTTTTCAAATGAGTTCAATGATTATTTGTGGAATGCAGGTATAAAGAGAGAAGTTACTTGCAGGTACTCTCCTCAACAAAATGGGGTAGCAGAAAGAAGAAATAGGACTCTTGTTGAGTTTGCAAGGTCCATGATGAAAGAGAAGAATTGCCCAAATTATTTGTGGGCTGAGGCTGTTAATACAGCTACATATTTGGTTAATAGATTGCCTTGTAAAGCTTTGCAGGGTATGACACCATATGAAGCTTGGTGGGGTAAGAAACCTACCTTGGATCATTGCAGAATATTTGGATGCTTGGCATATGCATATGTGCCATCTCAATTGAGGCATAAGTTGGAGCCTAAGGCAGAGAAATATGTTTTTATTGGCTATGATGATAAGCAAATGGGATACAGGTTGTGGAGTCCATCCACAAAGCAATTTATTGTATCCAAGGATGTTACATTTGATGAGCAAGGTACTTGGTATGCAGGTAAATATAATGTACATGCAGATGATGAAGAAGTAGTGGAACAAAGGAAAGGTAAAGCAAAGATTCAATTACTTGATGAAAGTGAGAGTAATGAAGTGCAGGTTGAAGTTGAAGAGAGGCCAAGGTTTGATCCAGAATGTGATGAACCAGAGACCTCAAGAAGTGCAGAAGTTAGGAGATCATCTAGGCACAAATGGCAACCTACAAGGTATAGCTATGACACTTCATTCTTAACTACTAAAGATTATGCTTATTTGGTAAAAGCAGATGAAGACCCTTCTACATATGAAGAGGCCAAAGGGAAGAAGAATTGGGAAGATGCTATGCAAGAGGAGTATGATGCATTGATAGAGAATCAAACATGGGATTTGGTTCCTAAACCTAATAGTCAGAAGATTATTGGATGTAAGTGGGTTTACAAAACAAAGAGATTTGCAGATGGAAGTGTGTCTAGGTACAAAGCTAGACTTGTTGTGAAAGGGTATGCACAGACATATGGAGTAGACTATGATGAGACTTATAGTCCTGTGGCAAAGATGACAACCATCAGGACACTCATTGCAATTGCTGCTTGTAAAGGTTGGAAGTTGTCTCAATTAGATGTTAAAAATGCTTTCTTGAATGGTTACATTTCAGATGAAGTCTACATGGAGCAACCAGATGGGTTCAAAGATCAAGTGAGTCCAAATTATGTGTGTAAGCTCAAGAGAGCTTTGTATGGGTTGAAGCAAGCCCCAAGGGCTTGGAATTATAGGCTTGTAAAATTCTTGAATGATCTTGGTTTTCAAGCATCAAAGGCAGATAGTAGCTTGCTAGTCAAAGCAAGTGAAGATGGGTTCATTTATGTGTGTATTTATGTTGATGACATAATACTTACAGGAACAGATGATAAGGGGATACAAATGATCAAAAAGCAGATGGAGAAAGAGTTCAAAATCAGTGATTTGGGGAACCTATCATTCTTCTTGGGAATGGAGATTTCTTATACTCAACATGGAGTATATGTGACCCAAGAAAGGTATCTTAAAAATTTGCTAACCAAATTTAAAATGGAAGATTGCAGGGTTGCACCTACACCTTTGGAAGTGAACCATAAATTGTCTAGGTTTGGAGGAGAAGAGTTCAGAGATATGAAACTCTATCAAAGTTTGGTTGGTAGCTTGATTTATGCTACATTGACAAGGCCTGATTTATCATATGCAGTTGGTGTGCTTTCACAATTTATGCATTGCCCTAGAAAGGAACATTGGATTGCAGGACAAAGAGTACTTAGGTACATCAAGGGTACACTCAAAGAAGGGTTGTACTATGGATTTACTTCAGATACAAAAATCAAGATATATAGTGATGCAGATTGGGCAGGTAATGTGGATGATAGAAGATCAACACATGGATACTTGTGCTATGTAGGAGACAAATTGATTTCATGGTGTTCCAAGAAGCAACATACAGTTGCTTTGTCATCTACAGAAGCAGAATATAAAGGTATGGTGGAAGCTGCAAAAGAGGTAATATGGCTAAAGACACTTTTGAAAGTTTTTGATGTGATTCAGAGTACTCCTATTATTTGTGGAGACAATATGAGTTCATTATACTTGGCAGCTAATCAAGTATTTCATGCTAGAACTAAGCATATTGAAATACAGTATCATTTTCTGAGAGAGAAGGTTATTGAGAAGGAGATTGAAGTCATACACACTCCCACAAAAGATCAAGTTGCAGATATGATGACAAAAAGTTTAGATGGACCAAAACTACAAAGATTCAAGGATATGGCAGGAATCAAGAAGATAGAGAAGAACCTCAATTAATGATTGAGGGGGAGCTGTTGGTGCATGACAATCATCAATTGAAGAATTATGGAGGAATGAAGACAAGGAGTCAAGAAGAAAACAAAGTCAGGTGATTGAAGGAAGGAGATATTCAGAAAAATCAAAAGACATGTACACATATGTACATTAGCTGACTTATATCTTTGTTTAGTCATACACTTGTATATATTCATCTATAAATATGTTGGAAAATGTCGGGCAAGTAGAGCAGAAGAGATTTGAGAATAGGGAGAGAGAAATTAGTGTCATTAGACACATGAAGAGTGAGTGAATTGTCCATCCTCACTTAGATGTAAATTTTCTGAGAAATCGAAAAATTTTGCGCCCGATATTTTGCTGTCTGCTCCCTCTGTGCTTAATCTTTTGAGAAATCCTTTTGCACGTATCTAAGTCCATAGCTAATCTATCTATGGCTAGAATTTGAGAGGTTAATTGTAATCAGGCTGTGAGAATTTTGATTAGGAACATTCATATGTAAGAATGTTCTAACAGTCGAGAAATCTGGCGCACATTTCATCTTTAATGAAATGATCATTGCTCAGTCTACAGTGTAAAGTTTTACACAAATGAGGGCTTAAAATCTAAGTTGGAAGGTAAGCTATCTATGGCTAAAAGATCTTGATCAAACAGGATTTACTTTGGGAGAACCAGTGCTAAGAAGTTGCAGGTGTCAAAGTCGCCATTGCAGAGAAGCACTTTCAGACATAGGTAAAGTGTTTTACACATTTCTCAGTGTATGGTTAATCTTTTTGAGAGATTTAACTTGGCAAAGTTGCGGAACCTTAAGGCGAAGTGTTGTGCAAAGTTTTATCAAAAACTTTACAGGATTGATTAGTCAATGAGTGACTAATCTGCAGCAGACTTTTCAGAGAAGTTGAATTTTTCAGAACTTTCAATATTTCTGATAATTTGATGAATGATTTCTAAGTTTGGTGGAGTCTAAGGTTAACCTTGATATAGAAGTGATCTAACTTCAAGGTTAACTTGTTCTTTTGGAGATTAACACTCTCCATCAGATGTATGGGGACATACCAATGATGCTTCAATATATGGATCAAGGTATTATGTCTCCTTCATTGATGATTGCAATAGATGGACTATATTATATTTTATGAAACACAAAGATGGTCTTTTCATGCTTCAAAAGATAATTGGCTCTCATGGAGAATCAAACAGGTAAAACATTAAAAAGGTTAAGGTCAGATGTAGGGGGAGAGTACTTCTCCCATGAATTTGACTCCTTTCTTCAAGAGAGGGGAATCAAAAGAGAGATCACTACAAGGTACACTCCCGAGCAAAATGGAGTGGCAAAAAGAAATAATAGGATCATTTTTGAAGCTGCAACGTCTATGCTAAATGAGAAGCACTTACCTAATTACTTATGGGTTGAGGTTGTATCCACAACCACTTATTTGATTAATAGGTTACCTTCAAAATCACTTGATGGCATGACACCATATGAGGCTTGGAATGGAAGAAGACCAAGCTTGGATCATTGTAAGATTTTTGGATGTGTTGCTTATGCTCATGTTCCTTCATAGGTTAGAGGCAAGATGGATCCCAAAGCAGAAAGGTGTGTATTCATTGGATATGACAACAATCAAAAGGGCTATAGATTATACAACCCAACAACCAAAGGATTCTTGGTGAGTAGAGATGTAGTATTTGATGAGAATAGTCTTGGTATGAAGATTCATGTAGAAAGGTCAACCTACCTTATGATCTTGAAGAAGATTTTCCAAAACTTGTTAAGGATAATCCTTCTAAAGTTGAAGATAGGGATACCTCAGAAGATGGTGAAGCAACTCAATATGAAAAACTCAAAATGTAGAAGTCCAAAGGTAAAGCAAAAGTGCAGGAACTTGGACAAGAGGCAGAATCATCACATCATGGCCTAAGAGGGTCCATGAGGGAGAAAAGAAAACCACAAAGGTATGGGTTGATACTTTTCTAGTCACTAAACATTCAATCTATCTAGCACAGGACATACATCAAGAGGAACCTTCAACATTTGAGGAAGGAAAGAAGAAATCAGAATGGAGGCATGCAATGGAAGAAGAAATTGAAGATCTTAAGGAGAATAACGCTTGGGAGTTGGTTCCCAAGTCTCCATTAACAGGTATAAGGCAAGGCTTGTGGAAAAAGGCTTTGCACAAACTGTTGATTATGAGGAGACCTTCTCTCCTATGGCAAAGATGCCTACAATTAGGGTTTTGCTTAGTATTGCCTCTTCCAAGAATTGGAAGATACTCTAATTGGATGTAAAGAATGCATTCCTTAATGGATGGATAACAAAAGAAGTATACATGGCACAACTACCTGGTTTTGAAAATCACACATATCGTGATTATGTGTGTAAACTCAATAAAGCTTTATATGGACTCAAATAAGCCCCAAGGGCTTGGAATCACAGGCTTGTCTCATTCTTGCAGGACACAGGATTTCAACCTAGCAAGGAAGATCCATCACTATTCATAAAAAGGAGTGATTATGAAGTAATCTATTTATGTGTGTATGTAGATGATATTGTACTTATAGGAAATGATACAGATGGCATGAAGAGAATCAAAGAACAGATGAAGGAATTCAAGACAAGTGATTTGGGTTCACTTACCTACTTCCTAGGATTGGAAGTTGTCTACAAAGATTATGGTTTGTTTCTCACTCAAAGAAACTACATGAAGGACATGTTGGCAAAATTCAAGATGCAAGATTGTAGATACTCCAATGGAGGTTAATCATAAATTGAGCTCACATGAAGGTGAACTCATAGAAGATGTGAAAGCTTATCAAAGCCTTGTGGGTAGTTTGAACTATGCCACATTGACAAGGGTTGATATATGTTATAGTGTGAGTGTGCTAAGTAAATTTATGCATATACCTAGGAAACCTCACATGGAAGCTGCCAAGAGGATACTCAGATATCTCAAAGGGACCATGGATGAAAGGTCATATTACCCTTATGTATCTGATTTAAGTTTGAAATTGTTCTCTGATACAGATTGGGCTGGCTCCAAGGAAGATGGGAGGAGCACCTTAGGATATCTTACCTTTGTAGGTTCAAAACTTGTCTCATGGTCATCCAAGAAGCAACCCACAGTTGCATTCTCTTCCACTGAAACTGAATAGAGAGGTCTTGCCATAGCTACTCAAGAAGCAATGTGGATGAAGACACTATTTACAGATCTTGGATTGGAGTTTGGAACTCCAAGTATCTTTGGTGACAATATGAGCTCCATTCACTTGACTGCCAATCCAATTTTTCATGCAAGGACTAAACATATTGAAGTAAATTATCACTATGTAAGAGAGAAGATTGTGAGCAAGGAAATTCAATTAATTTATGTGTCCACGCATCAACAATGTGCAGATATTCTAACCAAAGCATTGGATGGTACAAAGCTTTGCAAATTCAAGGCTATGATTAGGTTGCAGGTAATTCTTGAAGATTGAAGACCTCAAGCATATTCGGCTTGAGGGGGAGCTGTTGGAGCAAATCTTTGACAAGCCTAAGTATTGTCTTGAGTCTCACAAGGTCATAGGAGAAGCTTTAAAGTGAAGACAATGTATGAGTTCACTTGTGAACTATCTCTTGTAAGTTTTGAAGCCTTTATTTGATGTAAAAGTAAAAGTATCTAAAGTGGTTGAGTCCACTTGATCAAAAAAGGAAAGAGAAGCCACAAATTTGTGATTGAAGTGATTGGAGAATCAATCAATCACAAAAATATGGGAGATTTGTTTTAGATGAGCAAGATTCAAATTCATACAAAGATCACTATAAATACATGGCATTTTAGTCATGGTTTAGACCTCCATGAGCTGCACTTTGCACACATATGTATTCATAAGTCCATTGTACTTTACAATCCATATGCTTTCATTTTTATTATCATTTTGGGTTGATATCTTCATGCTTTTGTGAGTATACTAATCACTGCCATATCTCTCTATTTTCTCAGTTAGGTTGTAGAGATGACTTCTCTAAGCTTGGTGCATCGTTTTCAATGATTTAAGCTGGTAAAGTTTTCTTCTTAAGTCTACTACATGCTCATAAAATTTCATTTTAATCGGGTTTTTAAGTCTTGAGATATGTTCATTTGAAGTCGACTATATCTCTTCATTCTCTACTTCTCTGTCAGCACTCCATCAGAATAGTCATCTTCTCAAAGATTTTTCTCAGTGTGTACTTTGTCATTTTCCATGATTCAAAGCTTAATAGACTCCCCATATTGTCTAGTGTATTCCTGCAAAATTTCATAAGCATTGCACCTTGGAATCTTGAGATATTACCATTTCTCTACTCATAGGTCTGAGTACTGCTACACGCCATGAAAATCGGGGTGATGCTACAACTTCCTAAACACTTTTCTCTTTGTGTAGTCCATCATTTTTTTATGAAATAACTCTTGATTGTTAGCTTACTAATTTAATAAGAGTTCCCCAAAAGGAATCAATTGAATTCCTACTATGGTCAGAGAATCATTCAAAACACTGGACATGTGTATGAACATAAATAGCAAGTTTTTTGCTCATGAATCTACTCCAACTTATCTATTTTGATTCATCTTTTTTAGAGTGATTTTCCAAGGTATATAGGGTGTCTAATACATCCTTTGGAAAGATAAAGGATCCCACTACATATCTCTGGAGTTCATTTGGTTGGTGTAGTGAAAAGTTTCTACATCACCACTTCATCTTCATCAAGTACAAATCCATCTCTGCACAACATGAACATAAGGTAAACAACCAAACACCTTGCAATGTCCAAGACTAGGTTTTCTTGCATGCCATGCTTCACAAGGAGTCATACCTTGAAGTGATTTGGATGTTAGTCTATTGACAAGGTACATAGCAATTGAAATAGCCTCTATCCATAGACAATGTGGCAACCTCTTCTCTTCAAGCATTGTTTTGGCTGATCCAACTAGTGTCTTGTTTTTCTTCTCTGCAATTCCATTTAGTTGAGGAGAGTACCTAGTAGTCACTTCCCTTTTGATACCTTTACCCTACAATAACTCATCAAACTCTTTGGAGAAGTATTCTCCCCCTCCATCAAATCTGAGCCTCTTGAGTGGTCTACTTGTATGATTCTCCACATGTGCTAGATACTTTTTGAAGCAATCAAACACTTCATTCTTACTCGCAATAAAGTATAGAATAGTTCATCTACTATGTTCATCAATAAATGAGACATGATACCTTGATCCTGCCAATGAAGGTTCTTGACTTGGTCCCATACATTTGTATGTACTAAGTCCAATAAGTTGTTGTGGATCTAGCCTTTGTGGCTTCCCAATCTGACATGCATCACACTTGTTGACCATGTGTTGCTTTGATATGTTTAGTCGTCCAAGGACACTTTGATCCCTGCATATATCTTTCAAGGTTCTTTCATTCACATGAGCAAGTCTCTTATGCCACAGTTCAAGTTCACTTAGGGTTTGAGACCCAAAAGTGAATAGAGCTATGTTCTTGGTTTCTCCTACTTCAAAAGTAAAGAGCCTACCATGCTTCCCACCTTTGGCTATCTTCTTGAAGCCTTGACATGGATATTCCACAAAAGCCCCATGTTGGGTGAACCTAGCTTGCAAGCCTTTTTCAACTATTTGGCCTACACTTATTAGGTTTTTAGTGATAGTGGGTACATAGAGAACCTTACTCAGAATGTTTGTCCTGCCATTGGAAGCTTTGACATTACCAATCTTCTCCACATTGTGCTTTGTGTCAACACTTGTTTGTACTTCATGTCTATGCTTTGGACTTTCCAAGTCAGATAGAAGAGCAATGTTGGCTGCAACATGATTTGAACATCTTGAATCTATGTAGAACAAATGACCATCTTCTTTACCTTCTTTGTGGCTTAGATTCATAAGAAGCAATGCCAATTAGGGGAAAAAATGGACTCTGCATGGGCCTTGTAAGGATCCCTAATTTTTAGGGATTAAGATTAAGATTTTAAGGGGTTAAGGGGACAGGAAAAACCATCGGTGGTTTTCTCTATTAAAATATAAGAGAAAAAAGGTCTTAAAGGAATGCTCAGTCGAGCTCAATCGAAGCCATTGATGTCGAAAATTGAAGGGCTAGGATTGAAAGAACTATCAATGATTAAATGGAGGTTTTAGTAGCACAGTAGAGAGAGAAGCGATGTTGCACAGTCAATCCAAGCCTTCCATTCATGCATAATCCAATGGCTCTGCGCATTCGGCGTTGTTCCGTGAATCCCAGTCCTTCTACATCGTTGGATGTAGTCCACATCGAACGCTTGTCCGCATTTCACGCTGATCCATGAGTTGTCCATAATCATTGTCTTTTGCGCAGTCATCACCATCCGTTGGATGAGGGATTGATCCAAGGGTACCAAACAAAAGGCGCCTTTTTCTGATCTTGCAAAGAAGAACCACATGATTGTTCACTGATCCAATGGTCTATGTTGCATGAGGCCTTGACTTTTGCAAAATAATACCATCCCTTGGATCTTTTGGACCATCCAATGGTTATAATTCAAACTATTGAAATTCCAAACCACTCTTCTCACAAAAACCACGAGTTGGTAGTGGTTTTGGAGGCTTTGACTAGGGGAAACCAAGGGAAGCCTAGTCCTAGTCTAGTACTAGATTGTGGCCACCACCCTCCTCTCATTGGTCCATCCTTAATCACTCCTTAATCTAAAAGGCCCTTATAATTGTTGATCTTATAATTGTTGAATTCCCTTCTATTATAGCCTTTATTGTTATTGTTGAAGTTTTGTCCACCTCTACCTCTATTGCTACCATATCCACCTCTTCCACTTCCTTTCTGGGTCTTCCAATTGAACCAGCAATTTTGAGTGGTGTGGTTGGTCTTATCACAGATGGCACAAGGTTGAACATTCTAACTTTCGGCTTTGTCATGCTTTGGTCCTTTCTTCTTCCCTTTCCACTTGCTCTTGCTTTCGGAGTTGGCTTAGGAAGTCTCTTCTTCATCTTCTTCCTTCTTCTTGCCTTTCGGCTTCTTATCTAGATATAGAGCACTAGTTGAATTACCATGATAGGAGTTACCTTCCTTTATGCTATTGTTGGCCTCTTGATTGAAGAGTTGTCCAAGAAAGATGTTGAGGTCTGGAGTTTGCACATTCATGATGAGATCATAAGCCGTGGTGAAGGATTGCCATTGCTTATCACTTTGAATCCCATTGAAGATTTGCCTCATGATAGCCTCTTCTTCAATCATCTCTCCAATGGATGCTAACTGATCCACAACCTCCTTGACCTTGGTAACAAAACTCTATGATGGTTTGTTTAGGTGTCTTCTTAATTTGGTTGAACTCATTGCAAAGATGATTCTTTCTTGATTTGGTACTAGCGGAAGAGAAAGTCTCTAGGGTCTTGCGTCCTCTAATAGGTGGTGATAGAAAGTTAGGGATAGATTTTCATATGTATGACCTTGCTTGAGCATCCCTTGCGCACCAAAATGTGAGCTTATCCATCTCCTCTTGTGTATGTCCTCCTTTGGATCTTGGAATACGCATAGTTTCATCACCTCCTACTATTCCATAAAGATTTCTACCTTGAAAATAGGCCTCCATTCTGATTTGCCAAGCCACATAGTTGTGTCGATCAAGCTTTGCAAGCTTGTAAGAGGTAGAAAAGTGAGTTGCAAAGCGATGAAGTTTGGTCCAGCCAACCAGCACAAGACCAGCCCTTCAGCTTATGGAGACTCAAATAGAACTTATAGGCATGCAATAAGTGCAATAAAATTCACTATGTACTTTGGAGCATCAAGTAGAAAGAGTCGATACAAAACAGGTAGGTTTGCACATCGAATAACTCAAAAAACTTATTATCTTTGGATGAGACGATGAACTTCAAATGCTCATAGCGACTAGCATGATTACAATTAGAAAAAATCCCTTTATGGGAGTGATACACGTAGATTTCAGTGTATATAATGCACAAGAGTACAAAGAATAAGCAAAATATTCTTTTGGAATAAACCAGACACTCAACAGTGGTACCTCCTATTCTTTAGGAATACACAGAGATTGACCCCGAGACAGAAAAACTGAGATTTCTCTCAATCTACTGAACCAAATGCTTTGAAATTTAGAAACCTAAACTAGTCACTAATAATTTCTAATGAGTTCTATCTCATCCAATTTGGAGCTCCCTCTACAATCTTACTATTGTTGAAGAAGATGATGGAGAAAAATGGAGCAAGACAATGATGGCCATCTTGCATATAATGTACAAGTAATTTGAAGTCTTTAGATAGACTTTTCAAGTACTCCACAACTTCTACAAGTGGATTTTGAGTTCAAATGAAGGCGGTAAATGTTGTTGGAGGGAATCAATTCACTTTCCTACAATCTAAGAAAAGTGAAGATCAAGTTTGGTCTATTTTTAGGTGATTGATTGATTGATACTCAACTACCACAAATTCATGGAATATTAGCTCTCTTTTTTTACTTTTACATGTGTAAAGCTCTAGGCTTTTACAATGGTAAAAGATTCATAAAAAATCTTTCAAAGAAAATACAATAAATGCATGTGAGTAAAAGAACTCTCCAATGGATATTCTTTCGATGTAATCCAAGCGATAGCTTTTGCTGTAGATCAAATCCACCTCAAGCATAGTTTAAGCTTGATGTTCCAACATCTAGTAGGGCACTTTTCAATACCTTGCACAATATTCAAAACCCTTTCGCTACCAATACATGGCACATCATATATGCCCATAATGAGTAATCAATACCATCCAACTTGTCCTCAATAGACAACATACAAAATACATCATTGCTTTCAGGTATGGCCACTGATTAAATACCCCGATGCAAAAAATGAATGAATCTCAAAAATTTGAACAGAATTGTTATCGTTAGTGTCCATGTGAAAGGCCAAATGGCCACTGGACACTTCTTTGTATATGTTCTTTAATAAAACACGTAGTGGTCTGGTCAGTCACAGACTGTAAGTTCGACCGCATTTGTAAGACCTAAGAAGTCTGTCTTCGTGCTCCCTGTGTACTGTGTTCTCTGTGTATTCTGCAGTCTTTGTGTGGAGTAACGTGTGCGGCCTTAGGAGCTTGGTTTTCTACTCTGAGCATATCATCGTGGAGGTCACGAGAAGCAGAGCGCACTGTGGTGCATCACCATCCGAAATACTCCATGGGTATAAGAGCAATTGGACATGAAAGCTTTGTTCCTTTTGTGCGAGTGAAGCGAGCACCCCCCCCCCCTCCCCCGGCTTTCTCCAAGGCTTATGACTAAGGTGCCAACCAAGGCATAGACCTTGCATACCTTGTCATCCGAGTCACCAAAGTCACCATTGGCACCGAGGGAGGACCTAAACGATCAAGGAATATAGAGGTTCCCGGTACTTCCTGGGAGGTCTCCCATCCCAATACTATCCCCCCCCCCCTGAGCTTGCTTAACTGTGGTAATCTCTTGCCACTAAGCTACACTCTTGTGGTGTCTAAAGAGGGGAAAAGACTAAGGTTGACATTATCTTGAACATGTTTTGGTCCCTCAAAGCTTCATTCTTTGCTTTCGAAGCTTATTTCTGAAGCATTTTTGGGGTGTCTTTTGGAGCCATTTTGGAGTTCTTCCGCACATATTTCTCTTCACACATGTCCAAGAACATCAAGAAGATTGTTCTTTGTACTTCTCTGACATTAAATATCAACATTTAGGGCTGTGTTTTCAGCCACACTCGCAAAACTACAGGTTTCTTGAAAGATTTCAGTTTTGGTGGGAGCAGTCGCTGCAAATTTATGCAGGTTTTTTGAGCCAAAAACATCAGAGTTGATAGACACTTGCAGGTGTTATTGGTTAGTTTTTGGGCTGTACATTCAGCCTTTTGGTGTCATTTTACTGCATATATTGAGCACATACACATTATGTACTCTTCTATGGATATCGCTTATGTACATCCATGTAGTCATTGATATAGCGGTTACGTTCTTTGCATAAAGCCTTTTGTGTTTGATAAAGAGGGTTGTGGTGAGGTTTCCTTAACTGGGAGACACCCAGATGTCGGGGTCTCTTTGGTGATGCAGGTGGAAGACTTACCCAGCCTCGCCATAGGAGATGTATGATAGTTGTTCATAGGTGCTCGATAAGCCTAGTTGGCTTCTATTGGGTAACTAGTTATATGCAGTGGAGTGAGTGATTCACCATGCAGGCAAACATGTTAGTACTTGCAGTTTTATGATATTTTGACACTGGTCATATCCTCATTTTTCCATATTTTTTGGTTTTGTCAACTATACAGTGGTCAATTTACTCTAGCAAAATTTTTCCATTTTTGGTTTTGTCAACTATATAGTGGTCAACTATACATTGGTCAATTTACTCTAGCAAAATTTTTCCATATTTTTTGGTTTTGTCAACTATACAGTGGTCAATTTACTCCTTGATACACTTATTCATTGGTGTTCGAACTCTTCTAGCTCCATTATCATTCTATTCAGTTCTCTATCATCATGGCATTAGAGGTCTCAGGCACATCCGGTGGATCAGGTTCTAGTGCTAGTGTTCCAAGGAGGAGATATAACTTGCAGGGCAAAGACCATTTTGAGATCCAAAAATTTGATGGCACAAACTTTGTTCTACGGAAGAATCAGATTAAAGATGTGGTGATTCAAAGGAGGCAATGGAAGCCAGTAAATGGAATTTCAAAGAAGCCTACAGGCATGGAGGAAGATGATTGGGATGAGTCAGATGAAATGGCCAGGTCTACCATTCGCTTGCACCTAGCAGATAATGTTTACTTTACAATATTAGATTGTAAAAGTGCAAAGGAGATTTGGAAGAAGTTATGCAATACCTACGAAAAAGAGTTAGATGGTTGGGATGAGTAAGATGAAATGGCCAAGTCTACCATTCGCTTGCACCTAGCAGATAATGCTTACTTTACAGTATTAGACTATGAAAGTGCAGAGGAGCTTTTCTCATCAAATAAAGTCTATCTGGAGAGAAAATTATATGACCTTCGTATGAAGGACACAGATAGTATTCTTGCTCATCTAAATGAGTTTGATGCTATATTCTCTCAGTTACAGGCTCAGAAAATGGATATGGATAATGAAGTGAAAGCAGTATTGTTGTTATGCACCTTGCCTTCATCATGGGATACATTTTGCACAGCTATTAGCAATAGTGCACCTAGTGGAAAACTCGTCTATGATGACATATGTGGAGCACTCTTTAGTGAGGAGATTCGTAGAAAATCTATGGTTGGCACTCAGAGTGGAGATGCATATTATGTTCGTGATTCTTACCAAGGAAAGAATCAACAATGTGGCAGGAGCAAGAACAAGGAAAAGAATGGTCAACTGAATAAGAGTAGAAGTAAATCAAGGAAGAGGGATATCGAATGCCATTATTGTCATAAGAAAGGACACATGAAGAAAGATTTTTATACATTAAAGAATGCTAAATGTAAAGGACAGAATGTTGATGGGCATGTTAAACAGTTACCTGCACCATCTACTTCGACCGTGAAGATTGAAGAAATTAATGTTATTTCTGATGATGCTGATGTGTTGACACTTGATAGTACTGTACCAACTGAGGCTCTTATGGCTGATTCTCTTTCCCACACCTGGCTGCTAGATTCTAGTGCTTCTTTCCATGTGACACCACTTTGAGAATGGTTCTCTAATTATGCAGCAAAGTCTCTTGGTACGTGAGACTTGGTGATTCTTACCAGTGATCTTGTTGGGATTGGAGATGTGGTTGTGCAATTCATTGATGGTTCAAAATTTACTATGCATGATGTATGCCATGTACCTCAGTTATCACGTAGTTTGATGTCAATTGGTCAACTTGATGACCTTGGTTACAAGGTGGTCTTCTATGCTCAGTCCTTTTGCATATCAAAGGGCAATATGGTTATTGCAAAGGGAAGCAAAGTTGGCTCACTTTATCCTTTATTTGTATCACAGAAGAACACTTGTTAGCTATTATTGAACAACCTATGGCTTGTATTTGGCATGGTCGTTTGGGCCATATATCTCATAGTGGAATGGAAAATCTTTCTCGTTCTGGCTACTTACCTGTGTTATCTTTCTCCAATTTTTCATTTTGTCAGCAGTGTCAATATGGAAAGCAAACTAGAAATGTGCATGGGATGCACATTGACTCTTCAATTTTGCCTTTAGATCTCATTCATACAGATGTGTGTGGTCCTATGCCGACTAGGTCCTTAGGTGGTTCTCTTTACTTTGTCACTTTCATAGATGATGCTACTAGAAAAGTTTGGGTATATCCTATCAAATCGAAGGATGAGGTATTCCCTACTTTCAAAAAATGGCTTGCTTCAGTTGAGACTGAAAAAGGAATTAAGCTTAAGGCTTTACGTTCAAATAATGGGGGTGAGCATACCTCACATGAATTCAACCTTTTTTGTCAGTCTAGAGGGATTCGTAGAGAGTTTACAGCTCCTTATACCCTAGTATAGAATGGTGTAGCTGAGAGGATGAATAGAACTATCAAGATAGAGTAGTCTCTATGTTGCATCATGCAAATCTCTCACAAGGTTTTTGGGCAGAAGTAGTATTTACTGCAGTTCATGTGATTAATCTTTCTCCTAGTACTGCCAAAGGTTTGAAAGTGGCACAAGAGATATGGATAGGGAAGCCACCATATTATGATCATCTTTGAGTTTTTGGGTGTGAATCATATGCTCATATACCAAAGAATCTTAAAAAAAAGTTGGATCATAAGTCAAAGAAATGCATTTTTCTTGGATATGGTCGAGAAGGACAATTTGGATATCGCTTATGGGATCCTAAAACATGGTCAGTGATCAGAAGTAGTGATGTCATTTTCAATGAGTCTAAGATGTGTAAACAACCTATTAAGGATGTTGAAGTGAGAAGAGTGGTGTTTGAGGATACGAGTCCTCCAATTAGCATGCATAAAAATGTTGCACATAGGGATGTTCAAGAGAATGTCCATTCTGATCAGACTGCATATATTCATGTTCAACAACCATTGAGACGTTCTGCATGTGTCTCACATCCACCTGATAGATATGTTCCACATTTAGATTTTGTTATGCTAACAGATGTTCGGTGAGCCCTCTTGCTAGAGGCTATGCAGAAAGAGGATCATATCAAGTGGGAGCATGCCATGAAGGGTGAGTTGGATTCTATTCACAAGAATGGTACTTGGGATTTGGTACCTTTGCCAAAGGGCCTGAAAGCTTTACCATGTAAATGGGTATAGAAGCTGAAATTCACATTAGATAGTGCTTCTCCAAAGTATAAAGCAAGACTTGTTGCGAAGGGTTTTAAGCAACAACATGGTGTTGATTTCGAGGAAATCTTCTCTCTAGTGGTCAAGATGACTACCCTGCACATGTTGCTTGGATTCTTGCAATGGAGGACTTAGGGCTAGTCCAAATGGATGTGAAAACTGCTTTCTTGCATGGGAGATCTTACAGATGAGATCTGTATGGAACAACTAGAGAGTTATGTAGTTCTTGGCAAGGAAAGTCTAGTTTGTAAGCTTAAGAAGAGCTTTTATGGACTTAAACAGACCCCTAGACAATGGTACCAAAAGTTTGATGCTTTTATGAAGTCTCAAGGCTATTCTCGAACAATGACCAAAATTCCCTATCAGTCTGCTATTGGTAGTCTCATGTATGCTATGATAGATATGAGACCAGACATTGCATTTGCAGTGGGAGTTGTGATAAGATATATGTCTAATCCTTGGAAGAAAAATTGGGAAGCGGTCAAGATGATTTTAAGATATCTTAATGGCACTAAGGGCAAGTGTCTATGCTTAGGTAGAGGGGAAGCATCCATTATTGCATTGTTCGAAGTACCAGAGAATTTCAAGAAATACAGAGTTGAGGACCGAAAAATTTTGGTACGAATGCCTAAGAGAGAGGCCACAACAGGAGAAGCATATGATAAAAAAGAAAAGACCAAAAAAATTGTAGCCACCATTGAAGAGAATGAAGAGAGATGTACATACATAGGAGATGACCTAAGTAAAGAAGAGGAAGCAGAGTTGGTAGCTTTGTTAAGGGAATATAGGGACGTGTTTGTGTGGCATTATAGAGACTTGAAGGGAGTAGATCCGAAGGTTTGTTCTCATACGATCCCCATGATGGCAGATGCCAAGCCCACCAAACAGAAGCCCTACACATATAATGACACCTATGCAGCTAAAATAAAAGAGGAAATCGACAGATTGATTGAAGCTGGATTTATCTATGAGATTGAGCATACAGAATGGGTATCCCCCATTGTAGTGGTACCCAAGAAGAATGGAAAGTTGCATGTATGTATTAACCTTAAAAAAGTTAATGCTGCCATAGTAAGAGATAGTTATCCGCTTCCAATCACTGATCATTTATTGGAGCGTGTTGCAGGCAAGGAAGTTTATAGCTTCCTTGATGGATTTTTGGGTTACAACTAGGTAGCCATTGCCACAGAAGATCAACATAAAACGGCCTTTGCCACAGAGTGGGGAGTCTTTGCATTTCGTCTGATGCCATTTGGGCTCACCAATGCACCTGCAACATTCCAAAGGCTCACGTGTCATGTCTTCAAAGAGTTCTTGCGAAAGAGCTTAGAAGTATATGTGGATGATTTATGTGCTCATTCCCAACAAAGAAAATGCCACATTCCTGAGCTTAGACAGATCTTCAACAAGTGTAGACAATACCAAGTGTGTCTGAACCCAGAAAAGTGTGTGTTCATGGTACGACAAGGTAAAATCTTAGGTCATATTGTGTCTAAGAATGGAATATCAACAGATGAGGATAAAGTGAAAGCCATAGTGGAGTTGCTGAGGCCAAGGAATGTTAAAGAGGTACAAGCCTTTATGGGCCATTGTGGATATTACAGTAGGTTTATTCACATGTATGCGATTATAGCTAAGCCTCTTTATGCCTTGTTGACAAAGTTTGAGTGGAATGACAAATGCAAAAATTCCTTCAATGAGATGAAGAGACGCTTGTGCACAGCCAATACTGACCACTCCTGATTAGAATAAGCCATTCCATGTACATGTGGATGCATCCAATTACGCAATAGGATGTGTGTTGTCACAACCCACTGGTGAAGGCAATCTAGATTTGCCTATAGCATATGCTAGTAGGCAATTGAACGCTGCTGAACGAAACTACACCACAACTGAAAGAGAAGGCTTAGGCATGGTATATGCCATAAAGAAGTTTAACCACTATCTATTGGCCAACAAGTTTAAGTTTTTCACTGATCATCAAGCTTTACTATACTTGGTCAATAAACCTTGCAATACAGGACGCTTAGTAAGATGGTTCCTCTTACTAATGGAATATGACTTTGAAGTGGTTGTTAGGAAAGGTAAGACCCACCTCAGAGCGGATCACCTTTCTCACATCACCTCAGGCAAGTCACCGCAAGGTGTGTCTGATGAGTTGCCCGACGCTTATCTGTTCAATCTAGAAGTTATTCCTAAATGGGCAAATAAGTTGGTACCAGTCCTAACCTTTGGACCCGCAAATAAGAATGTAAAAACAAACAAAGACGAGATTGTAAAATCACAAAAATATCAAATATTGGTCGGCAGCATGTACAAACAAGATATAGAAGGTGTATTAACTTGTTGTGTCGAGGACGATGAACATAGTAGTTGGTTACAACAAGCCCATGAAGGATTTCTAGGGAATCACTATTCTAAACAACGAACATTGCAAAATCTAAAACGTTTAGGAGTGTATTGGCCTAGCATGGACAAAGAAATACATGAATTGATTAAGAATTGTCCAATGTGCCAGGAGAGACCCCATTGGAGCATGCGACTCTTTATCATGTATTGTTAATTCCAGAATGGAGTGCTCCATTGGTAGAATTCATGAGATCACGAACATTACCCAATGGGGCTAGTCTAGCAAGGAAAGAAAGCATGAAACAAGAAGCCCAAGACTACGCCCTCATAGGAGATAACCTATACCAAAGAGGCAAAGATGGTTACTTAAGATTGTGCGTTCATGAATCAGACTATTTGAAAATCTTAGAAACTGCCCATAGCAGTGTTGCAGGCAGACATTTTGGTCCTGATCGAGTAATTAAGACTATTCTATTCTCAGGACTTTGGTGGCCCACTCTTCATATGGATGCACATACCTATGTGAAGAAATGTGACACATGCCAACGTGCCCAATACCCAGTTAGAAAAGATGAGATGCCTCTGAGATTAATGATGGGAGGACGCACATTTTCGAAATGGGGTATAGACTTTGTAGGTCCTATTAACTCCCCAGCTAGAAACTCCCATGCCGAATACATTATTGTAGCCACAGACTACCTTACAAAGTGGGTTGAGGTCAAAGCCACAATGAAGAATGATGCTCAAACAACAGCAAAGTGACTACCCATAGAGTTAGTGAATGATAGAGGCACACACTTCTTGAATGAAGTCATTGAAATCTTCTCCAAGAATTCTTGGTGATACATAAGAAGTCTGCCCCTTATCATCCACAGGCTAACGGACAAGCTGAGAGCACAAACAAGATCTTATGTAATGTATTGAAAAAATTGGTAAGTAATAAGCGCTCTGATTGGGATAAACAGCTTCATCACGTTGTTTGGGCCTACCGAGTTGCTTATAAAACAGTACTCAATGCCACCCCATTTCAGATGGTCTTTGGACAAAATGTTGTGCTACCATTGGACTTCCTAATCCCAACTTTAAAAGTAGCACAAGCGCATGAGTGGAATGGACACGAGTTATCCTCTAGGATCTTTGATCTAGAATGCTTAGGTGAGACAAGGCTACGAGCAGCGGTAGGCATCTATGCTGCAAAGAAACGACAAAAGGCGTACTTCGATGCACACATCAAAGATAAAGGCTTGAAAGAGGGAGACCTAGTGTTGGTTTATACATTAAAGCAACATACTCGTAAATTGGAAAAAAGAGGATATGGACCCATGATCATTAATAGAATTTCCACTAGCGGTGGAGTTCAATTGGCCACACTAGAAGGTGATATCTTGCCCAACTATATCAGTGGTTGTCGAGTCAAGCTATATCAAGAACCTCTTATAGAGGATATGCTACAGAGACTCAACACTGCTAAGAAGCGAAAAGAAGAAGAGTTAAGGGTTAGAGAAGAAGCACAGGCAGAGGCTAGAGAACGCATTAGGAGAAATAAGTTAAGATGCCTAGGCCTAGATGTCAACCCTGAGGCCCCAAGATACCACATGGCCAATTGTCAAACATCAAGTGCAAAGGCTTCTCAAATAATTGACCGACATCCATTTGTGAACATCGCGGTAAGACAAGGGAAGAATGCAAGGACTGTGAGAGCATTGATTGACTCAGGTGCAGCAACTAGTGCAGTTAGACTTTCATACTATTAAGACCTGAAATTGAACATCAAGCCCATAGAGGCCTATCTCATAGGTTTGGGAGGTGTGGAAACCCCTTGTTTGGGTGAGTTGGAGCTTCCCATCTATCTTCAAAATGTTTCAATGAGTGTCAAAATGCTAGTGTGTGAAGATGCGGACCTTATAGAACCACTTGTCTTGGGTCAAGACTGGATCTATGACCATGCAGTCAACTTAAACCTTAAACGACAACTTCTTCAAGTTTGGGTACATGAACAATGCATCACATTAGAATTAGAGAATTGCATGAGCAGAAAGCCAACTAGCACACATTCTCTTAATTCTTCTCGACCGAATCTGAGCAAAGAAGATGTTGTATGTGTCAAGCAAGATGTGATCTAGACGGACTCAATCATGAAAGGACGGTCTCAAAAGAGAGAGGTCTCCTCTTCTTTTTTAAAGACTCCTATAGCCACAACAATTCAAGCAAAGAGGCAAGCAAAACAGTACACGCACATGGCTACATCAAACCGACAAACCAAGTGCAAAAAGAACGAAGCTCAGGGCAAGAAGCAGATGTGGGTACGAAAAGGAGAGCAACAACCAGCTTTGCCACAACCATTCCCATCGAAGCAAGCTAACCATGCTAAAAGAAGCACCAAGAAACGAGGACAAGCTCAATCCCAAGGTCTCCGACAGATTTGGGTACCAAAGCAATCATGAAGGCCGACCATAATAACATACAAATTTGGGTGCCAAAGAAATTAGCTGCAGCTCAACAAGGGTGATTGCAAATGTGGGTACCCAAGGCACTCTTACATGCACAAAACAATATGATCTCCTTCATGAGAAAAATCTCAACAAAGCAACCACAGAGAAGCAAGAGTCGAAACCATGGACCAAGACCAAAAGAAGATAAATTCATCTCCTCACCGGTAATAAAAAGACAACCAAAAAGGGTATGGGTGTGGAAGCCAAAAGTACTAGCAGCTTCCACAACACCAAAGAGCCAACCACACTGGATGTCAAATTTGCGAAACCATCCAACAATGAAGGGGCCAGAAGTGATCTCCACAGGGCCACAGAACATTCTCAAATGGATCCCTATAAGGATGATTACATCATTTCAAGATCCAGTGGCTACCTCCAACAAAGACTGCATCAACATCCACCCACAACATTGAAAGCCTCGACGTGCAACAACCATGTGCCATTGACATAACCTTGTCTTTTGCACCATTCAGGCCATGCATTTCCAAAGTATGCATTAAAATAGGGCCACATTACAAGGCCATGCATAGACACAATGAAGAAATCCCAGGCACATGAGATACACTTGACATATGTAAAATGTTTTATTGATACTAACATCTTTCTTCTTGTGTTGTGACACCGCTCGAAAAAAAAAAGGGAGAGAAACGAGCAAGGACAAGACTGTGTGCGTGAAGCATCTCCGATGTGAACCATCACCAAGGACATCCATCAACAACGGAAGATAATTCGATGGTCAATCACCATGCTGGAACACACCACGAAGAGATGAATATCGATGAACATTGGACCACGGTAAGAATTGCCTACTTCGACAACAGCACAACCATGATAGATTAGGAAACCTCTTCATCAGCATACCCTTGAGCACTTAGCTCAAGTCCCAACTTCTTGCACCATAATTCTTCCAATGCATTTCCCAAGTATGCATGCATAGGGCTACATTACAAGGTCGTGCACGAGGCACCTATTTTTTCCAACCCATGCACTAATACACTTAACCATCAATCATGATGGATCACAAGTACTTGGCCTCATGTTTCAAAAAGTTCAAGGACATCCACGGTACAACATCAGTACCTAGGAAGCAATTCACAGTAGATAGCTGCTCACGATCAACATCGACAACCTCTTTTGAGCAACTACCAACCTTTGAAAGCCAAGAAGTATACCCTCTAGCTCAAATCCAAGGAAGGTGTACATACATTGGGAACAACTCAGGAATAGGCTAGTAGTCAAAAACTGACGAACCCGACAACCGACCAGGCTACATTGGGAAGATGGACTGCTCCTACTGGTACATGAAGGACACTACCTCTCAACATACTACATGGAACAACCACTACAACAAGGGTCTGTCAGGGACGACAGACTTAAGAGGGGGGGAGTGTTGAAGCTCAAGGTCAAGGACAAAGCATGGAAGTGCATCAAAGAAGTGGATACACAAGAAAGAGGAGCATGTAGGGAGCTCCAAGAAGCACATGTCAAATTTTCAGAAGAAATCCCTATAAATATAGTGACTTTTATCACTAAAAACCATTATAAATACCATTTTCCATTTTTATAACTCCATTTTGTTCAAGCCGAGGAGTCCTTGAGCTTGAGGAGTATTAGAACTATTATCCTACCAATTTTCATAATTTTTAGATTCCGTTTGAGTCCCCAAATAAGCCTTGGAACCTAATTTTTAACTAGGCCGGACACTAGGTCTGAACAGGGCCAAAACTACTCAAAAAACTATAAAAAGGGCTGGAGAGCTCATTTTAGGGGGTAGCTTGTTGTAGATTTCAGCTTTTGTAATAGTTTTCTCTTGTAATTGAAGTCCTTCCATTGTTCCACTCTTTGCTCTTACCTTGTGCACATGTGTGTGTATGTGTGTGCATGTTTGTATGCTTTCACTCACGCACTTGTGCATTTCACTTGCTCTTGGTCTTCATACCGGTCCTCACATCTCCGCGGATTGACATTTATGAGGTGAAGCTCCTCACGTTGGTACTCACCATTGTGCTAGAGTGACACCAACCATGAACCATGTACAAAAGAAATATCCCATAAATGAATCATGTACAAAGAGATATATATTCCATAAATGAGCCATGTACAAAAGTGTGGCAAACCACTAACCATATATGAGCCAAATACAAAATGTGTCAAAGCACTTCTATATAGGAACCAAATACAACATTATGGTGCACCATTGCCATATATGAGCCAAATACAAAATTATGGCACACCACTGCCATACACATGCCCAAAGGGATCAAAAACATCTATATTTGCAGTCTTGCAACAAAGCACATTCATGAAATGAGACAAATTGACATGATATTTATAAACAACAACTAAAAATGCCAAACTAAGTTTATAAGCTCACCTCATCATAGATGCTCACACTGCATCCCTCCAAGACCTCCAACAGTGCAACCAATCCATGATGATATCCATAAGCCTCCTCAGTTCGTGTCGAACAACGACCCACTACCAACACCTGTAACAAATATGAAAAACATTAGATGAACATACATGATGTGCTTAACACAAGAAAATTCAAAATCAAAATGATACTTACAAACTCGTGATGCATAGTGTCATATCTACTGCTACCCAAATAAAGAACCTTTGTGGGGACTGCTTCACCAATAAGGTCTTCTCTAAATTTGTTCACTCCATACTTTGGACATATGTGGAGATGCTCATACTCGTTCAAAAAGAGAATGCAATCATTTGGACAAGCATGAATCTTGGTGTAGTCCATTCCAATGGATTGTAAATTTTTTGTGCATCTCCACATGTTGGAGCCATGTCATTGCCGTCTGGCAAAAACTGATGTTTAAGAAGTATGTGATAAGCAATTAGAACACTATTAGTTAGTAAAGTTATTTTGATACAACAATGAAAGTTTATTTCAAATCCACTTATCTGAACAATTCAGAGACACTACTATCTGACCATCCACAAATGGATTGATGATTGAGCATCACGAGCAACACACATATTACAGATATCTCTGCCCTAGTGTAGAGTGGTAAACGGGCTAGTCTTCGCATGTTCTAGTATTCTTCATCGGCTTCTAATCATGGAAATTCAATCGTGACCATGGAACCCATGACATCTTCTCCAGCATTGTGATCTTCTTCCATGTCATAAAATGCCCCGGGCATTTCTTCCATGTGTTCATTCTGTGTAATGCTACCAATACCTTGTACTTCTACCTCCCTCTTTGTTCTTTTTTGTCCCCGAGAGGTTACCAGTGCAATGTCGTTTGGGCCCACCTGGTCACCAAGGGGACCATGCGAATAGTAGCGTAGGTTTTGTAGTCGATTTTTATCAAAGGATCCATATTCTCTAACATGTGTAGTAATTCATCAATTTTGAAAATTTTGATACTTGCACTGAGTGCAAGGACATGCCATTCTCTCCCCTGAATCCAAAGATGCCATCAGATACCATGTGGACATGTTAAGACATTTAATTCTAAACCCCTAATTTTTTTATTAAACAAAACATCCTATATTTTATATATTTAATTTAATTCAAAAACTATAATTTCTTATGTATTTAATTATACACAATACATTTGATTATATATTGTACTTTTTTTCTGATTTTTATAAACATATGATTATATATACTAATATTTAATTATATATATTTAATCTAATAAAGACCCTTAAATCCTATTTTTTATATATATAGTTATATACATTTAATTTAATTAAAAATCCTAACTCTTTTCATATTTATTTATCTATACTAAAATCCTATTTTTTTACTTTTATTTTATATTGTACTTTTTTTCCTAATCTATGTATATATATGGTTATATATACTCATATTAAACCTAAAACCGTATTTTTTATATATTTAATTATATATATATATTTTGATTAGAAAACCTAAAATCCTATTGTTTATATACTTAATTTAATTAAAAAACCATAGATCTTTTCATATTTGTTTATTTATATTAAAATCCTATTTTATATATATATTTGATTGTACATTTTTTTCTTAATTTCTCTCTCTCTCTCTCTCTCTCTCTCTCTCTCTCTCTCTCCTCTCTCTCTCTCTCTCTCTCTCTCTCTCTCTCTCTCTATATATATATATATATATATATATATATATATATATATATATATATATATATATATATATATATATATATATATTATATATATATATATATATATATATATATATATATATATATATATATATATAACCTAAAACTCTATTTTTTATATATTTAATTTAATAGGAAACCCTAAAATCCTATTTTTATATATTTAATTATATATATTTAATTTATATATTTAAAATCCTAGTTCTTTTCATATTATTTATCTATACTGAAGTCCTATTTTTTATATATTTATTTATATATTCTAATTATTTTCTTAATTTTTTTTCTTATATATATTTAATTTAATTAAAAAACCTAAAAATCCTAAAGAACTATTTTTATATATTTAATTAAATATATATATATTTTTTGTATATGTGTGTGTATGCATGTATGTATATATATATATATATATATATATATATATATATATATATATATATATATATATATATATATATATATATATATATATATATATATATATATTATATATATATATATATATATATATATATATATATATATATATATATATATATATATATATATGTGTGTGTGTGTGTGTGTGTGTGTGTGTGTGTGTGTCTATGTGTATGTGTATGTGTATGTGTATGTGTATGTGCATGTGCATGTATGCATGTGTATATGTATGCATGTGTGTATATATATGTATGGATATATGTGTGTGTGCATATGTTTATGTATGTAAAAACCTAAAAGCCTAATCCTAAAGACCTAGATCTAAAACATGTATGTATATGTGTGTGTCTGTGAGTATGCATATGTGTGTGTATGTATGTATGCATATGTATGTGTGTATTTATGTGTGTGTACATGTGTGTATTTATATGTGTGTATGCATGTGTAAAAACCCTTAAATCCTAATCCTAAAGACCTAGACTTAAAACATGTATATGTGTGTATGTATGTGTATATACATGTGTATGCGTACATGTATTATAGGTGTATATATGTGTATGCATGTGTAAAAACCCTAAAATCCTAATCCTAATGACCTAAACCTAAAAAATGTATATGTGTGTATGCATGTGTATATACATGTGTATTTGTGTATGTATTATGTGTGTATATGTGTATGCACATGTAAAAACCCTAAAACCCTAATCCTAAATGTAAGGATTTGAACTCACAACCTCTTGGTTAGGAATGTGATGGGCTAGCCACTTGCCCCAAAAGCCATGGTTGAGGATTTCTTCCTAATCCTCCCTCTTAGGGTGCAGTTCAACCATCTCCTATCTCTCAAGGGTGTGGTTCAACATCTCCTACCTATCACTTTATTACATTCTTCCCCCCTTAGTTAATCATTGTCCTCAATGATCTACTCTTGTATCCCTCTAGCCTTGGTGATCAACCCTTTGAACTCCCTAGGTACCCTTGAATTGATGTCCTCAACTACTTATCACTTTATTGCACTAAAGACCTAGACCTAAAACACGTATATGTGTGTATGCATGTGTACATATATGTGTATGTGTGTACGTGTGTATGTGTATATGTGTGTATGTATACGTGATGTGTGTTTATGTGTATGTGCATGTATGCATGTATATATATATATATATATATGTATGTATATATATATATATATATATATATATATATATATATATATATATATATATATATATATATATATATATATATATATATGTGTGTGTGTGTGTGTGTGTGTGTGTGTGTGTGTGTGTGTGTGTATGTATATGTATGTATGTTATGTGTGTGTATATATGTGTGTGTACACATGTGTGTATGTATGTAAGAACCTAAAAGCCTAATCATAAAGACTTAGACCTAAAACATGTATGTATATGTGTGTGTATGTGAGTGTGTGTGTGTGTCTATGTGTGTATGTATACATGTATGCATGTGTGAAAAAGTGTGTGTATGTATATGTGTCTCTCTTATGTGTGTATGCATGTGAAAGTGTATGTGTATGTATGTCTATGTACACATGTGTGTGTATATGTATGCATGTGAGAGTGTATGTAATATATGTATATGTAGTGTATGTATATGTGTATGTATGTGTGTGCACATATGTGTGTGTATGTATGTATGCATATGTATGTGTATGCATACATACCTACACACACATATGTGCACACACATACATACACATATACATACACTACCTATACATATATTACATACACTCTCACATGCATACATATACACACACATGTGTACATAGAATACATACACATACACTTTCACATGGCATACACACATAAGAGTGTTGTACATCACACTTCTTTTCACACATGCATACATGTATACATACACACATAGACACACACACACTCACATACACACACATATACATACATGTTTTAGGTCTAAGTCTTTATGATTAGGCTTTTAGGTTTCTTACATACATACACACATGTGTACACACACATATATACACACACATACATACATACATATACATACACACACACACACACACACACACACACACACACACACACACACATATATATATATATATATATATATATATATATATATATATATATAGATATATATATATATATATATATATACATACATATATATATATATATACATGCATACATGCACATACACATAAACACACATCACGTATACATACACACATATACACATACACACGTACACACATACACATATAGTACACATGCATACACACATATACGTGTTTTAGGTCTAGGTCTTTAGTGCAATAAAGTGATAAGTAGTTGAGGACATCAATTCAAGGGTACCTAGGGAGTTCAAAGGGTTGATCACCAAGGCTAGAGGGATACAAGAGTAGATCATTGAGGACAATGATTAACTAAGGGGGGAAGAATGTAATAAAGTGATAGGTAGGAGATGGTTGAACCACACCCTTGAGAGATAGGAGATGGTTGAACTGCACCCTAAGAGGGAGGATTAGGAAGAAATCCTCAACCATGGCTTTTGGGGCAAGTGGCTAGCCCATCACATTCCTAACCAAGAGGTTGTGAGTTCAAATCCTTACATTTAGGATTAGGGTTTTAGGGTTTTTACATGTGCATACACATATACACACATAATACATACACAAATACACATGTTATACACATGCATACACACATATACATTTTTTAGGTTTAGGTCATTAGGATTAGGATTTTAGGGTTTTTACACATGCATACACTATATACACCTATATACATGTACGCATACACATGTATATCACATACATACACACATACATGTTTTAAGTCTAGGTCTTTAGGATTAGGATTTAAGGGTTTTTACACATGCATACACACATATAAATACACACATGTACACACACATAAATACACACATACATATGCATACATACATACACACACATATGCATACTCACAGACACACACATATACATACATGTTTTAGATCTAGGTCTTTAGGATTAGGCTTTTAGGTTTTTTACATACATAAACATATGCACACACATATATCCATACATATATATACACACATGCATACATATACACATGCATACATGCACATGCACATACACATACACATACACATACACATACACATAGACACACACACACACACACACACACACACACACACATATATATATATATATATATATATATATATATATATATATATATATATATATATATATATATATATATATATATATATATATATATATATATATATATATATATATATATATATATATATATATATATATATATATATATATATATACATACATGCATACACACACATATACAAAAAATATATATATATTTAATTAAATATATAAAAATAGTTCTTTAGGATTTTAGGTTTTTTTAATTAAATTAAATATATATAAGAAAAAAAATTAAGAAAATAATTAGAATATATAATAAATATATAAAAAATAGGACTTCAGTATAGATAAATAATATGAAAAGAACTAGGATTTTAAATATATAAATTAAATATATATAATTAAATATATAAAATAGGATTTTAGGGTTTCCTATTAAATTAAATATATAAAAAATAGAGTTTTAGGTTATATATATATATATATATATATATATATATATATATATATATATATATATATATATATATATATATATATATATATATATATATATATATATATATATATATATATATATATATATAGAGAGAGAGAGAGAGAGAGAGAGAGAGAGAGAGAGAGAGAGAGAGAGAGAGAGAGAGAGAGAGAGAGAGAGAAATTAAGAAAAAAATGTACAATCAAATATATATAAAATAGGATTTTAATATAAATAAACAAATATGAAAGATCTATGGTTTTTTAATTAAATTAAGTATATAAACAATAGGATTTTAGGTTTTCTAATCAAATATATATATATAATTAAATATATAAAAAACGGTTTTAGGTTTAATATGAGTATATATAACCATATATATACATAGATTAGGAAAAAAAGTACAATATAAAATAAAAGTAAAAAATAGGATTTTAGTATAGATAAATAAATATGAAAAGAGTTAGGATTTTTAATTAAATTAAATGTATATAACTATATATATAAAAATAGGATTTAAGGGTCTTTATTAGATTAAATATATATAATTAAATATTAGTATATATAATCATATGTTTATAAAATCAGAAAAAAAGTACAATATATAATCAAATGTATTGTGTATAATTAAATACATAAGAAATTATAGTTTTTGAATTAAATTAAATATATAAAATATAGGATGTTTTGTTTAATAAAAAAATTAGGGGTTTAGAATTAAATGTCTTAACATGTCCACATGGTATCTGATGGCATCTTTGGATTCAGGGGAGAGAATGGCATGTCCTTGCACTCAGTGCAAGTATCAAAATTTTCAAAATTGATGAATTACTACACATGTTAGAGAATATGGATCCTTTGATAAAAATCGACTACAAAACCTACGCTACTATTCGCATGGTCCCCTTGGTGACCAGGTGGGCCCAAACGACATTGCACTGGTAACCTCTCGGGGACAAAAAAGAACAAAGAGGGAGGTAGAAGTACAAGGTATTGGTAGCATTACACAGAATGAACACATGGAAGAAATGCCCGGGGCATTTTATGACATGGAAGAAGATCACAATGCTGGAGAAGATGTCATGGGTTCCATGGTCACGATTGAATTTCCATGATTAGAAGCCGATGAAGAATACTAGAACATGCGAAGACTAGCCCGTTTACCACTCTACACTAGGGCAGAGATATCTGTAATATGTGTGTTGCTCGTGATGCTCAATCATCAATCCATTTGTGGATGGTCAGATAGTAGTGTCTCTGAATTGTTCAGATAAGTGGATTTGAAATAAACTTTCATTGTTTATCAAAATAACTTTACTAACTAATAGTGTTCTAATTGCTTATCACATACTTCTTAAACATCAGTTTTTGCCAGACGGCAATGACATGGCTCCAACATGTGGAGATGCACAAAAAATTTTACAATCCATTGGAATGGACTACACCAAGATTCATGCTTGTCCAAATGATTGCATTCTCTTTTGAACGAGTATGAGCATCTCCACATATGTCCAAAGTATGGAGTGAACAAATTTAGAGAAGACCTTATTGTGAAGCAGTCCCCACAAAGGTTCTTTATTTGGGTAGCAGTAGATATGACACTATGCATCACGAGTTTGTAAGTATCATTTTGATTTTGAATTTTCTTGTGTTAAGCACATCATGTATGTTCATCTAATGTTTTTCATATTTGTTACAGGTGTTGGTAGTGGGTCGTTGTTCGACACGAACTGAGGAGGCTTATGGATATCATCATGGATTGGTTGCACTGTTGGAGGTCTTGGAGGGATGCAGTGTGAGCATCTATGATGAGGTGAGCTTATAAACTTAGTTTGGCATTTTTAGTTGTTGTTTATAAATATCATGTCAATTTGTCTCATTTCATGAATGTGCTTTGTTGCAAGACTGCAAATATAGATGTTTTTGATCCCTTTGGGCATGTGTATGGCAGTGGTGTGCCATAATTTTGTATTTGGCTCATATATGGCAATGGTGCACCATAATGTTGTATTTGGTTCCTATATAGAAGTGCTTTGACACATTTTGTATTTGGCTCATATATGGTTAGTGGTTTGCCACACTTTGTACATGGCTCATTTATGGAATATATATCTTTTTGTACATGATTCATTTATGGGATATTTCTTTTGTACATGGTTCATGGTTGGTGTCACTCTAGCACAATGGTGAGTACCAACGTGAGGAGCTTCACCTCATAAATGTCAATCCGCGGAGATGTGAGGACCGGTATGAAGACCAAGAGCAAGTGAAATGCACAAGTGCGTGAGTGAAGCATACAAACATGCACACACATACACACACATGTGCACAAGGTAAGAGCAAAGAGTGGAACAATGGAAGGACTTCAATTACAAGAGAAAACTATTACAAAAGCTGAAATCTACAACAAGCTACCCCCTAAAATGAGCTCTCCAGCCCTTTTTATAGTTTTTTGAGTAGTTTTGGCCCTGTTCAGACCTAGTGTCCGGCCTAGTTAAAAATTAGGTTCCAAGGCTTATTTGGGGACTCAAACGGAATCTAAAATTATGAAAATTGGTAGGATAATAGTTCTAATACTCCTCAAGCTCAAGGACTCCTCGGCTTGAACAAAATGGAGTTATAAAAATGGAAAATGGTATTATAATGGTTTTTAGTGATAAAAGTCACTATATTTATAGGGATTTCTTCTGAAAATTTGACATGTGCTTCTTGGAGCTCCCTACATGCTCCTCTTTCTTGTGTATCCACTTCTTTGATGCACTTCCATGCTTTGTCCTTGACCTTGAGCTTCAACACTCCCCCCCTCTTAAGTCTGTCGTCCCTGACAGACCCTTGTTGTAGTGGTTGTTCCATGTAGTATGTTGAGAGGTAGTGTCCTTCATGTACCAGTAGGAGCAGTCCATCTTCCCAATGTAGCCTGGTCGGTTGTCGGGTTCGTCAGTTTTTGACTACTAGCCTATTCCTGAGTTGTTCCCAATGTATGTACACCTTCCTTGGATTTGAGCTAGAGGGTATACTTCTTGGCTTTCAAAGGTTGGTAGTTGCTCAAAAGAGGTTGTCGATGTTGATCGTGAGCAGCTATCTACTGTGAATTGCTTCCTAGGTACTGATGTTGTACCGTGGATGTCCTTGAACTTTTTGAAACATGAGGCCAAGTACTTGTGATCCATCATGATTGATGGTTAAGTGTATTAGTGCATGGGTTGGAAAAAATAGGTGCCTCGTGCACGACCTTGTAATGTAGCCCTATGCATGCATACTTGGGAAATGCATTGGAAGAATTATGGTGCAAGAAGTTGGGACTTGAGCTAAGTGCTCAAGGGTATGCTGATGAAGAGGTTTCCTAATCTATCATGGTTGTGCTGTTGTCGAAGTAGGCAATTCTTACCGTGGTCCAATGTTCATCGATATTCATCTCTTCGTGGTGTGTTCCAGCATGGTGATTGACCATCGAATTATCTTCCGTTGTTGATGGATGTCCTTGGTGATGGTTCACATCGGAGATGCTTCACGCACACAGTCTTGTCCTTGCTCGTTTCTCTCCCTTTTTTTTTCGAGCGGTGTCACAACACAAGAAGAAAGATGTTAGTATCAATAAACATTTTACATATGTCAAGTGTATCTCATGTGCCTGGGATTTCTTCATTGTGTCTATGCATGGCCTTGTAATGTGGCCCTATTTTAATGCATACTTTGGAAATGCATGGCCTGAATGGTGCAAAAGACAAGGTTATGTCAATGGCACATGGTTGTTGCACGTCGAGGCTTTCAATGTTGTGGGTGGATGTTGATGCAGTCTTTGTTGGAGGTAGCCACTGGATCTTGAAATGATGTAATCATCCTTATAGGGATCCATTTGAGAATGTTCTGTGGCCCTGTGGAGATCACTTCTGGCCCCTTCATTGTTGGATGGTTTCGCAAATTTGACATCCAGTGTGGTTGGCTCTTTGGTGTTGTGGAAGCTGCTAGTACTTTTGGCTTCCACACCATACCCTTTTTGGTTGTCTTTTTATTACCGGTGAGGAGATGAATTTATCTTCTTTTGGTCTTGGTCCATGGTTTCGACTCTTGCTTCTCTGTGGTTGCTTTGTTGAGATTTTTCTCATGAAGGAGATCATATTGTTTTGTGCATGTAAGAGTGCCTTGGGTACCCACATTTGCAATCACCCTTGTTGAGCTGCAGCTAATTTCTTTGGCACCCAATTTGTATGTTATTATGGTCGGCCTTCATGATTGCTTTGGTACCCAAATCTGTCGGAGACCTTGGGATTGAGCTTGTCCTCGTTTCTTGGTGCTTCTTTTAGCATGGTTAGCTTGCTTCGATGGGAATGGTTGTGGCAAGCTGGTTGTTGCTCTCCTTTTCGTACCCACATCTGCTTCTTGCCCTGAGCTTCGTTCTTTTTGCACTTGGTTTGTCGGTTTGATGTAGCCATGTGCGTGTACTGTTTTGCTTGCCTCTTTGCTTGAATTGTTGTGGCTATAGGAGTCTTTAAAAAAAGAAGAGAGACCTCTCTCTTTTGAGACCGTCCTTTCATGATTGAGTCCTCTAGATCACATCTTGCTTGACACATACAACATCTTCTTTGCTCAGATTCGGTCGAGAAGAAATTAAGAGAATGTGTGCTAGTTGGCTTTCTGCTCATGCAATTCTCTAATTCTAATGTGATGCATTGTTCATGTACCCAAACTTGAAGAAGTTGTCGTTTAAGGTTTAAGTTGACTGCATGGTCATAGATCCAGTCTTGACCCAAGACAAGTGGTTCTATAAGG
>CM035407.1:161857747-162027747 GCA_020310875.1 Ceratopteris richardii
GATCCTGGACCTATTATCATGTTTGCTTCCTAATTGATGAGAATCAGAATCAAGATCATATGGTAGAGTTACCTTTTGTTTCTCTTCATCATACCAAGACATGTGTTCGTCAAACACAACATCTACTTGTAGTGAACTTCTTGGTTGAAGGATTATAGAACTTGTAACCCATCTGAGTTGAGTCATACCCAATAAGCACTTCCTTTGTTGCCCTTTCATCTAGCTCACCTCTTATTTGTGATTGTACATGTGTTGAAGCAAATCTATGACAAGCCTAAGTATTGGATTGAATCTCACAAGGTCATAGGAGAAGCTTCAAAGTGAAGACAATGTATGAGTCACTTGTGAACTATCTCTTGTAAGTTTTGAAGCCTTTACTTGATGTAAAAGTAAAAGTATCTAAGTGGTTGATTGCACTTGATGAAAAAAGGAAATACAAGCCACAAATTCGTGATTGAAGTTTTTGGAGAATCAATCAATCACAAAAAGATAGGATATTTGTTTTAGATCAGCAACATTCAAATTCAAATCTTGGCTCCAAAGATTACTATAAATACATGGCATTTTAGTTGTGATTTTAGACCTCCATGAGCTGAGCTTTATGACATATCAAAGTGTGGATCAAGGCACACATATGAAGCAGTAAGTCAATTGTAATTTACAATCAATATACTTTCATTCTTATGATCATTTGAGTTCATATCTTCATGCTTTTGTGAGTATACTAATCACTAGCATATTTCTCAGTTTTCTCAGTCAGATTGCAGAGATGATTTCTCTGAGCTTGGTGCATCTTTTCAATGATTTAAGTTGGTAACGAAATAACTCTTGAGTTTTAGCTTTCTAGTTAATAAGAGTTCCCTAAAAGGAATCAATTCAATTACTGCTTTGGTCAGAGAGTTGTTCAAAACATTGGACAGGTGTATGAACATAAATAGCAAGTTTTTTGCTCATGAATCGACTCCAACTTATCTGTTTTGATTCATCTTTTGAGAGTGATCTTCCAAGGTACATAGGGTGTCTAATGCATCCTTTGGAAAGCTAAATGGCCCACTATATATCTTTGGAGTTTCATTTGGATGGTGTATTGCAAAGTTTTTGCAGCACCACTTCATCTTCATCAAGTACAAATCCATCTCTTCACAGTGGTATCAGAGCAAGGTTGGACAACATGGCAGATGGATTTCCTTCATGAATTGACAAATTGGATAGAGGTAACTACCAGCCTGGTCATTAAGGATGGAAGCTTATCTTCAAGGCAGGAATTTATATGGACTCTATCTCAGATTTTTGTTGCCTCACATTAGAATTTGTAAAACATCTCACGAAGTGTGGAATGCACTTGAAACCTTCTTCTCTTCAAGTACAAAGGCCAGGCAGGCATCATATGGCTAGACTTCACAACTCTCAAGAAAGATATGAAACAAAATGTGACTGATTTTTTCACAAAGCTCAAGGACATAGCATATAAGTTGGGAAGCAGTGAAGAGGTAATAGATGAAGAACAAATTGTAAGAGAGGTCATCAATGGCTTGAAGGCAGATGACAAGTGGGAAGCATTCACCACAGCTATGGATCTATGCATGTACTAGATTTCAACACACTCATAAGACAACTACTTACTCAAGAGGCCAAGCTTATCAAGAATGGAGAAAGCTCCAAAGGTAATCAATCTTTTGCCTTGTATACTGATAAAGGAAATCTAAAGAAAACAAAGGAAGAGGAAGAAAGTGGATGATGAAGCAGGTACACATCAAGCTAACTATGCAGGTAGAGGACATGGTAGAGGTAGAGGCAGAGGAGGAAGGTAAGGCAGGGAGAGATCCCAAGTCTCTAATTCATGCTCTATTTGTCTCTAACCATACAACTGAAAATTGCTTTAGGAACTCTAGGAATCAAAGAGGCAGAGGCTACAATAGAGGAATTTATGGCTACTCTAGAGGAAGGTTCAACAATTACCATAGCAACCACAACAATTACAACCATTCAAACTATCAAGGAGCAAATAGGGGAAGAAGAGACTTCAATAATTATACAAAAGACTCAAATCAAGAGGAATCATTGCTAATCATGAATATGGCCATGCCACAAGGTAAATCTAATGAGCATGTTTTCTACATAGATTTAAGTTGTTCCAATCATGTGGCAAGATATGGCCCTCCTATCCGATTAAGAAGATCCAAGGAACAAGCATGAGGTACAAACAAGAGATGATACAAGACACCTTGTGGATAAAATATGAAATGTCAAGGCACGTGATGGAAACGTCAACCTACTCAGTAAGGTACTCTATGTCCCTACCATTACAAAGAATTTGATAAGTGTTGGGCAGATAGTAGAAAGGGTTGTAAGTCAGTTTCACAAAAGGAGGAGCATTGTTGAGGATCCAAGCCAAGGATTTAGGAGACTTGAAAAAGGTGAAAAGACACGTTTGTTCACATTTGAATTACAAGACACTGGTTCATATAGATGTTGTTGTGCATGACAATCATCAATTGAAGAATTATGGAGGAATGAAGACAAGGAGTCAAGAAGAAAACAAAGTCAGGTGATTGAAGGAAGGAGATATTCAGAAAATCAAAAGACATGTACACATATGTACATTATCTGACTTATATCTTTGTTTAGTCATACACTTGTATATATTCATCTATAAATATGTTGGAAAATGTCGGGCAAGTAGAGCAGAAGAGATTTGAGAATAGGGAGAGAGGAAATTAGTGTCATTAGACACATGAAGAGTGAGTGAAATTGTCCATCCTCACTTAGATGTAAATTTTCTGAGAAATCGAAAAATTTGCGCCCGATATTTTGCTGTCTGCTCCCTCTGTGCTTAATCTTTTGAGAAATCCTTTGCACGTATCTAAGTCCATAGCTAATCTATCTATGGCTAGAATTTGAGAGGTTAATTGGTAATCAGGCTGTGAGAATTTTGATTAGGACATTCATATGTAAGAATGTTCTAACAGTCGAGAAATCTGGCGCACGATTTCATCTTTAATGAATGATCAGTGCTCAGTCCTACAGTGTAAAGTTTTACACAAATGAGGGCTTAAAATCTAAGTTGGAAGGTAAGCTATCTATGGCTAAAAGATCTTGATCAAACGGGATTTACTTTGGGAGAACCAGTGCTAAGAAGTTGCAGGTGTCAAAGTCGCCATTGCAGAGAAGCACTTTCAGACATAGGTAAAGTGTTTTACACATTTCTCAGTGTATGGTTATCTTTTTGAGAGATTTAACTTGGCAAAGTTGCGCAACCTTAAGGCGAAAGTGTTGTGCAAAGTTTTATCAAAAACTTTACAGGATTGATTAGTCAATGAGTGACTAATCTGCAGCAGACTTTTCAGAGAAGTTGAATTTTTCAGAACTTTCAATATTTCTGATAATTTGATGAATGATTTCTAAGTTTGGTGGAGTCTAAGGTTAACCTTGATATAGAAGTGATCTAACTTCAAGGTTAACTTGTTCTTTTGGAGATTAACACTCTCCATCAGTGGTATCAGAGCAGGTTGTGTCAAAATTGAAGTGAAAAAGACTCCGACTATTGCAGAAGTACAAATCTTTACATCTTGAAGGTGCAGAAGGATAAAGGTTGAAGAAAACTTGAAGGAAGACATACAAAGAGTATCAAAAGGATCAGAAGGAGCAACATTCGAAGTAAAGGTACATTCATTATCTGTAAAGGTTAAAGTTTTGAGACTACAGGTGAATCAAAGATGGGAGATAGTCTCCAAATTGAAAAGCTGGATAGAGAGAACTATCCTGCATGGTCTATGAGGATGGAAGCTCACCTTATGAGCAAAGATCTGATAGGTTACATCACAGGAGATGAAGAAAAGCCAGAATTCAGAGATCCTAGTGTTCCAACTAGGGAGGAGCTTGCAGATTTGAAGAATTGGATGAAGAAGGATGCTCAAGCAAGAAGCATCATCTACATGGCAGTCAATGACTATTTGCTTCCTCACATTAGAGACTTGAGAGTGCTTGTGACATTTGGAATGCTTTGGAAGAGCATTTCCAAAATACAACTAAATCAAGGAAGGCTTCACTATGGGCAGAATTTACTACCTTCAAGAAGAAGGCCTCACAATCAATCTCTGATTATGTGACAAAGATGAAGGACATTGCAGATTCTTTAGGTGCAGTTGATGAAGATATTGAAGAAGACAAATTGGTAAGACAAATACTCACAGGGACTAAGAGGAGATGAGAAGTGGAAGCCTTTCATTTTATCTACAGAACTTTCATTAGATCACTTTACTCCTGATTTGAATCAATTGTTAGGTCATATGCTAACTTTTGAGAATGATATCAAAGGAGATGTTGATAAGAGTGCAGGTCATGCAATGTATTCTAAAGACAAGAAGAAAGCCAACAAAGGGAAGCAACAATCAGGTGAAGAAGAAGGTACATCAAACCAAGCAAACTTTATAAGAGGAAGAGGAAATGGCAGAAGTAGAGGAAGAGGCAGAAACAACAAAGAGAATGCAAGAGCTTGTTGGATATGTGGTAAGACCAATCATCTATCTCATGATTGTTGGCACAATAATCAAAACAATGGTAATTATCAGAACTTTAATCAAAGAGCAAGAGGTGGTAGATTTCAGAGAGGAAATTTCAGAGGTAGAGGTGGTAGGAATTCTTTTGGAAGAGGTGGAGGAAGAAGCTTCCAAAATCAATCCTATAATAACACCTACTACAACTATGCATCAGATCAAAAGGAGGATTCGACTCTCATTATGAATACATGTGAAACCTCACATGAGGACATGAGAGTGTTCTATATTGATTCAGGATGTAGTAATCATTTAAGTGGAAACATTGCTTTGATGGCTGACCTAGATCATAATGCAATTAATCATACAGTGCAGACAGGTGATAATACAAAGCATAAGGTAAAGTCAATTGGTTCAGTCAAAGCTAAGGATGGGAGCACTCTTCTGAGTAAGGTACTCTATGTTCCCACAATTCCAAAGAATTTGATCAGTGTAGGTCAAATTGTGGAAAAAGGATATGAGGTAAGGTTTACAAATGATGGAGTTTATGTGGAAGACCCTAGTCAAGGGTATAAACAAGTTATTGCAGGAAAGAAAGAAGGAAGGCTTTTCACATTGAAGGTACAAGGAAATGTTGGACATGCTATGTTCACTTATGGAGAGCAGAAGGTGTCAGAATTGGATCTTTGGCACAAAAGACTTGGACACTTTAATGAAAGAGGTATCAAAGAAATGATTAACAATGATTCAGTGCTTGGAATGCCTAACATTGCAGGTCAACACATGACATACAGATGTGAGGCATGTCAATTAGGTAAGGCTCATAAGCAATCCTATTCCAAGCATGGTTTATGTATTCAGAAAGACTTGAATTGGTGCATACAGATGTGTGGGGTCCTTCAAAGGACTTTAGTATAAATGGTTCAAGATATTATGTCGTATATGTTGATGATGCTACCAGGTGGATCACAATTTATGTGATTAAGGAAAAAGTCAGAAGTGTTTAATACATTTAAACACTATCATGCATATGCAGAAAGGATTACAGGTCAAAAATTGAGGAGACTAAGATCAGATGGAGGGGGAGAGTATTTTTCAAATGAGTTCAATGATTATTTGTGGAATGCAGGTATAAAGAGAGAAGTTACTTGCAGGTACTCTCCTCAACAAAATGGGGTAGCAGAAAGAAGAAATAGGACTCTTGTTGAGTTTGCAAGGTCCATGATGAAAGAGAAGAATTGCCCAAATTATTTGTGGGCTGAGGCTGTTAATACAGCTACATATTTGGTTAATAGATTGCCTTGTAAAGCTTTGCAGGGTATGACACCATATGAAGCTTGGTGGGGTAAGAAACCTACCTTGGATCATTGCAGAATATTTGGATGCTTGGCATATGCATATGTGCCATCTCAATTGAGGCATAAGTTGGAGCCTAAGGCAGAGAAATATGTTTTTATTGGCTATGATGATAAGCAAATGGGATACAGGTTGTGGAGTCCATCCACAAAGCAATTTATTGTATCCAAGGATGTTACATTTGATGAGCAAGGTACTTGGTATGCAGGTAAATATAATGTACATGCAGATGATGAAGAAGTAGTGGAACAAAGGAAAGGTAAAGCAAAGATTCAATTACTTGATGAAAGTGAGAGTAATGAAGTGCAGGTTGAAGTTGAAGAGAGGCCAAGGTTTGATCCAGAATGTGATGAACCAGAGACCTCAAGAAGTGCAGAAGTTAGGAGATCATCTAGGCACAAATGGCAACCTACAAGGTATAGCTATGACACTTCATTCTTAACTACTAAAGATTATGCTTATTTGGTAAAAGCAGATGAAGACCCTTCTACATATGAAGAGGCCAAAGGGAAGAAGAATTGGGAAGATGCTATGCAAGAGGAGTATGATGCATTGATAGAGAATCAAACATGGGATTTGGTTCCTAAACCTAATAGTCAGAAGATTATTGGATGTAAGTGGGTTTACAAAACAAAGAGATTTGCAGATGGAAGTGTGTCTAGGTACAAAGCTAGACTTGTTGTGAAAGGGTATGCACAGACATATGGAGTAGACTATGATGAGACTTATAGTCCTGTGGCAAAGATGACAACCATCAGGACACTCATTGCAATTGCTGCTTGTAAAGGTTGGAAGTTGTCTCAATTAGATGTTAAAAATGCTTTCTTGAATGGTTACATTTCAGATGAAGTCTACATGGAGCAACCAGATGGGTTCAAAGATCAAGTGAGTCCAAATTATGTGTGTAAGCTCAAGAGAGCTTTGTATGGGTTGAAGCAAGCCCCAAGGGCTTGGAATTATAGGCTTGTAAAATTCTTGAATGATCTTGGTTTTCAAGCATCAAAGGCAGATAGTAGCTTGCTAGTCAAAGCAAGTGAAGATGGGTTCATTTATGTGTGTATTTATGTTGATGACATAATACTTACAGGAACAGATGATAAGGGGATACAAATGATCAAAAAGCAGATGGAGAAAGAGTTCAAAATCAGTGATTTGGGGAACCTATCATTCTTCTTGGGAATGGAGATTTCTTATACTCAACATGGAGTATATGTGACCCAAGAAAGGTATCTTAAAAATTTGCTAACCAAATTTAAAATGGAAGATTGCAGGGTTGCACCTACACCTTTGGAAGTGAACCATAAATTGTCTAGGTTTGGAGGAGAAGAGTTCAGAGATATGAAACTCTATCAAAGTTTGGTTGGTAGCTTGATTTATGCTACATTGACAAGGCCTGATTTATCATATGCAGTTGGTGTGCTTTCACAATTTATGCATTGCCCTAGAAAGGAACATTGGATTGCAGGACAAAGAGTACTTAGGTACATCAAGGGTACACTCAAAGAAGGGTTGTACTATGGATTTACTTCAGATACAAAATCAAGATATATAGTGATGCAGATTGGGCAGGTAATGTGGATGATAGAAGATCAACACATGGATACTTGTGCTATGTAGGAGACAAATTGATTTCATGGTGTTCCAAGAAGCAACATACAGTTGCTTTGTCATCTACAGAAGCAGAATATAAAGGTATGGTGGAAGCTGCAAAAGAGGTAATATGGCTAAAGACACTTTTGAAAGTTTTTGATGTGATTCAGAGTACTCCTATTATTTGTGGAGACAATATGAGTTCATTATACTTGGCAGCTAATCAAGTATTTCATGCTAGAACTAAGCATATTGAAATACAGTATCATTTTCTGAGAGAGAAGGTTATTGAGAAGGAGATTGAAGTCATACACACTCCCACAAAAGATCAAGTTGCAGATATGATGACAAAAAGTTTAGATGGACCAAAACTACAAAGATTCAAGGATATGGCAGGAATCAAGAAGATAGAGAAGAACCTCAATTAATGATTGAGGGGGAGCTGTTGGTGCATGACAATCATCAATTGAAGAATTATGGAGGAATGAAGACAAGGAGTCAAGAAGAAAACAAAGTCAGGTGATTGAAGGAAGGAGATATTCAGAAAAATCAAAGACATGTACACATATGTACATTAGCTGACTTATATCTTTGTTTAGTCATACACTTGTATATATTCATCTATAAATATGTTGGAAAATGTCGGGCAAGTAGAGCAGAAGAGATTTGAGAATAGGGAGAGAGAAATTAGTGTCATTAGACACATGAAGAGTGAGTGAATTGTCCATCCTCACTTAGATGTAAATTTTCTGAGAAATCGAAAAATTTTGCGCCCGATATTTTGCTGTCTGCTCCTCTGTGCTTAATCTTTTGAGAAATCCTTTTGCACGTATCTAAGTCCATAGCTAATCTATCTATGGCTAGAATTTGAGAGGTTAATTGTAATCAGGCTGTGAGAATTTTGATTAGGAACATTCATATGTAAGAATGTTCTAACAGTCGAGAAATCTGGCGCACATTTCATCTTTAATGAAATGATCATTGCTCAGTCTACAGTGTAAAGTTTTACACAAATGAGGGCTTAAAATCTAAGTTGGAAGGTAAGCTATCTATGGCTAAAAGATCTTGATCAAACAGGATTTACTTTGGGAGAACCAGTGCTAAGAAGTTGCAGGTGTCAAAGTCGCCATTGCAGAGAAGCACTTTCAGACATAGGTAAAGTGTTTTACACATTTCTCAGTGTATGGTTAATCTTTTTGAGAGATTTAACTTGGCAAAGTTGCGGAACCTTAAGGCGAAGTGTTGTGCAAAGTTTTATCAAAAACTTTACAGGATTGATTAGTCAATGAGTGACTAATCTGCAGCAGACTTTTCAGAGAAGTTGAATTTTTCAGAACTTTCAATATTTCTGATAATTTGATGAATGATTTCTAAGTTTGGTGGAGTCTAAGGTTAACCTTGATATAGAAGTGATCTAACTTCAAGGTTAACTTGTTCTTTTGGAGATTAACACTCTCCATCAGATGTATGGGGACATACCAATGATGCTTCAATATATGGATCAAGGTATTATGTCTCCTTCATTGATGATTGCAATAGATGGACTATATTATATTTTATGAAACACAAAGATGGTCTTTTCATGCTTCAAAAGATAATTGGCTCTCATGGAGAATCAAACAGGTAAAACATTAAAAAGGTTAAGGTCAGATGTAGGGGGAGAGTACTTCTCCCATGAATTTGACTCCTTTCTTCAAGAGAGGGGAATCAAAAGAGAGATCACTACAAGGTACACTCCCGAGCAAAATGGAGTGGCAAAAAGAAATAATAGGATCATTTTGAAGCTGCAACGTCTATGCTAAATGAGAAGCACTTACCTAATTACTTATGGGTTGAGGTTGTATCCACAACCACTTATTTGATTAATAGGTTACCTTCAAAATCACTTGATGGCATGACACCATATGAGGCTTGGAATGGAAGAAGACCAAGCTTGGATCATTGTAAGATTTTTGGATGTGTTGCTTATGCTCATGTTCCTTCATAGGTTAGAGGCAAGATGGATCCCAAAGCAGAAAGGTGTGTATTCATTGGATATGACAACAATCAAAAGGGCTATAGATTATACAACCCAACAACCAAAGGATTCTTGGTGAGTAGAGATGTAGTATTTGATGAGAATAGTCTTGGTATGAAGATTCATGTAGAAAGGTCAACCTACCTTATGATCTTGAAGAAGATTTTCCAAAACTTGTTAAGGATAATCCTTCTAAAGTTGAAGATAGGGATACCTCAGAAGATGGTGAAGCAACTCATATGAAAAACTCAAAATGTAGAAGTCCAAAGGTAAAGCAAAAGTGCAGGAACTTGGACAAGAGGCAGAATCATCACATCATGGCCTAAGAGGGTCCATGAGGGAGAAAAGAAAACCACAAAGGTATGGGTTGATACTTTTCTAGTCACTAAACATTCAATCTATCTAGCACAGGACATACATCAAGAGGAACCTTCAACATTTGAGGAAGGAAAGAAGAAATCAGAATGGAGGCATGCAATGGAAGAAGAAATTGAAGATCTTAAGGAGAATAACGCTTGGGAGTTGGTTCCCAGTCTCCATTAACAGGTATAAGGCAAGGCTTGTGGAAAAAGGCTTTGCACAAACTGTTGATTATGAGGAGACCTTCTCTCCTATGGCAAAGATGCCTACAATTAGGGTTTTGCTTAGTATTGCCTCTTCCAAGAATTGGAAGATACTCTAATTGGATGTAAAGAATGCATTCCTTAATGGATGGATAACAAAAGAAGTATACATGGCACAACTACCTGGTTTTGAAAATCACACATATCGTGATTATGTGTGTAAACTCAATAAAGCTTTATATGGACTCAAATAAGCCCCAAGGGCTTGGAATCACAGGCTTGTCTCATTCTTGCAGGACACAGGATTTCAACCTAGCAAGGAAGATCCATCACTATTCATAAAAAGGAGTGATTATGAAGTAATCTATTTATGTGTGTATGTAGATGATATTGTACTTATAGGAAATGATACAGATGGCATGAAGAGAATCAAAGAACAGATGAAGGAATTCAAGACAAGTGATTTGGGTTCACTTACCTACTTCCTAGGATTGGAAGTTGTCTACAAAGATTATGGTTTGTTTCTCACTCAAAGAAACTACATGAAGGACATGTTGGCAAAATTCAAGATGCAAGATTGTAGATACTCCAATGGAGGTTAATCATAAATTGAGCTCACATGAAGGTGAACTCATAGAAGATGTGAAAGCTTATCAAAGCCTTGTGGGTAGTTTGAACTATGCCACATTGACAAGGGTTGATATATGTTATAGTGTGAGTGTGCTAAGTAAATTTATGCATATACCTAGGAAACCTCACATGGAAGCTGCCAAGAGGATACTCAGATATCTCAAAGGGACCATGGATGAAAGGTCATATTACCCTTATGTATCTGATTTAAGTTTGAAATTGTTCTCTGATACAGATTGGGCTGGCTCCAAGGAAGATGGGAGGAGCACCTTAGGATATCTTACCTTTGTAGGTTCAAAACTTGTCTCATGGTCATCCAAGAAGCAACCCACAGTTGCATTCTCTTCCACTGAAACTGAATAGAGAGGTCTTGCCATAGCTACTCAAGAAGCAATGTGGATGAAGACACTATTTACAGATCTTGGATTGGAGTTTGGAACTCCAAGTATCTTTGGTGACAATATGAGCTCCATTCACTTGACTGCCAATCCAATTTTTCATGCAAGGACTAAACATATTGAAGTAAATTATCACTATGTAAGAGAGAAGATTGTGAGCAAGGAAATTCAATTAATTTATGTGTCCACGCATCAACAATGTGCAGATATTCTAACCAAAGCATTGGATGGTACAAAGCTTTGCAAATTCAAGGCTATGATTAGGTTGCAGGTAATTCTTGAAGATTGAAGACCTCAAGCATATTCGGCTTGAGGGGGAGCTGTTGGAGCAAATCTTTGACAAGCCTAAGTATTGTCTTGAGTCTCACAAGGTCATAGGAGAAGCTTTAAAGTGAAGACAATGTATGAGTTCACTTGTGAACTATCTCTTGTAAGTTTTGAAGCCTTTATTTGATGTAAAAGTAAAAGTATCTAAAGTGGTTGAGTCCACTTGATCAAAAAAGGAAAGAGAAGCCACAAATTTGTGATTGAAGTGATTGGAGAATCAATCAATCACAAAAATATGGGAGATTTGTTTTAGATGAGCAAGATTCAAATTCATACAAAGATCACTATAAATACATGGCATTTTAGTCATGGTTTAGACCTCCATGAGCTGCACTTTGCACACATATGTATTCATAAGTCCATTGTACTTTACAATCCATATGCTTTCATTTTTATTATCATTTTGGGTTGATATCTTCATGCTTTTGTGAGTATACTAATCACTGCCATATCTCTCTATTTTCTCAGTTAGGTTGTAGAGATGACTTCTCTAAGCTTGGTGCATCGTTTTCAATGATTTAAGCTGGTAAAGTTTTCTTCTTAAGTCTACTACATGCTCATAAAATTTCATTTTAATCGGGTTTTTAAGTCTTGAGATATGTTCATTTGAAGTCGACTATATCTCTTCATTCTCTACTTCTCTGTCAGCACTCCATCAGAATAGTCATCTTCTCAAAGATTTTTCTCAGTGTGTACTTTGTCATTTTCCATGATTCAAAGCTTAATAGACTCCCCATATTGTCTAGTGTATTCCTGCAAAATTTCATAAGCATTGCACCTTGGAATCTTGAGATATTACCATTTCTCTACTCATAGGTCTGAGTACTGCTACACGCCATGAAAATCGGGGTGATGCTACAACTTCCTAAACACTTTTCTCTTTGTGTAGTCCATCATTTTTTTATGAAATAACTCTTGATTGTTAGCTTACTAATTTAATAAGAGTTCCCCAAAAGGAATCAATTGAATTCCTACTATGGTCAGAGAATCATTCAAAACACTGGACATGTGTATGAACATAAATAGCAAGTTTTTTGCTCATGAATCTACTCCAACTTATCTATTTTGATTCATCTTTTTTAGAGTGATTTTCCAAGGTATATAGGGTGTCTAATACATCCTTTGGAAAGATAAAGGATCCCACTACATATCTCTGGAGTTCATTTGGTTGGTGTAGTGAAAAGTTTCTACATCACCACTTCATCTTCATCAAGTACAAATCCATCTCTGCACAACATGAACATAAGGTAAACAACCAAACACCTTGCAATGTCCAAGACTAGGTTTTCTTGCATGCCATGCTTCACAAGGAGTCATACCTTGAAGTGATTTGGATGTTAGTCTATTGACAAGGTACATAGCAATTGAAATAGCCTCTATCCATAGACAATGTGGCAACCTCTTCTCTTCAAGCATTGTTTTGGCTGATCCAACTAGTGTCTTGTTTTTCTTCTCTGCAATTCCATTTAGTTGAGGAGAGTACCTAGTAGTCACTTCCCTTTTGATACCTTTACCCTACAATAACTCATCAAACTCTTTGGAGAAGTATTCTCCCCCTCCATCAAATCTGAGCCTCTTGAGTGGTCTACTTGTATGATTCTCCACATGTGCTAGATACTTTTTGAAGCAATCAAACACTTCATTCTTACTCGCAATAAAGTATAGAATAGTTCATCTACTATGTTCATCAATAAATGAGACATGATACCTTGATCCTGCCAATGAAGGTTCTTGACTTGGTCCCATACATTTGTATGTACTAAGTCCAATAAGTTGTTGTGGATCTAGCCTTTGTGGCTTCCCAATCTGACATGCATCACACTTGTTGACCATGTGTTGCTTTGATATGTTTAGTCGTCCAAGGACACTTTGATCCCTGCATATATCTTTCAAGGTTCTTTCATTCACATGAGCAAGTCTCTTATGCCACAGTTCAAGTTCACTTAGGGTTTGAGACCCAAAAGTGAATAGAGCTATGTTCTTGGTTTCTCCTACTTCAAAAGTAAAGAGCCTACCATGCTTCCCACCTTTGGCTATCTTCTTGAAGCCTTGACATGGATATTCCACAAAAGCCCCATGTTGGGTGAACCTAGCTTGCAAGCCTTTTTCAACTATTTGGCCTACACTTATTAGGTTTTTAGTGATAGTGGGTACATAGAGAACCTTACTCAGAATGTTTGTCCTGCCATTGGAAGCTTTGACATTACCAATCTTCTCCACATTGTGCTTTGTGTCAACACTTGTTTGTACTTCATGTCTATGCTTTGGACTTTCCAAGTCAGATAGAAGAGCAATGTTGGCTGCAACATGATTTGAACATCTTGAATCTATGTAGAACAAATGACCATCTTCTTTACCTTCTTTGTGGCTTAGATTCATAAGAAGCAATGCCAATTAGGGGAAAAAATGGACTCTGCATGGGCCTTGTAAGGATCCCTAATTTTTAGGGATTAAGATTAAGATTTTAAGGGGTTAAGGGGACAGGAAAAACCATCGGTGGTTTTCTCTATTAAAATATAAGAGAAAAAAGGTCTTAAAGGAATGCTCAGTCGAGCTCAATCGAAGCCATTGATGTCGAAAATTGAAGGGCTAGGATTGAAAGAACTATCAATGATTAAATGGAGGTTTTAGTAGCACAGTAGAGAGAGAAGCGATGTTGCACAGTCAATCCAAGCCTTCCATTCATGCATAATCCAATGGCTCTGCGCATTCGGCGTTGTTCCGTGAATCCCAGTCCTTCTACATCGTTGGATGTAGTCCACATCGAACGCTTGTCCGCATTTCACGCTGATCCATGAGTTGTCCATAATCATTGTCTTTTGCGCAGTCATCACCATCCGTTGGATGAGGGATTGATCCAAGGGTACCAAACAAAAGGCGCCTTTTTCTGATCTTGCAAAGAAGAACCACATGATTGTTCACTGATCCAATGGTCTATGTTGCATGAGGCCTTGACTTTTGCAAAATAATACCATCCCTTGGATCTTTTGGACCATCCAATGGTTATAATTCAAACTATTGAAATTCCAAACCACTCTTCTCACAAAAACCACGAGTTGGTAGTGGTTTTGGAGGCTTTGACTAGGGGAAACCAAGGGAAGCCTAGTCCTAGTCTAGTACTAGATTGTGGCCACCACCCTCCTCTCATTGGTCCATCCTTAATCACTCCTTAATCTAAAAGGCCCTTATAATTGTTGATCTTATAATTGTTGAATTCCCTTCTATTATAGCCTTTATTGTTATTGTTGAAGTTTTGTCCACCTCTACCTCTATTGCTACCATATCCACCTCTTCCACTTCCTTTCTGGGTCTTCCAATTGAACCAGCAATTTTGAGTGGTGTGGTTGGTCTTATCACAGATGGCACAAGGTTGAACATTCTAACTTTCGGCTTTGTCATGCTTTGGTCCTTTCTTCTTCCCTTTCCACTTGCTCTTGCTTTCGGAGTTGGCTTAGGAAGTCTCTTCTTCATCTTCTTCCTTCTTCTTGCCTTTCGGCTTCTTATCTAGATATAGAGCACTAGTTGAATTACCATGATAGGAGTTACCTTCCTTTATGCTATTGTTGGCCTCTTGATTGAAGAGTTGTCCAAGAAAGATGTTGAGGTCTGGAGTTTGCACATTCATGATGAGATCATAAGCCGTGGTGAAGGATTGCCATTGCTTATCACTTTGAATCCCATTGAAGATTTGCCTCATGATAGCCTCTTCTTCAATCATCTCTCCAATGGATGCTAACTGATCCACAACCTCCTTGACCTTGGTAACAAAACTCTATGATGGTTTGTTTAGGTGTCTTCTTAATTTGGTTGAACTCATTGCAAAGATGATTCTTTCTTGATTTGGTACTAGCGGAAGAGAAAGTCTCTAGGGTCTTGCGTCCTCTAATAGGTGGTGATAGAAAGTTAGGGATAGATTTTCATATGTATGACCTTGCTTGAGCATCCCTTGCGCACCAAAATGTGAGCTTATCCATCTCCTCTTGTGTATGTCCTCCTTTGGATCTTGGAATACGCATAGTTTCATCACCTCCTACTATTCCATAAAGATTTCTACCTTGAAAATAGGCCTCCATTCTGATTTGCCAAGCCACATAGTTGTGTCGATCAAGCTTTGCAAGCTTGTAAGAGGTAGAAAAGTGAGTTGCAAAGCGATGAAGTTTGGTCCAGCCAACCAGCACAAGACCAGCCCTTCAGCTTATGGAGACTCAAATAGAACTTATAGGCATGCAATAAGTGCAATAAAATTCACTATGTACTTTGGAGCATCAAGTAGAAAGAGTCGATACAAAACAGGTAGGTTTGCACATCGAATAACTCAAAAAACTTATTATCTTTGGATGAGACGATGAACTTCAAATGCTCATAGCGACTAGCATGATTACAATTAGAAAAAATCCCTTTATGGGAGTGATACACGTAGATTTCAGTGTATATAATGCACAAGAGTACAAAGAATAAGCAAAATATTCTTTTGGAATAAACCAGACACTCAACAGTGGTACCTCCTATTCTTTAGGAATACACAGAGATTGACCCCGAGACAGAAAAACTGAGATTTCTCTCAATCTACTGAACCAAATGCTTTGAAATTTAGAAACCTAAACTAGTCACTAATAATTTCTAATGAGTTCTATCTCATCCAATTTGGAGCTCCCTCTACAATCTTACTATTGTTGAAGAAGATGATGGAGAAAAATGGAGCAAGACAATGATGGCCATCTTGCATATAATGTACAAGTAATTTGAAGTCTTTAGATAGACTTTTCAAGTACTCCACAACTTCTACAAGTGGATTTTGAGTTCAAATGAAGGCGGTAAATGTTGTTGGAGGGAATCAATTCACTTTCCTACAATCTAAGAAAAGTGAAGATCAAGTTTGGTCTATTTTTAGGTGATTGATTGATTGATACTCAACTACCACAAATTCATGGAATATTAGCTCTCTTTTTTTACTTTTACATGTGTAAAGCTCTAGGCTTTTACAATGGTAAAAGATTCATAAAAAATCTTTCAAAGAAAATACAATAAATGCATGTGAGTAAAAGAACTCTCCAATGGATATTCTTTCGATGTAATCCAAGCGATAGCTTTTGCTGTAGATCAAATCCACCTCAAGCATAGTTTAAGCTTGATGTTCCAACATCTAGTAGGGCACTTTTCAATACCTTGCACAATATTCAAAACCCTTTCGCTACCAATACATGGCACATCATATATGCCCATAATGAGTAATCAATACCATCCAACTTGTCCTCAATAGACAACATACAAAATACATCATTGCTTTCAGGTATGGCCACTGATTAAATACCCCGATGCAAAAAATGAATGAATCTCAAAAATTTGAACAGAATTGTTATCGTTAGTGTCCATGTGAAAGGCCAAATGGCCACTGGACACTTCTTTGTATATGTTCTTTAATAAAACACGTAGTGGTCTGGTCAGTCACAGACTGTAAGTTCGACCGCATTTGTAAGACCTAAGAAGTCTGTCTTCGTGCTCCCTGTGTACTGTGTTCTCTGTGTATTCTGCAGTCTTTGTGTGGAGTAACGTGTGCGGCCTTAGGAGCTTGGTTTTCTACTCTGAGCATATCATCGTGGAGGTCACGAGAAGCAGAGCGCACTGTGGTGCATCACCATCCGAAATACTCCATGGGTATAAGAGCAATTGGACATGAAAGCTTTGTTCCTTTTGTGCGAGTGAAGCGAGCACCCCCCCCCCTCCCCCGGCTTTCTCCAAGGCTTATGACTAAGGTGCCAACCAAGGCATAGACCTTGCATACCTTGTCATCCGAGTCACCAAAGTCACCATTGGCACCGAGGGAGGACCTAAACGATCAAGGAATATAGAGGTTCCCGGTACTTCCTGGGAGGTCTCCCATCCCAATACTATCCCCCCCCCCCTGAGCTTGCTTAACTGTGGTAATCTCTTGCCACTAAGCTACACTCTTGTGGTGTCTAAAGAGGGGAAAAGACTAAGGTTGACATTATCTTGAACATGTTTTGGTCCCTCAAAGCTTCATTCTTTGCTTTCGAAGCTTATTTCTGAAGCATTTTTGGGGTGTCTTTTGGAGCCATTTTGGAGTTCTTCCGCACATATTTCTCTTCACACATGTCCAAGAACATCAAGAAGATTGTTCTTTGTACTTCTCTGACATTAAATATCAACATTTAGGGCTGTGTTTTCAGCCACACTCGCAAAACTACAGGTTTCTTGAAAGATTTCAGTTTTGGTGGGAGCAGTCGCTGCAAATTTATGCAGGTTTTTTGAGCCAAAAACATCAGAGTTGATAGACACTTGCAGGTGTTATTGGTTAGTTTTTGGGCTGTACATTCAGCCTTTTGGTGTCATTTTACTGCATATATTGAGCACATACACATTATGTACTCTTCTATGGATATCGCTTATGTACATCCATGTAGTCATTGATATAGCGGTTACGTTCTTTGCATAAAGCCTTTTGTGTTTGATAAAGAGGGTTGTGGTGAGGTTTCCTTAACTGGGAGACACCCAGATGTCGGGGTCTCTTTGGTGATGCAGGTGGAAGACTTACCCAGCCTCGCCATAGGAGATGTATGATAGTTGTTCATAGGTGCTCGATAAGCCTAGTTGGCTTCTATTGGGTAACTAGTTATATGCAGTGGAGTGAGTGATTCACCATGCAGGCAAACATGTTAGTACTTGCAGTTTTATGATATTTTGACACTGGTCATATCCTCATTTTTCCATATTTTTTGGTTTTGTCAACTATACAGTGGTCAATTTACTCTAGCAAAATTTTTCCATTTTTGGTTTTGTCAACTATATAGTGGTCAACTATACATTGGTCAATTTACTCTAGCAAAATTTTTCCATATTTTTTGGTTTTGTCAACTATACAGTGGTCAATTTACTCCTTGATACACTTATTCATTGGTGTTCGAACTCTTCTAGCTCCATTATCATTCTATTCAGTTCTCTATCATCATGGCATTAGAGGTCTCAGGCACATCCGGTGGATCAGGTTCTAGTGCTAGTGTTCCAAGGAGGAGATATAACTTGCAGGGCAAAGACCATTTTGAGATCCAAAAATTTGATGGCACAAACTTTGTTCTACGGAAGAATCAGATTAAAGATGTGGTGATTCAAAGGAGGCAATGGAAGCCAGTAAATGGAATTTCAAAGAAGCCTACAGGCATGGAGGAAGATGATTGGGATGAGTCAGATGAAATGGCCAGGTCTACCATTCGCTTGCACCTAGCAGATAATGTTTACTTTACAATATTAGATTGTAAAAGTGCAAAGGAGATTTGGAAGAAGTTATGCAATACCTACGAAAAAGAGTTAGATGGTTGGGATGAGTAAGATGAAATGGCCAAGTCTACCATTCGCTTGCACCTAGCAGATAATGCTTACTTTACAGTATTAGACTATGAAAGTGCAGAGGAGCTTTTCTCATCAAATAAAGTCTATCTGGAGAGAAAATTATATGACCTTCGTATGAAGGACACAGATAGTATTCTTGCTCATCTAAATGAGTTTGATGCTATATTCTCTCAGTTACAGGCTCAGAAAATGGATATGGATAATGAAGTGAAAGCAGTATTGTTGTTATGCACCTTGCCTTCATCATGGGATACATTTTGCACAGCTATTAGCAATAGTGCACCTAGTGGAAAACTCGTCTATGATGACATATGTGGAGCACTCTTTAGTGAGGAGATTCGTAGAAAATCTATGGTTGGCACTCAGAGTGGAGATGCATATTATGTTCGTGATTCTTACCAAGGAAAGAATCAACAATGTGGCAGGAGCAAGAACAAGGAAAAGAATGGTCAACTGAATAAGAGTAGAAGTAAATCAAGGAAGAGGGATATCGAATGCCATTATTGTCATAAGAAAGGACACATGAAGAAAGATTTTTATACATTAAAGAATGCTAAATGTAAAGGACAGAATGTTGATGGGCATGTTAAACAGTTACCTGCACCATCTACTTCGACCGTGAAGATTGAAGAAATTAATGTTATTTCTGATGATGCTGATGTGTTGACACTTGATAGTACTGTACCAACTGAGGCTCTTATGGCTGATTCTCTTTCCCACACCTGGCTGCTAGATTCTAGTGCTTCTTTCCATGTGACACCACTTTGAGAATGGTTCTCTAATTATGCAGCAAAGTCTCTTGGTACGTGAGACTTGGTGATTCTTACCAGTGATCTTGTTGGGATTGGAGATGTGGTTGTGCAATTCATTGATGGTTCAAAATTTACTATGCATGATGTATGCCATGTACCTCAGTTATCACGTAGTTTGATGTCAATTGGTCAACTTGATGACCTTGGTTACAAGGTGGTCTTCTATGCTCAGTCCTTTTGCATATCAAAGGGCAATATGGTTATTGCAAAGGGAAGCAAAGTTGGCTCACTTTATCCTTTATTTGTATCACAGAAGAACACTTGTTAGCTATTATTGAACAACCTATGGCTTGTATTTGGCATGGTCGTTTGGGCCATATATCTCATAGTGGAATGGAAAATCTTTCTCGTTCTGGCTACTTACCTGTGTTATCTTTCTCCAATTTTTCATTTTGTCAGCAGTGTCAATATGGAAAGCAAACTAGAAATGTGCATGGGATGCACATTGACTCTTCAATTTTGCCTTTAGATCTCATTCATACAGATGTGTGTGGTCCTATGCCGACTAGGTCCTTAGGTGGTTCTCTTTACTTTGTCACTTTCATAGATGATGCTACTAGAAAAGTTTGGGTATATCCTATCAAATCGAAGGATGAGGTATTCCCTACTTTCAAAAAATGGCTTGCTTCAGTTGAGACTGAAAAAGGAATTAAGCTTAAGGCTTTACGTTCAAATAATGGGGGTGAGCATACCTCACATGAATTCAACCTTTTTTGTCAGTCTAGAGGGATTCGTAGAGAGTTTACAGCTCCTTATACCCTAGTATAGAATGGTGTAGCTGAGAGGATGAATAGAACTATCAAGATAGAGTAGTCTCTATGTTGCATCATGCAAATCTCTCACAAGGTTTTTGGGCAGAAGTAGTATTTACTGCAGTTCATGTGATTAATCTTTCTCCTAGTACTGCCAAAGGTTTGAAAGTGGCACAAGAGATATGGATAGGGAAGCCACCATATTATGATCATCTTTGAGTTTTTGGGTGTGAATCATATGCTCATATACCAAAGAATCTTAAAAAAAAGTTGGATCATAAGTCAAAGAAATGCATTTTTCTTGGATATGGTCGAGAAGGACAATTTGGATATCGCTTATGGGATCCTAAAACATGGTCAGTGATCAGAAGTAGTGATGTCATTTTCAATGAGTCTAAGATGTGTAAACAACCTATTAAGGATGTTGAAGTGAGAAGAGTGGTGTTTGAGGATACGAGTCCTCCAATTAGCATGCATAAAAATGTTGCACATAGGGATGTTCAAGAGAATGTCCATTCTGATCAGACTGCATATATTCATGTTCAACAACCATTGAGACGTTCTGCATGTGTCTCACATCCACCTGATAGATATGTTCCACATTTAGATTTTGTTATGCTAACAGATGTTCGGTGAGCCCTCTTGCTAGAGGCTATGCAGAAAGAGGATCATATCAAGTGGGAGCATGCCATGAAGGGTGAGTTGGATTCTATTCACAAGAATGGTACTTGGGATTTGGTACCTTTGCCAAAGGGCCTGAAAGCTTTACCATGTAAATGGGTATAGAAGCTGAAATTCACATTAGATAGTGCTTCTCCAAAGTATAAAGCAAGACTTGTTGCGAAGGGTTTTAAGCAACAACATGGTGTTGATTTCGAGGAAATCTTCTCTCTAGTGGTCAAGATGACTACCCTGCACATGTTGCTTGGATTCTTGCAATGGAGGACTTAGGGCTAGTCCAAATGGATGTGAAAACTGCTTTCTTGCATGGGAGATCTTACAGATGAGATCTGTATGGAACAACTAGAGAGTTATGTAGTTCTTGGCAAGGAAAGTCTAGTTTGTAAGCTTAAGAAGAGCTTTTATGGACTTAAACAGACCCCTAGACAATGGTACCAAAAGTTTGATGCTTTTATGAAGTCTCAAGGCTATTCTCGAACAATGACCAAAATTCCCTATCAGTCTGCTATTGGTAGTCTCATGTATGCTATGATAGATATGAGACCAGACATTGCATTTGCAGTGGGAGTTGTGATAAGATATATGTCTAATCCTTGGAAGAAAAATTGGGAAGCGGTCAAGATGATTTTAAGATATCTTAATGGCACTAAGGGCAAGTGTCTATGCTTAGGTAGAGGGGAAGCATCCATTATTGCATTGTTCGAAGTACCAGAGAATTTCAAGAAATACAGAGTTGAGGACCGAAAAATTTTGGTACGAATGCCTAAGAGAGAGGCCACAACAGGAGAAGCATATGATAAAAAAGAAAAGACCAAAAAAATTGTAGCCACCATTGAAGAGAATGAAGAGAGATGTACATACATAGGAGATGACCTAAGTAAAGAAGAGGAAGCAGAGTTGGTAGCTTTGTTAAGGGAATATAGGGACGTGTTTGTGTGGCATTATAGAGACTTGAAGGGAGTAGATCCGAAGGTTTGTTCTCATACGATCCCCATGATGGCAGATGCCAAGCCCACCAAACAGAAGCCCTACACATATAATGACACCTATGCAGCTAAAATAAAAGAGGAAATCGACAGATTGATTGAAGCTGGATTTATCTATGAGATTGAGCATACAGAATGGGTATCCCCCATTGTAGTGGTACCCAAGAAGAATGGAAAGTTGCATGTATGTATTAACCTTAAAAAAGTTAATGCTGCCATAGTAAGAGATAGTTATCCGCTTCCAATCACTGATCATTTATTGGAGCGTGTTGCAGGCAAGGAAGTTTATAGCTTCCTTGATGGATTTTTGGGTTACAACTAGGTAGCCATTGCCACAGAAGATCAACATAAAACGGCCTTTGCCACAGAGTGGGGAGTCTTTGCATTTCGTCTGATGCCATTTGGGCTCACCAATGCACCTGCAACATTCCAAAGGCTCACGTGTCATGTCTTCAAAGAGTTCTTGCGAAAGAGCTTAGAAGTATATGTGGATGATTTATGTGCTCATTCCCAACAAAGAAAATGCCACATTCCTGAGCTTAGACAGATCTTCAACAAGTGTAGACAATACCAAGTGTGTCTGAACCCAGAAAAGTGTGTGTTCATGGTACGACAAGGTAAAATCTTAGGTCATATTGTGTCTAAGAATGGAATATCAACAGATGAGGATAAAGTGAAAGCCATAGTGGAGTTGCTGAGGCCAAGGAATGTTAAAGAGGTACAAGCCTTTATGGGCCATTGTGGATATTACAGTAGGTTTATTCACATGTATGCGATTATAGCTAAGCCTCTTTATGCCTTGTTGACAAAGTTTGAGTGGAATGACAAATGCAAAAATTCCTTCAATGAGATGAAGAGACGCTTGTGCACAGCCAATACTGACCACTCCTGATTAGAATAAGCCATTCCATGTACATGTGGATGCATCCAATTACGCAATAGGATGTGTGTTGTCACAACCCACTGGTGAAGGCAATCTAGATTTGCCTATAGCATATGCTAGTAGGCAATTGAACGCTGCTGAACGAAACTACACCACAACTGAAAGAGAAGGCTTAGGCATGGTATATGCCATAAAGAAGTTTAACCACTATCTATTGGCCAACAAGTTTAAGTTTTTCACTGATCATCAAGCTTTACTATACTTGGTCAATAAACCTTGCAATACAGGACGCTTAGTAAGATGGTTCCTCTTACTAATGGAATATGACTTTGAAGTGGTTGTTAGGAAAGGTAAGACCCACCTCAGAGCGGATCACCTTTCTCACATCACCTCAGGCAAGTCACCGCAAGGTGTGTCTGATGAGTTGCCCGACGCTTATCTGTTCAATCTAGAAGTTATTCCTAAATGGGCAAATAAGTTGGTACCAGTCCTAACCTTTGGACCCGCAAATAAGAATGTAAAAACAAACAAAGACGAGATTGTAAAATCACAAAAATATCAAATATTGGTCGGCAGCATGTACAAACAAGATATAGAAGGTGTATTAACTTGTTGTGTCGAGGACGATGAACATAGTAGTTGGTTACAACAAGCCCATGAAGGATTTCTAGGGAATCACTATTCTAAACAACGAACATTGCAAAATCTAAAACGTTTAGGAGTGTATTGGCCTAGCATGGACAAAGAAATACATGAATTGATTAAGAATTGTCCAATGTGCCAGGAGAGACCCCATTGGAGCATGCGACTCTTTATCATGTATTGTTAATTCCAGAATGGAGTGCTCCATTGGTAGAATTCATGAGATCACGAACATTACCCAATGGGGCTAGTCTAGCAAGGAAAGAAAGCATGAAACAAGAAGCCCAAGACTACGCCCTCATAGGAGATAACCTATACCAAAGAGGCAAAGATGGTTACTTAAGATTGTGCGTTCATGAATCAGACTATTTGAAAATCTTAGAAACTGCCCATAGCAGTGTTGCAGGCAGACATTTTGGTCCTGATCGAGTAATTAAGACTATTCTATTCTCAGGACTTTGGTGGCCCACTCTTCATATGGATGCACATACCTATGTGAAGAAATGTGACACATGCCAACGTGCCCAATACCCAGTTAGAAAAGATGAGATGCCTCTGAGATTAATGATGGGAGGACGCACATTTTCGAAATGGGGTATAGACTTTGTAGGTCCTATTAACTCCCCAGCTAGAAACTCCCATGCCGAATACATTATTGTAGCCACAGACTACCTTACAAAGTGGGTTGAGGTCAAAGCCACAATGAAGAATGATGCTCAAACAACAGCAAAGTGACTACCCATAGAGTTAGTGAATGATAGAGGCACACACTTCTTGAATGAAGTCATTGAAATCTTCTCCAAGAATTCTTGGTGATACATAAGAAGTCTGCCCCTTATCATCCACAGGCTAACGGACAAGCTGAGAGCACAAACAAGATCTTATGTAATGTATTGAAAAAATTGGTAAGTAATAAGCGCTCTGATTGGGATAAACAGCTTCATCACGTTGTTTGGGCCTACCGAGTTGCTTATAAAACAGTACTCAATGCCACCCCATTTCAGATGGTCTTTGGACAAAATGTTGTGCTACCATTGGACTTCCTAATCCCAACTTTAAAAGTAGCACAAGCGCATGAGTGGAATGGACACGAGTTATCCTCTAGGATCTTTGATCTAGAATGCTTAGGTGAGACAAGGCTACGAGCAGCGGTAGGCATCTATGCTGCAAAGAAACGACAAAAGGCGTACTTCGATGCACACATCAAAGATAAAGGCTTGAAAGAGGGAGACCTAGTGTTGGTTTATACATTAAAGCAACATACTCGTAAATTGGAAAAAAGAGGATATGGACCCATGATCATTAATAGAATTTCCACTAGCGGTGGAGTTCAATTGGCCACACTAGAAGGTGATATCTTGCCCAACTATATCAGTGGTTGTCGAGTCAAGCTATATCAAGAACCTCTTATAGAGGATATGCTACAGAGACTCAACACTGCTAAGAAGCGAAAAGAAGAAGAGTTAAGGGTTAGAGAAGAAGCACAGGCAGAGGCTAGAGAACGCATTAGGAGAAATAAGTTAAGATGCCTAGGCCTAGATGTCAACCCTGAGGCCCCAAGATACCACATGGCCAATTGTCAAACATCAAGTGCAAAGGCTTCTCAAATAATTGACCGACATCCATTTGTGAACATCGCGGTAAGACAAGGGAAGAATGCAAGGACTGTGAGAGCATTGATTGACTCAGGTGCAGCAACTAGTGCAGTTAGACTTTCATACTATTAAGACCTGAAATTGAACATCAAGCCCATAGAGGCCTATCTCATAGGTTTGGGAGGTGTGGAAACCCCTTGTTTGGGTGAGTTGGAGCTTCCCATCTATCTTCAAAATGTTTCAATGAGTGTCAAAATGCTAGTGTGTGAAGATGCGGACCTTATAGAACCACTTGTCTTGGGTCAAGACTGGATCTATGACCATGCAGTCAACTTAAACCTTAAACGACAACTTCTTCAAGTTTGGGTACATGAACAATGCATCACATTAGAATTAGAGAATTGCATGAGCAGAAAGCCAACTAGCACACATTCTCTTAATTCTTCTCGACCGAATCTGAGCAAAGAAGATGTTGTATGTGTCAAGCAAGATGTGATCTAGACGGACTCAATCATGAAAGGACGGTCTCAAAAGAGAGAGGTCTCCTCTTCTTTTTTAAAGACTCCTATAGCCACAACAATTCAAGCAAAGAGGCAAGCAAAACAGTACACGCACATGGCTACATCAAACCGACAAACCAAGTGCAAAAAGAACGAAGCTCAGGGCAAGAAGCAGATGTGGGTACGAAAAGGAGAGCAACAACCAGCTTTGCCACAACCATTCCCATCGAAGCAAGCTAACCATGCTAAAAGAAGCACCAAGAAACGAGGACAAGCTCAATCCCAAGGTCTCCGACAGATTTGGGTACCAAAGCAATCATGAAGGCCGACCATAATAACATACAAATTTGGGTGCCAAAGAAATTAGCTGCAGCTCAACAAGGGTGATTGCAAATGTGGGTACCCAAGGCACTCTTACATGCACAAAACAATATGATCTCCTTCATGAGAAAAATCTCAACAAAGCAACCACAGAGAAGCAAGAGTCGAAACCATGGACCAAGACCAAAAGAAGATAAATTCATCTCCTCACCGGTAATAAAAAGACAACCAAAAAGGGTATGGGTGTGGAAGCCAAAAGTACTAGCAGCTTCCACAACACCAAAGAGCCAACCACACTGGATGTCAAATTTGCGAAACCATCCAACAATGAAGGGGCCAGAAGTGATCTCCACAGGGCCACAGAACATTCTCAAATGGATCCCTATAAGGATGATTACATCATTTCAAGATCCAGTGGCTACCTCCAACAAAGACTGCATCAACATCCACCCACAACATTGAAAGCCTCGACGTGCAACAACCATGTGCCATTGACATAACCTTGTCTTTTGCACCATTCAGGCCATGCATTTCCAAAGTATGCATTAAAATAGGGCCACATTACAAGGCCATGCATAGACACAATGAAGAAATCCCAGGCACATGAGATACACTTGACATATGTAAAATGTTTTATTGATACTAACATCTTTCTTCTTGTGTTGTGACACCGCTCGAAAAAAAAAAGGGAGAGAAACGAGCAAGGACAAGACTGTGTGCGTGAAGCATCTCCGATGTGAACCATCACCAAGGACATCCATCAACAACGGAAGATAATTCGATGGTCAATCACCATGCTGGAACACACCACGAAGAGATGAATATCGATGAACATTGGACCACGGTAAGAATTGCCTACTTCGACAACAGCACAACCATGATAGATTAGGAAACCTCTTCATCAGCATACCCTTGAGCACTTAGCTCAAGTCCCAACTTCTTGCACCATAATTCTTCCAATGCATTTCCCAAGTATGCATGCATAGGGCTACATTACAAGGTCGTGCACGAGGCACCTATTTTTTCCAACCCATGCACTAATACACTTAACCATCAATCATGATGGATCACAAGTACTTGGCCTCATGTTTCAAAAAGTTCAAGGACATCCACGGTACAACATCAGTACCTAGGAAGCAATTCACAGTAGATAGCTGCTCACGATCAACATCGACAACCTCTTTTGAGCAACTACCAACCTTTGAAAGCCAAGAAGTATACCCTCTAGCTCAAATCCAAGGAAGGTGTACATACATTGGGAACAACTCAGGAATAGGCTAGTAGTCAAAAACTGACGAACCCGACAACCGACCAGGCTACATTGGGAAGATGGACTGCTCCTACTGGTACATGAAGGACACTACCTCTCAACATACTACATGGAACAACCACTACAACAAGGGTCTGTCAGGGACGACAGACTTAAGAGGGGGGGAGTGTTGAAGCTCAAGGTCAAGGACAAAGCATGGAAGTGCATCAAAGAAGTGGATACACAAGAAAGAGGAGCATGTAGGGAGCTCCAAGAAGCACATGTCAAATTTTCAGAAGAAATCCCTATAAATATAGTGACTTTTATCACTAAAAACCATTATAAATACCATTTTCCATTTTTATAACTCCATTTTGTTCAAGCCGAGGAGTCCTTGAGCTTGAGGAGTATTAGAACTATTATCCTACCAATTTTCATAATTTTTAGATTCCGTTTGAGTCCCCAAATAAGCCTTGGAACCTAATTTTTAACTAGGCCGGACACTAGGTCTGAACAGGGCCAAAACTACTCAAAAAACTATAAAAAGGGCTGGAGAGCTCATTTTAGGGGGTAGCTTGTTGTAGATTTCAGCTTTTGTAATAGTTTTCTCTTGTAATTGAAGTCCTTCCATTGTTCCACTCTTTGCTCTTACCTTGTGCACATGTGTGTGTATGTGTGTGCATGTTTGTATGCTTTCACTCACGCACTTGTGCATTTCACTTGCTCTTGGTCTTCATACCGGTCCTCACATCTCCGCGGATTGACATTTATGAGGTGAAGCTCCTCACGTTGGTACTCACCATTGTGCTAGAGTGACACCAACCATGAACCATGTACAAAAGAAATATCCCATAAATGAATCATGTACAAAAGAGATATATATTCCATAAATGAGCCATGTACAAAAGTGTGGCAAACCACTAACCATATATGAGCCAAATACAAAATGTGTCAAAGCACTTCTATATAGGAACCAAATACAACATTATGGTGCACCATTGCCATATATGAGCCAAATACAAAATTATGGCACACCACTGCCATACACATGCCCAAAGGGATCAAAAACATCTATATTTGCAGTCTTGCAACAAAGCACATTCATGAAATGAGACAAATTGACATGATATTTATAAACAACAACTAAAAATGCCAAACTAAGTTTATAAGCTCACCTCATCATAGATGCTCACACTGCATCCCTCCAAGACCTCCAACAGTGCAACCAATCCATGATGATATCCATAAGCCTCCTCAGTTCGTGTCGAACAACGACCCACTACCAACACCTGTAACAAATATGAAAAACATTAGATGAACATACATGATGTGCTTAACACAAGAAAATTCAAAATCAAAATGATACTTACAAACTCGTGATGCATAGTGTCATATCTACTGCTACCCAAATAAAGAACCTTTGTGGGGACTGCTTCACCAATAAGGTCTTCTCTAAATTTGTTCACTCCATACTTTGGACATATGTGGAGATGCTCATACTCGTTCAAAAAGAGAATGCAATCATTTGGACAAGCATGAATCTTGGTGTAGTCCATTCCAATGGATTGTAAAATTTTTTGTGCATCTCCACATGTTGGAGCCATGTCATTGCCGTCTGGCAAAAACTGATGTTTAAGAAGTATGTGATAAGCAATTAGAACACTATTAGTTAGTAAAGTTATTTTGATACAACAATGAAAGTTTATTTCAAATCCACTTATCTGAACAATTCAGAGACACTACTATCTGACCATCCACAAATGGATTGATGATTGAGCATCACGAGCAACACACATATTACAGATATCTCTGCCCTAGTGTAGAGTGGTAAACGGGCTAGTCTTCGCATGTTCTAGTATTCTTCATCGGCTTCTAATCATGGAAATTCAATCGTGACCATGGAACCCATGACATCTTCTCCAGCATTGTGATCTTCTTCCATGTCATAAAATGCCCCGGGCATTTCTTCCATGTGTTCATTCTGTGTAATGCTACCAATACCTTGTACTTCTACCTCCCTCTTTGTTCTTTTTTGTCCCCGAGAGGTTACCAGTGCAATGTCGTTTGGGCCCACCTGGTCACCAAGGGGACCATGCGAATAGTAGCGTAGGTTTTGTAGTCGATTTTTATCAAAGGATCCATATTCTCTAACATGTGTAGTAATTCATCAATTTTGAAAATTTTGATACTTGCACTGAGTGCAAGGACATGCCATTCTCTCCCCTGAATCCAAAGATGCCATCAGATACCATGTGGACATGTTAAGACATTTAATTCTAAACCCCTAATTTTTTTATTAAACAAAACATCCTATATTTTATATATTTAATTTAATTCAAAAACTATAATTTCTTATGTATTTAATTATACACAATACATTTGATTATATATTGTACTTTTTTTCTGATTTTTATAAACATATGATTATATATACTAATATTTAATTATATATATTTAATCTAATAAAGACCCTTAAATCCTATTTTTTATATATATAGTTATATACATTTAATTTAATTAAAAATCCTAACTCTTTTCATATTTATTTATCTATACTAAAATCCTATTTTTTTACTTTTATTTTATATTGTACTTTTTTTCCTAATCTATGTATATATATGGTTATATATACTCATATTAAACCTAAAACCGTATTTTTTATATATTTAATTATATATATATATTTTGATTAGAAAACCTAAAATCCTATTGTTTATATACTTAATTTAATTAAAAAACCATAGATCTTTTCATATTTGTTTATTTATATTAAAATCCTATTTTATATATATATTTGATTGTACATTTTTTTCTTAATTTCTCTCTCTCTCTCTCTCTCTCTCTCTCTCTCTCTCTCTCTCTCTCTCTCTCTCTCTCTCTCTCTCTCTCTCTCTCTATATATATATATATATATATATATATATATATATATATATATATATATATATATATATATATATATATATATATATATATATATATATATATATATATATATATATATATATATATATATATATATAACCTAAAACTCTATTTTTTATATATTTAATTTAATAGGAAACCCTAAAATCCTATTTTTATATATTTAATTATATATATTTAATTTATATATTTAAAATCCTAGTTCTTTTCATATTATTTATCTATACTGAAGTCCTATTTTTTTATATATTTATTTATATATTCTAATTATTTTCTTAATTTTTTTTCTTATATATATTTAATTTAATTAAAAAACCTAAAAATCCTAAAGAACTATTTTTATATATTTAATTAAATATATATATATTTTTTGTATATGTGTGTGTATGCATGTATGTATATATATATATATATATATATATATATATATATATATATATATATATATATATATATATATATATATATATATATATATATATATATATATATATATATATATATATATATATATATATATATATATATATATATATATATATATATGTGTGTGTGTGTGTGTGTGTGTGTGTGTGTGTGTGTCTATGTGTATGTGTATGTGTATGTGTATGTGTATGTGCATGTGCATGTATGCATGTGTATATGTATGCATGTGTGTATATATATGTATGGATATATGTGTGTGTGCATATGTTTATGTATGTAAAAAACCTAAAAGCCTAATCCTAAAGACCTAGATCTAAAACATGTATGTATATGTGTGTGTCTGTGAGTATGCATATGTGTGTGTATGTATGTATGCATATGTATGTGTGTATTTATGTGTGTGTACATGTGTGTATTTATATGTGTGTATGCATGTGTAAAAACCCTTAAATCCTAATCCTAAAGACCTAGACTTAAAACATGTATATGTGTGTATGTATGTGTATATACATGTGTATGCGTACATGTATTATAGGTGTATATATGTGTATGCATGTGTAAAAACCCTAAAATCCTAATCCTAATGACCTAAACCTAAAAAATGTATATGTGTGTATGCATGTGTATATACATGTGTATTTGTGTATGTATTATGTGTGTATATGTGTATGCACATGTAAAAACCCTAAAACCCTAATCCTAAATGTAAGGATTTGAACTCACAACCTCTTGGTTAGGAATGTGATGGGCTAGCCACTTGCCCCAAAAGCCATGGTTGAGGATTTCTTCCTAATCCTCCCTCTTAGGGTGCAGTTCAACCATCTCCTATCTCTCAAGGGTGTGGTTCAACCATCTCCTACCTATCACTTTATTACATTCTTCCCCCCTTAGTTAATCATTGTCCTCAATGATCTACTCTTGTATCCCTCTAGCCTTGGTGATCAACCCTTTGAACTCCCTAGGTACCCTTGAATTGATGTCCTCAACTACTTATCACTTTATTGCACTAAAGACCTAGACCTAAAACACGTATATGTGTGTATGCATGTGTACATATATGTGTATGTGTGTACGTGTGTATGTGTATATGTGTGTATGTATACGTGATGTGTGTTTATGTGTATGTGCATGTATGCATGTATATATATATATATATATGTATGTATATATATATATATATATATATATATATATATATATATATATATATATATATATATATATATATATATATATATATGTGTGTGTGTGTGTGTGTGTGTGTGTGTGTGTGTGTGTGTGTGTATGTATATGTATGTATGTATGTGTGTGTATATATGTGTGTGTACACATGTGTGTATGTATGTAAGAAACCTAAAAGCCTAATCATAAAGACTTAGACCTAAAACATGTATGTATATGTGTGTGTATGTGAGTGTGTGTGTGTGTCTATGTGTGTATGTATACATGTATGCATGTGTGAAAAAGTGTGTGTATGTATATGTGTCTCTCTTATGTGTGTATGCATGTGAAAGTGTATGTGTATGTATGTCTATGTACACATGTGTGTGTATATGTATGCATGTGAGAGTGTATGTAATATATGTATATGTAGTGTATGTATATGTGTATGTATGTGTGTGCACATATGTGTGTGTATGTATGTATGCATATGTATGTGTATGCATGTGTTATATGATATATTTAGGTAGTGATGTGTGTGAACACTCTAGGACTGTCGGGAACTTTCTTCCCTCTTTAGGAGGTTTTTTTTCCCTAGCTTGTATATACACCTATTGCCCTAATGGGCTACTTATCTTTGTACATTCTAGTGGTAATACATTCAGTATTGTGTGTTGTGCTCAAAGCTTCTTCTTCTTCCTTATGTTGTTCGCGTGCTTCCACAGATGTCTAACTCCAACAATTGGTCTCAAAGGAGGTCGCTGCTTCATCTAGGGTGTCGTCTACACCTCTTTGGTTGCATATAATCGCACAAAATTTGGTGAGCTCATTTCGACCTCCGAACACACTATCGCAGTGCTTGTGTAGGCTATTTTGTCTTTTTGTGCCTATATACAAGTTTCAGTTTGCTAGTATGAGTGTCTCAAAGTCTACTACAAGTTTAGCAGAACTTTTTCGGATAGTTATGTTCAACTTTTTCAGATACAATCATTTTTCTGCATCGCGTTATTCTAGACAGTGGCCATGGCTGAAAGCAGTGATGTATTTCATATGTCGGCTGTTGAGGATAAGTTGGATGGTACAAATTACCCATCGCTTATATGATGCATCATGTATTGGTCGTAAAAGGACTATGGAATATTGTTTAGGCTATTGAAAGACATCCTGTTACACCTGCGAATACAGGTATTGCAAATATAGGTACTGGAGTTGATGGCGATGGAGTCGAAGATGGTGATATTCTACAGATTCTTGTTCGTGTTGTTGCTTCTATTGCACCTGCTGTAGACCGAATTCGTTGGGATGACAAAGATGCTCAGGCACATGCATTGATAGCTTTGTCTATCAAACATGCCATTATTCCTCACATTCCCTCTCAAAATAGCTAAGGATGCTTGGAATACAGTTACCACATTGTACCAGGCTAGGAATGAGGCTCGTGTTGCTTACCTCCGAAAATAGTTGGAGAGTGAGCACATGAATGAAGGTGATTCTATGGGCAATTTTCTGATAAAGATCAAGGATTTGAAGGAACAATTGATTTTTGCAGATGAGGTCCTTCCTGACAGTTCACTTGTGCAGACTATTCTGAATGGTCTTCTCGACTCTTTGTTTGATGATGAAAGGCAATCCAAATGCCTTACCATTTGAAGAGTTAGTTTCTATTTTGTTGCAAGAAGAACAACCTAGGCAAAACATGTCTATTATGCATGTTGCAGATCAAGCTTTCCTGGCTACTCAGAAGGGCAAAGGTAAATGGAACTTTTCTACTAGTAAGCAAAAATCTGCAAATGTTGCACATTCAAAGAAGGAAGACAAAGACGAGGAGAAATCAGAAAAGCAAAAATTGTTTTGCAAATACTGTAGAGCAAATGATCATGTCATTAAGAGTTGTCCAAAAATGACTACTAAAGAGACAAAGAAGAAAGAGGCTTGAATGGTTGTTCCAAAGGCCTCTGCATTGAAAACAGAGTTTGCTAATCTTGTGCAGGATGAAGAATGGGCGCTTACGACTGTTTGTAGTTTTGACCCATCTTCTCATGAGCAGTGCATGTATGTAGTAGACTCAGATGTTTGGTGCTTTGATAGTGGGTGACCAAACATATTACCTCGCAGCACAGTTTCTTCTCTTCACTCGAGCCTCCCCTATAGGGAATATTGTTACATGCGCCAACAACTCCTCTTATCTTGTTATGGGAGTTGGTAAGATTATTTTGACTACTATTGATGGTAGTTCTTGCACATTGTCAGATGCTTTATTTGTGCCAGGGATCAAGAAGAATCTGTTATGAGTTTCATCTTTATCCAAGATTGGCTTGGTTGTGAAATTTGTTGATGGTAGGTGTACAGTTCATGATCTGTCAAATGGTGACATGATTATTGATTCTGACATTTTATCTCATGGGCTATATAAGCTCATAGATTATGAGAAATCTTTGAATGATTTAGCATGTGCAGGACATGATTCTCAGGCTCTGTCAAAGCTTTGGCATGCATGCTTTGGTCATCTAAATTTTGCTAGTTTGCTACACCTGCAGAAATATGAAATGGTGTCCTCTTTGCCTAAACTTGAGGCACCCAGAAAACATGTTTGTGAAGGCTGTATTCTGGGCAAAATGCAGTGTTCCTCCTTTCCAAAAGATGGTTCAGTTCGGGCTACTCAGATATGTGTATGTGTATGTGTATGTGTATGTGTATGTGTATGTGTATGTGTATGTGTATGTGTATGTGTATGTGTATGTGTATGTGTATGTGTATGTGTATGTGTATGTGTATGTGTATGTGTATGTGTATGTGTATGTGTATGTGTATGTGTATGTGTATGTGTATGTGTATGTGTATGTGTATGTGTATGTGTATGTGTATGTGTATGTGTATGTGTATGTGTATGTGTATGTGTATGTGTATGTGTATGTGTAGTGTATGTGTATGTGTATGTTGTATGTGTATGTGTATGTGTATGTGTATGTGTATGTGTATGTGTATGTGTATGTGTATGTGTATGTGTATGTGTATGTGTATGTGTATGTGTATTGTGTATGTGTGTGTATGTGTATGTGTGTGTGTATGTGTATGTGTATGTGTATGTGTATGTGTATGTGTATGTGTATGTGTATGTATGTATATATGTATGTGTGTGTAATTTTTTTCAATTCATTTCTAATTTTCTTTTCATTTATTGAGGCATCTAGGCTGCTATTTGTCTATCTAGGCTACTAGATCGCTTGCCTCTCCCATTTTACAGATGACTTAAAACGTGCCTTGCTAACTCAGACTTACACATTTATCTACAAAGTTTCTCTTCTTTGGCTCTTTGGCATCGAATTTTTTTCCATCTTTGATTTGAAAACCTTTAGAATCTTTTCAATAGATTTGATTCTCCCATTCTCCAGATGACTTAATACCTACCTTGGTAACTGTGACTTACACATTTGTCTCCTAAGCTCACAAAGTAGTTAGCAATGCAGGTATTACTTCGTCTAGAAAATGGGAGAAGCAAATTTACTTGGAACATCCTAAAGGTTTTCACATCAAAGATGGAAAAGATTTGATGCCAAAGAGCCAAAGAGAATTCTATTATTACACGTGCTTTTCATTTTTTTTCATGTATTGGTGTTTTTTATTATAGATACTGTAAAATCGTATTGGTTTTCCATGTATTTTCATCTACAGGATGGGCAAACAGAAAGTGTTCATTCGATGCGTGTTCTTGTTCTCACCTTACATTTTAACACTTTTTCTTTACTTTCATAGCATGTGTATGTATGTGTATATGTATGTGTGTGTGTGTATGCATGCATGTATATGTGTGTATATGTGTATATATTTATATGTGTATGTGTATGTGTTTATATATATATATATATATATATATATATATATATATATATATATATATATATATATATATATATATATATATATATATATATATATATATATATATATATATATATATATATATAGAGAGAGAGAGAGAGAGAGAGAGAGAGAAAAATAAAAAATATACCTTAATAGTATATATATATATATATATATATATATATATATATATAGAAAAATAAAAAATATACCTTAATAGTGTCAAAATAGATACATTACTCCATCCAAAGTAATTTTGAAGATTGAGAATAAGTAAGCTTGTACTTAATCGTGTCAAGCAACTTCCTTCATATATATGCTTTAGAAATTCTTCTCGAATATATTTCTCATTTTTAGAAATAGCAATGCTTTCACTATCATTTTGATACGAATCCTCAATAAAATCTACCATGCCATCATCATTGCATTAATCTTGTACTGTATCTGCTTTTGAATATAGTTCTTTTAGTCTCACATATTCTACAAGATCACTTTTGTGTAGCCTCCTCATGGATGCTTCTAATAAATGAGGTGCCATGCCATCATCATCATCATCATTGCAAAAATTTTGTATTTTATCTTCTTTTGAATATAGTTCTTTCAATCTCGCATATTCTACAGGATCACTTTTGCATAGCCTCCTCATGGATGTTTCTAATAGATGAGTTCTTACTGGCAACTCTGAATGGTGTGGTGGAAGATCATCAATATCATACATTGGAATCTACATACATGAATAAAAATCATTAGTATTCCATAAATGAATGAAAAATAAACTTAAAACACAAATTTAAATTTGAAAAGAGTTTTCATTGCTATGTAGCTAAAACTCTTGCAGGTCCACGACATCCATAATTCACTAATAATTCATCACCAACACGTAGTGAAGTAATAGCACCAACAATTATGTATCTTGCTACATCTCTACTCATGTATATTCATGACTATGTTCACACTCCTCTAATCATTGAACTATTATATCCTCGACTATTTTTTATTAAACTTGCTATATTTCCATGCATATAAGGTCTTCCACTAATATATAATCTTTCATTTTCTTCATGTGTAATCTCTCTACTAGCAAGAGAAGTTGCATTCAGGCATAATCCATTCATGCTTTAAATGTAGTGTGTAAGTTGATTCCAATCCTCCCATGTGTATATAGGACGACAAAATGACATAAGAGTGACTTAAGCGATAAGAGGCATGTACAAATCCTCTACAATAAACAGACCACGACCAACACTAGTGACAGAGGAGGGAGCAATCATATAGTGATTACCCCAAAAGTTAAAAACCTCTCCATCTAAAGGAAGTGGTCCTCTATGCCATCCTTCATGTCTTCTTATATCAGATGTTTGTACTAGAGGACAATCACGAGTTGGTAATGGATAATCTCAAATAGTTTCAGTCTATAAACCAAGAGGTAGAGGATTTTGAGAAACCTCAGCTTATAACTGGTAAACAACATGTCCTTGACGTGTATGAGGTGTATTCACATTATTAGTAGGATAATCATCATTGACCAAACATTCTTTTATAGTATAATTTAATTTTTTATATGATTTTCAAATAAAATAATGACATTAACTAATGGAATCAATACATGCCCAAGCATTATCACATTGATCAGGGTGACGCATGCTCAAAAATACCATAATCTACCTCACGTTCAATACAGTCAAATCGTGTGCTTTGATACATACCATAGCAAAAATTACACCAACATATAATATGCTCTTGATAGTAAAAATCATCATAATTCCTACTGCACAACACATGTGAAGTCATTGCATGGGTAGGAGGTGGTGGAGTACTAGAACTAAAATTTTGGTATACTTATAGTAAGTAGTCCTTGCACGATTAGGAGATGGTGGTGGAGTTCCCTATGATTGATCAAAATCTGATTGTGTAGCAAAAAAAGGTACTAGATATTAATAATCGGATCGTTTACATGCATACACATTCACATGATACACATTGTGACATATAAATACACATACAAAATCATAAATGTATGATGTGTGTATATATGTATGCATGTATATGTGTGTGTATGTATGTGCATGTGTATGCATCTATGTGTATGCATGTGTATATATGTGTATGTGTATGTTTGTGTGTTATCTATGTGTGTGTATGCATGTATATGTGTATTTAGTGTATATGTGCATGCATTTAATATGTATGTGTGTATGTGTATGTGTGTGTGTATGTGTATGTGTATGTATGTGTATGTGTGTGTATGTGTATGTGTATGTGTATGTGTATGTGTATGTGTATGTGTATGTGTATGTGTATGTGTATGTGTATGTGTATGTGTATGTGTAGGTGTATGTGTATGTGTATGTGTATGTGTATGTGTATGTGTATGTGTATGTGTATGTGTATGTGTATGTGTATGTGTATGTGTATGTGTATGTGTATGTGTATGTGTATGTGTATGTGTATGTGTATGTGTATGTGTATGTGTATGTGTGTTGTGTATGTGTATGTGTATGTGTATGTGTATGTGTATGTGTATGTGTATGTGTATGGTGTATGTGTATGTGTATGTGTATGTGTATGTGTATGTGTATGTGTATGTGTATGTGTATGTGTATGTGTATGTGTATGTGTATGTGTATTGTGTATGTGTATTTTGTCATGTTGTATGTGTTTGGTATGTGTATGTTTGTATGTGTATGTGTATGTGTATGTTTGTGTATGTGTATGTGTATGTGTATGTGTATGTGTATGTGTATGTGTATGTGTATGTGTATGTGTATGTGTATGTGTATGTGTATGTTATGTGTATGTGTATGTGTATGTGTATGTGTATGTGTATGTGTATGTGTATGTGTATGTGTATGTGTATGTGTATGTGTATGTGTATGTGTATGTGTATGTGTATGTGTGTGTATGTGTGTATGTATGCATGTATTTATTATGTATGTGTATGTGTATGTATGTGTATTTGTATGTATGTGTATGTGTATGTGCATTTATATATGTTTAATTATATATATGTGTGTGTAAGTGTATGTATGTGTGTATGTATGGATATGTATGTTTGCATGTGTGTATGTGTGTATGCATGCTTATAGATGTGTATGTAGTTATTATGTATGGATGTGTATGTATATGCATGTATATGTAAATGTATGTGTATATGTGTGTATGCATGTTTATAAATGTGTATGTATTTATTATGTATGTGTGTGTATGTATATGCATGTATATGTAAATGTATGTGTATATGTGTGTATGCATGTTTATAAATGTGTATGTATTTATTATGTATGTGTGTGTATGTGTATGCATGTATATGCATGTGTATGTGTGTATGCATGTTTATAAATGTGTATGTATTTATGATGTGTGTGTGTATATATATGTGTATGCATGTGCATCTGTGTATATGTGTATTTGTGTGTATGTGTGTATGTGTATATGTGCATGTATTGATTATGTATTTATGTCTATGTGTGTGTATGTGGATGTATATGTATGTGTATGTCTATATATGTATGTGTGCATGTATTTATTATGTATGTATGTGTATGTGTATGTATGTGTGCATGTATTTATTATGTATGTGAGTTATTATGTATTTATTATGTATGTTTATAAATTTAAAGTTTTTTTATATATTGATTTTTTTTGTTTGAGATTAAAATAAGAGGAGATATTGTATGGTAGAAAAAAATAAGAGAAAAGCTAACATTCCACCTGAGACATGGCAATATTTTCGCAGATAGCTACGTGTTCAAGAATCATTTCCTCAATAGAAGGTATAGTGAATAGTTTAAATTACTATGAGTTATAATTCTCATATGTTTTATAATTATTTTACATTTAATCTATTTACTTTTGTTTCATTAAGTAAACATAGGCTGCTGCAAAGAAGAACATTGAGTCAGGTCATACATCGCTCTTAGGCCGAATGGGCAATCATGGTTTTGTTACTAGATTTGTAACTATATGTATTATTGAAACTATATTTTTTATTTTATTTAAAACATTAATCATTAATCTTTTTTATTTGTTTCAATGCAGCAAAGGGATTATGGTTGATATCCTACAAAAAATGAAATTGAATCTAATACACATTGTGGATATCGATGTCTAAGTGAGTACACGCGAGATCATTCAGATGCTTTTGTGAGTATTATTAAATTTCATATAATTTATTCTATTTTATTGATGTTTCATATGTTTTATTATTTATGTTTGTTCTATGTAATACATGAGTATTATGGAGAGGCACATATGGATGAGGTGGAGAGGCAAACATGAGAGGGATGATATCAATCGTCATAGAGTGTTGAGCCCTCTACCCATGATGCCTCTTCAGATGATCATGATGATGCAGATGATCATGATGATGAGGATGATCATGATGATGTGGATGATCATGATTAGAGAGGGGATTCGGATGATTGACATTTTACATTTGATGTATTATTTACATTGATATGCACATACATTTTTTTTAATTTATATATTTTCTCATTTCAATTATGTTTTTAATTGTTTCTTTAGTACTAGTTAATATAAAATATGTATTAATGCTTTTTATTATATGTGTGTTTGTATATATATGTATAATTCATTCATATTATATGTGTGTTTGTGTGTATATATGTATGTATGTGTGTGTTTAGTTGTGTGTATATGTATGTACATGTAGGTATATATCTATATTTGTGTGTGTGTGTGTATGCATGTATGTGTATGTGTATGTGTATATGTATGTGTATGTGTATATGTAGGTGTGTGTGTATGTGTATGTGTATATGTGCATGTGTATGTGTATGTGTGTATATGTATTTATATATGTATGAGCATGCATGTGCATGTGCATGCATCTACATTTGCATGCATGTGTGTGTGCATGCATTGTGCATGTGCATATGCATGTGTATAAGTATGTGTTTATGTGTGTATGTGTATGTGTATGTGTATGTGTATGTGTATGTGTATGTGTATGTGTATGTGTATGTGTATGTGTATGTGTATGTGTATGTGTATGGTATGTGTATGTGTATGTGTATGTGTATGTGTATGTGTATGTGTATGTGTATGTGTATGTGTATGTGTATGTGTATGTGTATGTGTATGTGTATGTGTATGTGTATGTGTATGTGTATGTGTATGTGTATGTGTATGTGTATGTGTATGTGTATGTGTATGTGTATGTGTATGTGTATGTGTATGTGTATGTGTATGTGTATGTGTATGTGTATGTGTATGTGTATGTGTATGTGTATGTGTATGTGTATGTGTATGTGTATGTGTATGTGTATGTGTATGTGTATGTGCATGTGTATGTGTACGTGCATGTGCATGTGCATGTGCATGTGCACGTGCACGTGCATGTGCATGTGCATGTGTATGTGTATGTGTATGTGTATGTGTATGTGTATGTGTATGTGTATGTGTATGTGTATGTGTATGCGTATGTGTATAAGTATGTGTCTATGTGTGTATATGTATGTGTATGTGCATGTAGATATGTTTGTGCATATGCATGTGTATGTGTATGTATATGTGTGTGTATATGTGTGTGTATGTGCATGTGTATGTGTATGTGTGTATGTGTGTATGTGTATATGTGTGTATGTGCATTTGTATGTGTATAAGTATGTGTATGCATGTATGTGCATGCATGTGCATGTGAATGTGTAAGTGTGAGTATGTTAATTAATAAAAACAAAAACAATTTAAATGATATACAAACAATGAAAATTGTACTTACAATAATTAACCATATATTATGCTCGTTGAACATTTTGAATAACGTGTAATAAAGAGAGAGAGAGAGAGATAGAAACTGAAAGATAAAGAGGGAGAAAACAGGGGAGAGAGAGAGACAATCAGAGAGAGAGTAGAAAAGAGAGAGATTGAGATAGAGAGAGCTCGAGCTCGTACGCAGAGTGCAGATATGGATGTTGGATCCATCTTCGATTAGATGCACACAAAATGATGATCAAAGAGCGATCCAACTTTTTTTTTATCAAATGCAATCGTTGTATAAGTGATGTACAAACATCGTAAATGTGATTTTGCAAATCAATGCTTTTAGCATCACATATGCGACACTTTTTTGCATCAGATATGTGACCTTGATTTGTGTCGTATATGTGACGCTACTTATGTGTTGCAAATGAGATGGTCACATTAACAATGCCTCAATCAATGTCGCTAATAGCCTCAGAAATAGCATTGAGAGTAGCATCATTTAAGCAACAGTGCATGCTCGACACTTAATGCAACGAAATGGGCAATCACATAGCGACAAAAGTGTGTGGCATCAATCGTTGCTATGCCCCAGCTTTCCTTGTAGTGTATGTCTACAACTCCATCTCTGCTATCTAGGACCTTTTTGCTCTAATACCACTTGTTTATGTGTGAAACACTACAAGAACTAAGCTAATGTGATACTAGAAGTCCTCTACAATCACCATTAGCTCAATAACACTTCAACTTTGGAAAATTTATCACTTTATGCAAGAAATATGATCAGTTACTCTCTCTGAATATGTGCCTTTTTCTTTCAAAAATTTAGCTTCAAATTTGTCTATGATTTGTTATGAATCTCAAAGATTATTATGCTCAATGACTAATAGAATTTGTTACATAAACTGGAAAACTAATTCCAATCAACACTTTCATACATTACCTCATGAATAACTTCAATGCTCTTCAAAAGTTATACTATATCTGAAATTGACTTTTGCCTTCTTTGATTTTACACACCTGTAGTGTTAAGCTTGATTCTCTGAGCACATGTCCCATTTTGAAAAGATCTTTGGCCAAATGTAATTGAGGATCCTAGCTTTTAAATGAGCTATTACTTATTAAAGACTTTACATAGTACTTCGCTATCTGACTCTAACAAGTTCATGAACCTTTGCACCTAATTCTCCTAACTACCAATTATCACACATACAATTACAAAATGACTTGGATTTTTTCATACTTTAAGAATTGGCTCAATTCGTTCTACAAAAATTTTGATTCACTACTAGAGAAGATGTGTACAAAGTGGTTTGGCTTCCATCTACTCATAACCACAGAAAAGGCTTTAACAATAAAGAGCTTTTCCTCACAATCTCTCGCCCTGAATACCCTGATTCCCTATACATAACTTTAGGACTTACACTCAGTAGAATGACACTCAAATCTACATGTTTATGATCTAAATTGACTTATATACATTCATATCTTATGCATCTACAACTCATAATTTTGAACTTTCTAGAACTATTTTGGACCCAAATTCTAACATTATGTTACATGTGTGAATTTGTCCCTTCACATAGGCATGATTTTTGCTCTTCCGTTCTTCACATAGGCATGATTTTTTGTCCAAGCTTCATAATCTTTTTGCTCTTCCTTTCTTCACTTATGTCTTCATTGATATTCTTCATATACTTTATGTCTTCATGCTCAATTATTGAGTGAAGCTCCAAGAAAGAAGAGAAGAGGTGACAAACGCAAGGAAGAGTTTTGGCATGAATATCAAGAAATTGTATTGCCAAAATTATGAAGTCACCTCTACAAAACAAAATCCCATTGTTAGCTTGGCCCTTTCCACACTATAGTGTAGCTTGGACCTATCCTCACTATAATATCCACCCTACTTTAGAAATATTCCATGCGTGTAAAAAACATCCAACTCAATATCCAAAAAATGTGAATTTGAAATCATACAAGTGCTCCAAAGGCACTTTGCCTTTACAAGATACAACTTATTTCCTACAAAAATACAAAATGAGGGTATTCTTACAGTAAATATCTAGCCCAAGTCCAAATTAAAAATGGAATTTTTGTGAGAACTTCCATGCTTTCTCATTCTTCCCTTCCATGGTTAACTCCTTTCTTCTCCCCTTATTTGGCTCTTTAGGCCTTTTTTGAGGTCTTCATGTAGCTTCCTTTTAACTACTCTTCCCCTTGCTTTTTGTTGTCCTTGATATACCTCATTTTGAATGTCAAAGGTGGGCTTTATGGTTGATAATAATGATGAGGTGGAAGAAATTTGAGAGTAGGATCTTGAAAATTGTTTTACTTTTGCTTGATCACAAGCTTACTTGCAAATGATGTCACTTTGATGAGCATGGAGGCACTTGATGTCTTGAGGACCTCAAGTGTTTGATGAATCTTAAGAGCTCTTGCACCACTACATAGTATAGTGAGAAATGCTCCTAAATGACATGCATAAGTGTTCAAACATTTAGAATAACATGTTTGATGTTGAATATGTAGGGATGTGTTGTGAGTTGGCATGAAAAGCATGCTCTATGCATGGCTATGTAATGTATCCTTGATATCATGCATATTTTAAGTACAATTCAAAACATATGGTATAGTTTGAGGTACTTTGGAAATATCTCAAGGGTTTCGATTGTTTGGTGTAATGGAAGTACAAACAAAAGTGAAGAAGAAGATTGACACACCAAGAAAAGCAATGGATGGAAGATCTCTCTATAGATTTGTGACCAATAGTATGAGAATGAATGAAGTGAGAGCTATAAGTGAATCCCTAAGTCCTATATACCATCACATATGAATATAACATGTATATGTAGTTACATGGGGATAAACCTATAGTTAGCACTAGAGTAAAAAGTGTCCATGTATAAAGAATTTGTTCACATCAAAGCTACTTGAGGGACACGTAAGTGTAACAAATACCCTTGGAGTGAATGACTAGGGAAAGAAAGATCAGCCCCCACAAGGTAATAAGCCCAAAGCTTTGCAAAAAGCTTCAAACTTTTCCATTGGAAGAGCTTGGTGAATATGTCAATCACATTATCTTGTTTAGGCACATATACCAATCAATATATTCAGCATGAAGGTGTTTTGTAAGATAATGATATTGAACCTCAATGTGAGCACATGAAACAATAGATTTCTTGCAATTGCCAATGCACTTTGACTGTTGGTGAGAGTATGCGTAGATGCACCAATCTCCATTCATAGATCCATCAATAAGCATCTCAGCCATATACATTGCACTATAGTTGTGAATACTACCCTATAGTAAAATTTACAAATCATGTGGCTATAGTAGGTTTCTTCTTACTCAACCAAGATATGCATGATCCTACAAGGGAAAACAAATTACCACTAGTGGACAGTCATGTATCATAACAACCAGCCTAGTCATTATTTGCAAAAGCATGCAAGCATGGTTGAGGATCTCTCCTATAAAAGAGACCCAAACTCAAAGTGTCTTTGAGATACCTAAACACACATTTTGGTGCCTACCAATGCTTATTGATAGGGCTATTCATAAATCAACTCAATTAGAAAACTCAATATTGTATGTCCAACCTTGTGTTACATGCATATATCAAGCATCTTGTAGCTTGTTGATAAAGAAAATTATCAAATGCATCATTTGCATCCTCAAGTGGGAACCTTAATACTATTTTCATTGGTGTTATAATAGGCTTGCAATCCTCAAAACCAAAGTGCTGAAGTAGTTTCTCAATATACTTTGTTTGGTGCTCAACAATTCCCCCTCAATGGATACAAAATGGATGCCAAGTTAATACTCCAAAAGACCAAGATATGTGACATCAAAAGTATGTTGGACAAGCATTCCAATTTTCTAATCACATGGCCCAATCAAGAGTGTCATCAACATAAAGAAAAGACACTATAAGGTCATCCCCATCTTAATGTACATAAAGTTTGCTTTCAATCAAATTACATGTAAAACCAAGTGCAATCAATTGCTTACATATTTTTTCATACCATGTATGTGGATATTGCTTAAGTCTATATAAATTTCACATTGTTTTTATTTGTGCATATGAGACCTCTCTTTCTCTCTCTATCTCCATCTGTGCATATACTCTGCCAAGCTCTCCATTGTTGCTATTGCACAACCTTCATTTCACACCATACAAGACATCAAGTGGTATCCGAGTTGTTGTGGTCTTGGGAGACTCAAGTCGGGGACAAGGAGACATACAACATGGAGGTCATTGCTCAAGGTTATTCTAAATTTAAGAATGTACAATCTTCTTATTCAACAAGTGCATGATGTTATATCCTTTTTGAGAGGATTTTTTTGGTAGACGTCATGACAATGGCTTGACATGCATCAGAAGTGTTCGTTACACATTCATAAAAGGATGAAGAGTCATTGTTTTCATCATCCACTAGCAAAGCATAGCCATTTTGAAGCATCATTGCTAATACGGACACGAGGAAGTGAACGACATGTAGTATTGTTCTATACTATCTCTCTAATCTCTCTCTCTCTCTCTCTCTCCTTGTTGTACTCTTTTTTTCTCTCCGCAATATAGAGAGATCAACTCCAATCCTTATATGTTAGTTGTGCCTATTGAAGTTTCCAATGGTGACACCATCCAATTCCGAATTTCGCTTCTGCATCTTTCTTTATTTGAACAAGGATCGATGTCATCAAAGATTTCATTCATGGCTTTCATCAATGCTAAGGTAAAGGTTCTTAATAGCTTATACAATTTTTGATTTCCATAAGACATTGCACAATGCCATGGTGGTGTAACAAAAGAGGATCTCAAATCGGATATAGCTACCCTATAGAGCTTCATACCATTGACTTGGATAGTAAGATAAAAAAGTTTTCATATTTAAGTCGCTACTGAACTAGTTGAAGATAAGTATGCTCATTGTGCACATCTCTCATCATTGAGGACTTTTACTTTTCTACTGGAGATTTAAAGACCAAAACTAAGTTTCATTTGCATTAAGGTATCTACATCATTAGTTTTCATCAATCAATGAAGGGCTTGTGTTGAAGGATTCAAGTGTTCTTCCTTAACTTTTCTCTCCTAAAAATTTGGGGAGCATTCCTAGTCCGAGAATGTATTCATATCTACCTATTTGTGCTATATTCTTTTTGTAATCTTACAAAACTTGAGACAAAACTTGTGCTTGAGAATGTGGTTGTAGTAATGTTGGTTGAAGTAGCTCTGAAAGTATTGAAATGTGTCATCTTTGAGCTTAACAAAACTATTGGACATTATGAGAAGAAGAAGAAGAGATGTTAAATCTAGTCCATTAAATATAAAACTATGAGACTTGAAATTTGAAGGAGAAATGATACCTTTTCTTCTTTGTAATCATTCCTACATATGTAGGTCTTAGCATGCCATTTTATACTTGTTTCAAGCATGGGATTAGACACTGCCCTCATTTTTGAGCTAATAAAACCTTACCATCAAAATAAAATTCTAAAAATAAAGGTTGTTGGAAGGAGCTAGACACTACCAAAGTGAATCACTTTGGTAAGACCTCTTGAATATGCATGAAAAGCCTCTAGACAAGTTCAATGTCCAAGGTTTTCACAAATGGCAAACAAAAATTAAGGGTCATCTCATGACTAAACAATTATGGTCTGTCACAAAACCATTAGCATCAAATGAAATTCTTGAGCATAGAAGAGGGCTACCACCTTTCACTAAAAAAGATGAGCAAGCACTTGGAATGTTACTCACCTCTAGTGATGATAAATATGAACATTCCTTGGATGATTTTACTACTACAAATGAAGCATGGATTACTCTAGAGAAAAACTTTTGGTCTATTTTGAGAAACTCCGAAGTAGCACTTAAAATGAAACTTTATTCTCTTACCATGTCTAAAGGAGAAGATATACCTACTCTTGTAAACAAGCTTAAGAGTATTTTTACCCAATTAGCTTATGTGAAATGTCCCATTGAAATGATGACCAAATAAAAGTCCTACTCAAAGTCATGCCTGATGATAAGTTTGGACAAATTGTATCCACTCTTAAAGAGAAGGATCTTATTCCTAGGCTATAGGATCTCATAAATTCTCTACAGCAACATGAAAATGACCTAAAAACTCATGATGAATTCACCACAAATGTCGTGGTTGTTAGAGCTACAAAATTCATTCATTGTAATTGCACAAGTCATTTGTCAAAAGATTGTTTTCAAGTTAAACCTTCCAAGATATGTGGCAAGAAAATCATGCTACAAACCATTTTTGACTTAAAAACAACAACAACAAAGGAGAATTCAAAAAAAGTCCAAAAAACATCAATGTAGTGAATGAAACAAATGAAGAAGAATCTCAAGTTAATTTCACCCATTAAGGCATGTTGTAAAACATCCTTTTTGTATTGTCCTCATATTTTTATATGGGAAGGATTATATATTTTTACCACCCTAGTTTAGCTGTGAGGAAAGGATAAATCCCAAAGAGATATTTGTATAATGAATCTCAATGGGGGATTGTTAAATATGTCAAAGTATAGTTACCATAGTACCTTATAGATTGAAATATCCTCTCTCTGATTGGCCAAAAACAAATTTGAACGTTTTTGAAAGTAGTAATATCTCATTGTAATGCAAGGAAAACTTTCATTTCCACATCAATGCATATACATTGTGTGGAGAGAGATTCATCTCTCTCTATCTATCTATCCATCTATCTATCTATCTATCTATCTCATCCCACATTGTCCCTATTTTTGTAGATGAAACTTCTCTCTTTCTCTCCCTATCTCCATTCGTGTGCATATATGCATCTTCAACAAATTTTTCCATTGTTTCTATTGCACAACCTTTATTTCAACCATACACGACATCATTGGGTACATAAAATGCATTCTTAAGAGTACCAATACCTCCATTTACATTCATAATCTCAACTTCTCTGACTCCAATAATAGGATAAGAAGCATTATTTGCACATAAAATATGTCCTCCCTTGGATGCATCTTTTAAAGGTGCAAAAAAACATTTGCATGAAGTGATATGTTTTGAAGTACCAATATCGAAAAACCAATCCTAATCAGGTTCATTCACAATCATACATGTACAATGTGATGATGAATCATAATGACATGTAACAACAGATGACCAAACATCATTCCTTGCATTCTCTGTATTTTTAACAATACACATGCCAGATTTTTTTCTTCTTTTCATTATGATTGGCAAGCTTTCTACATTCATGAATGGTATGTCCATATTTTCAAAAATACTTGCATCTCTTCTTCTTTTTTATATCACCATCAAGAGTGGACCAAGTGGAAGAGGAATTTTGAGGCTTTGGTTTTGATGAACCCAAAACTGAACCATACTTTCTTTTACCCATTTTTATAATAGCAAGTGCTTGTATTTCCTCAAGCAAACCACTTCTATTCACTCGACTGCTTGTCTTGCAAAAGAAGAGACACAAACTCATCAAAATTAGACGTATTTTGGATTTCGTTTTGCAACCAAATGAAGTGTAGTAAGAAAGATTTGAAAAGATTATGGCACTCCTTTGAGTAGTGTAGAAATGAGTGATGCATCTAGAATGATTTCATCAACACTTGCTGATTGATCTTTCAAACCCTTTATACACGTAACATACACATCCATTGACTCATTTCTATCCATACATGCATTTTTAAATTGCTTTTTTAAATAAACACGAGCTTTGTTATGCACGTCATACAAAGAAGGGAGTGTATCCCAGGCTTGTTTTGAAGTATTGCATGACTGGATGTGTGGAATAATATGTTGCTTCACAAAAAGATCCTTTACATCCCATGTAAGTTTATCTTGTGTAGGTATATAAGGGATAGTCATTGTACTTAAAGAAGATCTTGAATCTATGACAACAAGCTATATAGTGGAAGAACCATCAGATATCTTGTCAACATCCGCCACTATGTTCCATAGTCACTTTGCAACAAGAGCATGCTTCATCATGTAAGACCACATTGGATAGTTGGTCCCATCAAGCTTATGTTTAGCTTGAAGCATTCCAGACAATTCATTGTTGCTTGCCATTGCACCAAAGAACTCAGAACTAACAAGATATGAACTTCAACAAAGCTGAAATGCAGCTCATAAAATGTAACCCCAACGGCAATTCTAAATGTAAAAATGGCTTTGAAAAGAATGTTCAGGAGTATGAGAATGAGTGAAGTGAGATCAATAAGTGAATCCCTAAGTATTATGTACCACCAATATGAATATAACATCTATATGTGTTTACATGGGCAAAAACCTCTAGCTAATGCTGAATAAAAAGTGCCAATGTATAGGGAAACTATTCGCATCAAAGATACTCAAGGAACATATAAGTGTAACATTGGTTATTTCAAGGCTTATAGAATTTTATTTCTTGATTGATTACTTGGAGGATATGTTTTAATAACTTTTATAGACCTATTTGACATTGAAATATTAGAAATAAGAAGATCACAATCAAACGAATAATCTTTATATTATTTTGGAGGGTATGTCTCATGGAAAATATTAAGACAAAAAGGAAACAACTAAAAGTGTTAGAAGAACATAAAATTGAGAGCATTTGTAGAAACAAAAACTACTAGATTATAGGCCTAGTTGGTCATCACCATGTGTCTATGGGACAAGGGCTACTTAGCCAAGAGCTTGGGGGTTATCATAAGGCCCCTACCTTGAGTGGTAGAGCAAGTGTTCATGATGCCCCCATGTCTACAATAAATTACTCTAGAAGCTATCAAGGTTGTGAACAAGAGGATAAAATGATTGGGAGGTGAGGTGTACACACATTATCTCATGTGTCCTTTAGAGATTACACCAACATTTTTCTTAGTCCCAATGATTACGAAGGTGTGGTTCATGGTTTTTTTATAAGTGCTCATTGTGCATGGTTGTGTAATGTGGCTCTGTGTATTAGATACTAGAAGTTCACTGGAAAAAAATTTATGGTGTAGATATGGGGCTACTTGAGTTGATATTTTAAGTGTATATTGATTAAAGGTACCCTATTATAGGTAGTGATAATGTGAAACTAGTTTTCTTTGATTGAGTTGATGCCTTGTTGATTGCCAATCACTTGTCATGTTTTTTTGTGAGACATCAAATGAAGGTTCTCTTTGAGTTTCCTCTCAAATGGATGTACCTCCTTAATTGAGTTACATAAAATTGTATGGTTTTTTATCTACTCTAGGCATCCAAACCTTCAATACCTTCACAAATGTTTTTCCTAAATATTTTTTGACCACTAGAATTACCTTTTTTTATCCATGCAATCTTAGTGTTCCGATCAATTTGAGCCTTTGGAATCCATCATTGAATAGTGTTTCGAGTCAAGGTTCTCACATTCTCAACATGGGATGACTTTCTTTGTGATTGCTTTTCTCTTTGTTTTTACTTGAATTGGTTTTAGGTCTCATCCTTCTTTAGTCAAACATATGGGCATTTCTATTATGCTTCTATCCAATCCTTGTGCACCCATAATTTTCTTTGTAATAAATGTTCTTGCTTATTGGTAAATGCCTTTGATGTGGCCTTTCTTCTTGACTCTCCATAGTTCTCCTTTGCTTTGGTTGTCCCTTTTTGTGCTTTCTTGGAAGTTGAAAGTGAGTGTGACGTTCTCCCATTGTAGATCTAGGGACCCTATTATAAACTAAGTTTTAACACCCTAGGGATGGGGATGAGAGGCTAGGATTGCTCTAATTCTACACCACTCCTTTGGTTGGAAAGGTAAGTGGGAGAGGAAGGATGGATGTAGTTCTCCACCCACTAAGCCATATGTACAAATGAACGAGGTTGCAAGGTGGAAAGGTGGATTATTTCTCATGCATCTATAGTATGTGTGTGTTCTCCTCATCTTCATAGGTTTCCACCACCATCATCATCTAAAATTTGGTATCATAACATCTAGTTTCACACCTAGGATAAGTCGGCTTGCATAGAGAATGTGTCTAACACATTGGTGAGATTGTCACTCAGAGAGTAGATATGGACCTTGGAAAGGGAGAGATAGATGGATAGAGAGAGATATATATTGGGGCCTCTCTCTCCTTCCCTAATTAGTTGTGCATGGGATAAAGAGAAGAGATTGTCCTCTCTCTTCCCACCACTCCTCTAACAATATGCAATCTGCATGCATATTTTAGAGGCCACAAAAGGGATTGAAATTCTACATGTGGGATTTTGATGTCATGTGCCCTACTTCTCATTCATCTACCATGTTGCACCTTCACCCCACTTCTCCTCTACATGCACCTTCACCCACTCCAATCTCTCCTCTAATGTTGCCCATAGATAAGCATGCAAATCATATCCATGCCCCTTGCATGCTTTTGTGAAAGGATGGAGAGTAGTGGAAAGAAGAAGCAATTCTTCAAGAAGAGAGGAAGAAAAGTGATTACATGAGAGCATCATGCAAGAGGGCATCTTTTCCCCTCATTTTAAGGTATTGAATGTGATTCAAGTTCTTTGTTTTTTGCTCACATCTATTCTTTGGTTATTCTACTATAGGTTCTATAGGTTCAACGCTAAGATAAAATCTTCTAAAGTCCTTTGGTGTACTTGCAATGTAGCCCTGAACATTGTTTCCACTTGAAGATTGCCTAGTACTAGTCAAATTTAAATGTACGTTTTTCTCTTTTTTGAGGTCCGATGTCAAAGATTTTTTGTTTCTTAGAAAGCTCATCTTGTAAACTTCTAGAATACAAAAAAAATTGGGAGTCAAATATCAAAGATCTTTTGTTTCTTAGAAAGCTCCTATGGGTAGAGAATTTGTTCTCAATAGTCACCTCTCCATAGTTGTAGAGATGATGTTGGCAACTTTTTCTGAGATTTTTTTGGCATTGTTCTACAATCAGCACTATAGATACAAGATATTCCTCCTACACAAATCTTCACCTTCTCTCTACATATATCTTTATGAAATACCAAAAGTGATATGGGTTGCTAAATTTAATGTGACGTTGAATAGTTAGATTTCAACAGACTTTGCCTAATTGGAACATCAGTCATAAATAATGTTACAAGGAATTTACATAATGCTAGAATATTACCAAAAAGTGTATGCATTGGCTACCTCCTAACACTAGCATGCATAGTGATTGATCCATTGATTTTACACACTTAAAATTCATAATCTCCTTTGAAATAAGGATGAATGGCACATTCCTAGCATATATTCATTCATCAAAGATAGTTTTGACTTGAGTTAAAGCAACTTCCACCACACACTGGAAATCATTTTCTGAGCTTGCAATAGGATTACCAAACCATGCTTTATAAGCCACCTTTTCTACCTTGGTTACTAAATAGTGTATTGAAAATAGGCCAAAAAGTTCTAGTTAGGCTTGGTAGCTTCTACCAACTTAGCCTGCAATAGTTGGTCAACAAAGTTCTAGTTAGCCTTGACAACTTTAGTTAATTGAGTCCTGCTACACAAATCTTACTCTTCTCTCTACCCATATCTCTTTGAACTATCGAAAGTGATATCCGTTACTAAATTTAATGTGAAATTGAGTAGTTAGACTTCAACACACTTTGCCTAATTGTAAAATCAACCATCAATAATTTACAAGGAATCTACATAATTATGGAATATTAACAAAAAGTGTCTGCATTGGATGCCACCTAGCACTAGCATGCATAGTGGACTGAACCCATTAATTGTACAATCTTATAATTCATTATCTCTTTCTAAAGGAAGATGGATTGACAATATGATCCAAGTCATATAAATATTCAACTAAGATAGTCTTGACCTAAGCTGCATTAGCTTCCACCGCATATTGGAAATCATCTTCTAAGCTCCTAGTACGATTACCCCACTATGCTTTCCAATCCACTTCTACTACCTTTTGTTTTCACATAGTACATTGATGATAGGTCAACAAAGCTCTAATTAACCTTGGTAGCTTTTGCCAATTGAGTCTGCTCTTTTTTCTGCACAAGTTCCAAGTCTCTATATTTTGCTTGTTTCTGTAACTCAACTACCTTCTGAACTTATTCTAATATATGCAGTTCTTTATGTTCTACAATCTTAGGTTTGCCTTCAATCAATTGCTTGGTATCTCGTAATCATTTCTCTAGTTTTGGTAAATTGTCTAGCTTGATGACTATCATTTGCAAATTATTAGTTAAAGAGATAATATAAGTAGTCAGGGATTCCTTTTCATTGTGTAGCTTGTTCATCTCTTTTTCTATAAAGTAAAATTTTTGGTTAGCATGTGTTGTCTTTGCTTATTGACTTCTTGCAATTGACCATGTAAGATCTGTTCTTCTTCTTCACTCTCTTCCAACTTTGTTTCCAAAGACAAGATACCCCCTTCCATAGCTTGCACTTATTCTACAGAAATATCTATTCTCCCTACTAAGCTATCTTCCAACTCCTATACTTTTAGTTTAAATGAAGCAATCTATAGATCTTGATTAACTTGATCCCATTACTTAGAGATATCCTCATCTTTCCCCTTAAAGCCATCATTTTGGCTACATCATCTAGATAAATGCATACATTTTATATTCCTTCATTAGCCAAGGATAGATATGTATTGTGCATTGTACTATAGGCATTTGTATCTTTCCTTGGGCATTGCACCATGGATATGGCACTTAATTATTGAATGTCAAAAAACAGATATAACCTTTTGTTTGATGGTCTCCTCATAACATTCTATATGTTGTTGTCAATCTTTATTTTCCTCTCTCTCTCTTTCTCTGTCTCACTCTCTTCATTCCTGTTATCTTTCCTATGATTCGATTTTTTGTCATTCTCTTTCCTCTTGACTACTCTAGTGTATATCTAGCTGTAGTCTCTCTTTTGATTCCTCACTCTTGTAAGAAAGAGTCAAAATCACAGGAGAAATATTATTCCACTTCGTCATACCCTAAACTCTTCAATGTTCTATCTATTTGATTTTCTACAAGTGCAAGATACTTCTTGAAATAACAAAGCACTTCATCTTTATGCTTCATGAAGTAGAGTATAGTCCATCTACTACAATCATCAATGAAAGACACATAACTAAGATAGATGCTTCCTGCTTGGTCCCCAAACATCAGTGTGGACTCCAAGATGTCTCCATGTATGTATCCCTTTTTTATGAAAGGGTGCATATAAGGCTTGCTAAATTGGCATGCACTACATTTGTAAATTATAAGTTGCTTTGTGATATTTGATAGTCCAAGTACAATTTGATCTCTACTAATTTGTTTCAAGGTCCTCTCTCCAATGTGAGCTAATATTTTTTTCCAAACTTCTAGCTTTGATAGAGTTTGTGTACCATAGTTGACCAATGCTATTTTCTTTATGTCTTGGAGTTCAAAGGTGCATAGTCTACCTATCTTTTCACCTTTCACAATCTTCTTGAATCCTTGGTATGGATCTTCCGCATAGGCTCCATACTTTGTAAATGTCACCTGCAATCCCTTCTCCACAATTTGTCCTACGCTTATCAAATTATTGATGATGCTAAGTACATAGAGAACTCTGCTCAATAAGTTCATATTAACATTTGATGTCTTCACATTCTTTCATTATAGGATGCACTGTGTCATCTCCCATTTGCATGTCATGCTTGTTCTTGGGCTCTTCCAAATTTGAGAGTAGTGCTATATTCCAAGCTACATGACTCAATCACCCATAATCAATATAGAATACATGTTCATCTAATTTACCTTCTTCCATAGTAATATTCTTGAGTAGAAGTGAGTCTTCTTATGGTTGATCATCGATATAGTTGTTGTAGTGCCTCCTTCCTTTGTAACCTCCTTGATAGTTGTTGTTGTTTTGTAGTTGTTATTGACATTGTCACTGTATTTTTTGTTATGTATACCTCTAGGAGCTCCATATCCTCCTCTGTTGTATCCTCTTCCTCTACTCATTGGTCTTTTGAAATAATGCTCAATAATATAATTTGTAAGTCAACATATGGCTATGGGTGAGGAGCCTTGAGATCTCTCCTTGCCTTTTCTACCTCCTCTACCTCTTCCTCTTGAATGTCTCCCTCTACCTACAAAGTTAGCTTAGGAGGCACTTGGTTCTTCAAAAAACTTTTGCTTTCGCATCTTTATTTCTACCTTTATCAATGTATATGATAGATGATTGATTATATTTTTGTATGTATCCATTATTCATAAGCTTGGCTTCATGGATGAAGAGTTGTTCCATGAGTGTGTTGAAATCTGGTACTTGCATGCCCATGTATTGGTCCATGGCAATAGTGAATGCTTCCCACTTGTCCTAAGGTTTGATTCTGTTGATGAGTTATTTGAATATTTTCTCTTCATCTATGATTTCTCTCAAATGCTTCCTAACGAGTGAGTTATGTCCTTTAACTTGGTGACAAATTCAGTGACACTTTGCTTGGCTTTCTTCTTGAAGGAGGTGAAATCCATCCACAATTAATTCTTCCTAGCCTTAATACTTGAAGAGAAAAATCTTTCAACTGCATTGAAGGCTTCTTGTGAATTTATATAACTCCTAATGTGTGGAAGTAAGAAATCAAAGATAGAGTTTAAGATCTATGACCTTGCCAAAACATCTTTTGCACACCATGTATTCAACCTCTCTTGATCTTCTTGAGTTGATTGTCCTTTGGTCCTTAGCATAGGCATCAACGTATCTCAAGAGATGTATCCATAGAGATCCCTTCCTTGCACATACACTTCCATACTCAGAGACCATGAAGAGTAGTTACTTTGATCCCATTTGTCAATTAAAGAAGGAAAACCATCAACCACAATGTATGCACTATGATGATGCTCTCATACCATTGTGAGAAGATGATCGTAGAGATGAGAGGGGCTTTGCAAAAACCTACTCTAGAACTACCTATTTCTTGCTTGGATACATTAAAAGACTTCCTAATCTTGCTAATTATGCATAAATATGACCATAGTACTCTGGAGTAATGATCTCAAAAGTTTGTGTCAAGACAGACTATTTCCATAATAACCTTCTAATTTTACCACTCAAAAAAATGTGTAGTTATCCTATCCTATTATGAATTGACCAAAATAATTTTGCACAAATTCTAATAGAAATTTAACTCAGATACTCCAAGTTATAGCTTGAATTCATAGTGTCTATAATACGAGAAATATACTTAAGAAGTTATAGGTGTAATCTCGACATTGCAAGAAGAAGACAATGTATGTACATAGTCATAGATGTTGATTCATATCTCTGCACACAGAGCTCCAATGATCAAATCCTTTCGTAAAAAATCTCGTAAGGATTTTAACTTCATGATTCATGCATTGGTTGAGATAATGAAACCATAGATTCATTTCAATAGATCTGAGAAGTCAAAAACCTTGAATAGTAGACAACCGATATTGCATAGTAGCTCAAGAGGGAATACCTCATCCTTTGATTAGATAGGATATACCCAGATGTGTTGACCTAAGCTTCAACTTAGGGACTTGCGGAGAAAGAGACTATACCTCAATCCCCTCACAAGTGCATATAGTGGGGATACACGCTTTTAATTTATCAATCCGAAGAGTATACTAACCTAGCCGAGTGTATGAAGACATGCAAATGCGTAATGGTCAATGCAAAAGTATTACTCAAAAGTGAAAATGAGGAAATCACTTATCCTAACAAGCTTCAACTGTAGGTCAAGACGAAACGATACTTGGTGCAGCAGCCGTCAGTATTTTGGACTTTTCTCCTAGCTCCGAGCTCCAAACATAGCAAATAGCATATGCGTTTCGAAGCTCTCGAGAAGACGCATCCAATGGCAGTGGTTTCACGCAATTCCGACACTCCTACTTCAAGTTATGACAGAAATACTGAGTCGCGGGAATACTTTCCTACACTTCAGCACTTCCTACACCTCGCACACACCTCTCCTACAGCAAAGAAACACTCTCAAGGATAGATCACACTCACAAGTACTCTTTCCAAGCAATACACATGCATACAAGCTCGCGAAGAAGAAGATGAAGAGGGAAGAAGACACAAATTCGAATTTCTGTGCTCTCTATTCTCACAATGGCAAAAAAGTTCTTTACAAAGAGTCACATTTGACTTATATACTAGTGCCCTAAAAATGGTCCTTTCACACAAGTGACCGGCACTTTATTCACTAAGAGCTAATTTCCTACTATTTTACATGGGTAAGCTTCTATTCTTCTGTGGGAATGCATCTAGAGGACTCCTCTAGTGCCTTTACAAGGGGAAATATATTACAAAAATGAATATGTTACAAAAATATGTGGTCCAAATCGGAAAAATTTTGGGGCCCGTTTTTTTCTCTGCTTTGTGCGCTCTTTGGCTCTGCAACACTCTCCCCCTCTTCGCCTCTGTCGTCCCTTGACAGTCTCGCTTCCTTTGACAGACTTTGCTTCGCGCACGCGCCCTGTGGTCAGTATTGTCTGCAGTTAAACAGACATGCAGATTCGATGGCCTTCTTGATTCAAGCTCTACTACTCGAGAGCCTGATGTAATTGTCTTGCCTGTTGACTTGGGTTGCCACGCACGCCACCAGTGACTAGGAATGTGCTATTCTTAGTCACCCTCTTCAACTTTTCAGCCTCTACCCCTTTCTAACTTTTGGTCCTACTCTGATGTTTGAAAAATCCACTCCTCTAGACCCCGGGGTTTAGCTTTGTAGCCTGGTGCGTGCCCCTGCGGGGCTCTGTGCAGAGATGGGTGTTGCGCCCCTGCGGGGCTTCCTGCAGAGATGTATCTTTACCTTTGTCTATCTTCAATTTTGCCTTTTAGTGAAGCTGTTTCTTTCGTTGCTTTCTTTTTTTCCTCTTCTTACTCGTCTCGCCCCCAACACTGCCCCCCTCCTGAACTCTGTCGTCCCCGACAGGCTTTGATAAGCGCCGGGCGTATGTTCTGTATACTTGTTGCTCTGTATCATTTAGCAGATTAGCTTCACGTATCATGATCTGTTTCCATTGTTCAGCTTTGACTCCATCGTTTGGCGGTTGTCTATGATCTGCGAAGAAGCTTAATTCATATGCCACAAGTCTGGCATTCAGATTTGATGACATCTTCAAAAATACCTCTGAATCTATTTCAAAAAAGCCTGTAAAAAATGCTTCTTCAAATGTTTGCATGTACGGACTGGGTAAAAACATGAGTCTGGAATAGTATGCCATTATTGTGGGGCGGCTCGGCATTACTGACAGATCAAAAATAAGTATATCTGTGCCTTGATTAATGCCGATGAAGTTCAGAAATGTATACGCTGCATGCTTGAAGACCTTCAAAACTGTAAGTAGCATACTAAGTATTTTATTTGTCATCTTAACTGCTAAATCTGGTACTGTCGCATAGTTTTGTAGCCAAAATTCTATGGTTTTGATCATATAATCCTCGGTTGGCAAATAATTATGTGGCGGGCTAGGTAACATCGGATAGTTTAGCCACTGTTTATTAAGATTGCCGCTGCGTTGTAAAGCCAAAAATTCTGTTGTATCCCTTCTGCGTGGTATTGGACAAAACGAAGGGTTTACCTGTAATAAATAAGGTGCGGCCTCCCAGTGCACCCGTAGTGTGGGATGTTTTTCCAAAAATTTTCTCCTCCACACCGGCTGTGCAGCTTCGAACTCTGCTTGAGTGTACATGAATGTGTCGTTCTTGAAACTGAGCTGCTCATCTGGGCTTTTGTGCGTAACCTTCTTTATATATTGCCTTGTTTTCTCTTTCAACAGTCCATATGGAATGTTGAAAGGCTTCATGATCTTGTCCAAGTCTTTACCTTTGATTTTTGCTTCCTTCATGACCTTGATGACTTCATTCTCAAAATTTTCCGTCAATCGGGACACCACTAGTGCCCGTTCCTTCTGACTTATTTCTGCAGTGTATGGCATTGGATGATCATCATGCATATCCGCCATCTGCTCATGTATTGGAGAATGATAGATCGGTTGAGATAGAGGGCTTACCTCTACCTCGTCAGTAGGATGTTCTGTCTCAGGCACTACTGATGTCCCGATCGGTTCTGTGTCTTTCTTCTTATTCTTTAGCTCCTCAATGCATTCGTCTTTTTCCTTTATCTGCTGTATGGCTTCTCCGAGTTTTTCTTTGGTGGCTAGGAGCTCTTTACCTATGTCAGCTACGTGATCCATGTTTTCACTGTAGCTCTGTACCAGTTTGGCCTGTGCTGAATTCAGCTGCCTTTTGAGTTCACATATTTCTTGATTGTGCTTATGTTCTGCTTCTTCTCTGACTGCGCGCTCTTGTTTTAGTAAAGCTTCATATTGTGCGAGTTGATCTCTTAATTCATCTTCTTTACTTCCAGTTAATTCCAGTTGCTTTATTGGTTGGTCATATAACAATGATTTCGTTAACTCTTTGTTTCTATTCCGTAAAGTATCATTCTCGTCCATATATAACTTCAGTTGTGTTTCTAGTAGAGTGCTTCTGGTCTTCAATCTTTCTTTTTCTGCTGCAGTGGCATCATATAATTTCTGTGTGTCTTCGAGCTGTTTTTGCAGTTGGTGATGCTGAGTGCTTAGTGACTCGTATTGTGTTTGTGTTTCTAACAGCTCAGTGTTTTTGGTGGCTATCTCTTTTTGTACCTGAATCAGTTGTGCAGACAACTGTTCACTCATAACTTGAAACTGATTCTTTTCTTGCATGGCTTTGTCATAGTCTGCATTTATATCCATCATTTGCTGTTGCGTATCCATGGCTGTCTGGATCATTTGCTTTACCACAGGTTTTAGTTGAGTTACATCCACATTGAGCCATGTTTTCGGTATTGAAGGTTCTTCTCCTGTAGTCACGTCTTTGCCTTGAGCAATGTGTAATGTGGTATCATGGGGCTGCCTGATCTGAAGCTGGATCCTTGGCTCAGCCCTCATGTTTTCATCCTGTGCTTGAGGTGTGTCATCAGGCACCTTGATTATGGTTTGTTCTTTTTGTTGGGGCTCTCCCGTTTCCTTACTCACTGGGGTTTGTTCTTCCTCTTTAATAGGTATTTTGGCATGTGTAACCCCAATAGTCGTTTCTTCCTTGATGCTTATTTTTGTATTGTCATTCAACTGAATGACGTGCTCCTGTTCCTGAGCATCATCCACCTTCTTTTTTTTTCCTTCTGGCTGTCCGGTGTCACGTCCACTTGATCAATTTCTTGTCCTTCCTCTTCATATGTTTCTGTCCTGATACCGGTATCTAGCGTGTCTTTCTCAGGACTGGATTCCGTATTCGTACTCGAGTCATCAATACCCAATTCTTGGTATCTTCCAGGTTGTTTTGGAGTTGTTTCTGTACTCTGTTTTTGCTGAACTTGACTTGCTTGTCTATAATGATGTCCTTGGACATTTAGATTTACCTGCCCTTGCATATACTGGTGTGTTTGCTCGAGGGCAGCAGACAAATCTCTTTTTGAAATCGGCATTTGAGCCGTCGTGATCGTAGGCAAGAGATGCGTTCTCTTAGACTGAGGTGTTGCTTGGGCTTCCTCTTCTCGCAAGCGTTTCGTACCCCTCATGGGCTTTTGTGTGCTGGTTCCAGCCTCTTCCACCACGACTGCTGCTTTCTTCTTCTTGGGGACAGAAGCGGATTTTGCATACCTTGCTAGCCCTTCTGCTGTCGGCATCTCTCGTAAGCAGTGTCTCATGTCTAGGGCTTCATATATCAATATGGTCAAAGCTGAACCACCATTCAGGAATTTCTTTTGCCCCCATTTCTTCTGAGCTTCAAACAATCGCTCTTGTACGTAACCTGTGAGATTCACTTTGTTTCCTATCTGTCTCATGGCATGCGATAGGAGTTGTACTACAATTTTTTGTGGTGCGGTGTATCTGTTCATGCCAGGAAAACAAAAGTGTTGATGTACCAAACGTACCGCATCTTCAATATCTACTCTGTTAATCTCCAGGAATGATCTTTTCTTGGGGTCATGGCATTCCTCTTTGACATTGTTATTGCCTTCTTGATTCCATCCAAAGGCCTTATTGATCAATTCATGAGTGAATTGAATGGTCTTCCACGTGCCCACCTTGTCCAAAACCTTTGCTTCTGGAACCGAAATCTTTGTAGCAGCCGGCTGCATAGTATTCATTACTTGTGTACATCTTTGGAAGTCGGGTACACATATAGGTATCTTCAAAAATGCTTCAATGCCAGCTTGAGTCCATACTTCCTCGATATGTGGTAACCCTTGTATTATGGTCTTGAAATCCTGTGACATGATAGGGAAATAGTGGTCTGTCCATAATCTTGATGGTTGCCATGAATAGAAGTTCCGAGATAGGTTGGTCATCTCGAAACCAATGTCCTCTGACCTTGGTTATTGACCCCAATGGAAGAAGTAGTTCCTCTTCCTGCTGTGTAGCTTCTGAGTCAGAAGATGTCATCTGCACTCAATATAGAGGATGAGTTAGTATCCACATCTTTTTTCAGAAATCCTCCTCCATATGTTGATTAATAATTCGATGTTGCTCCGAGTGCATGGTGCCGTCCCTTCCCCGTGGGTGTGAGAAAGGTAATACCTGAATTTTTCATGCATTTTTATATTTTTTTTTTTTTTGCTGAAAAGAAAACATAAAAGTTAGTACAAAGCCGAAGCGATTAGTAAATGTTTTTGGAGTTATTTTTTAAGTATGTACAAGTGCTCTCCTATTTCCAAAGGGAAAATGTGCGATACTATTCGAAAGTAGAAGAAGGACGTGCCGAATGCTTGGCCTTGTAATGTGGCCCTATCATGCATACTCTGAACCTTGACAATTCCTCATGTGTGCAATTGGAAGTAGTTGCTCGATGTATGCAGCTTGTCTTGTCTTTCGGCACCCAGATTTGCTTCACTTGGGCGGAACGTACTGTATTCTCCACCTTTTTGACGAATGCGGTTCGTCTTCGGTAGTATGTCTGCTGATTCTGTTTTGGGAATCTCAGGTTGGTTTGCATTGCATCTGTAGATTCCTTCTTCCTCCAATATGTCCTTTCCCTCGTCTGATGTGTATGTTGACCAATGTGATTATGATAGCTCTTCTGAGGATGTTCCTTGTTTGGGATGGTCGTCCTTTGGGTACGTGACTTTGGGATCCAAATTTTGGTTCGATCAGGTTGTGCAGTTATCAGCTTCTTTGGGATCCATATGCTCTTGAGTCGTGGTTGCTGAAAGTGTCCGAAATTCTTTGTCTTCTTATACAAGTGCTCATGCTGCTGTCGAAGACGTTTCTGTTGCTGGAGATATGCCTTCTTTTGATCCTTTCTTATCCAAGCTAGTGTAGAGTGTGGAATGGGGTACACTTTCACGGGTGTAGACTTAACTTCTTGCAGAGGAATAGTCTCTCTTGGGCTTTGTGGTTCTCTGTGCTTGGTTTCATGTTCTTGTGCACTCTTGTGACTCTCTAAACTCAAGGATGGAGTGCACACAGGACTCACAGTATTTTCACATGAAGTACTTGACAATGGGGTTCCTATATTGCTAGTGAACATACAATCATGACTTTGTTCATTAGGATGAACTTCTGGCTCTTTGATAGCAGCTTTGGGTGGTCGTTCGTCTAGCAAACTAAATACTTCACGAGGTCCTATTCTGGCCGAGATGTATCCTAAAGCCAATTGAATGGTTACCTCATATTCGTAGATCCAATCTTGTCCTAACACCACATCTTCAAGCAGATCTTGGTCCTGACATACTAAGAGTCTCTGCTCCATTGTGTTGTTCCCCATATGTAAAGGTAAAGTGATCTCACCTATGCATTGAGTAACTTTTCCTCCTATTCCAATTAGCTGTGCCTTCGATGGGCGTAACTCCTCTTTAAGTCTCTGAGACAAGGAAAATCTAATGCAGCTTATTGCCGCTCCTGTGTCTATAAGAGCATCCACTAAGTGGTACTCTTTTCGTCCGGCTCCCAGATTCAAATAAGGCTGTCTTCTTTGTTGTCCGGAGTTCTCCGTGGCTCTAAAATTAGCCATAGGGATGAGTGCTTCTCCTACTCGATATCTCTCGTCTCTTTCTCTCATCCACTCTTTCCGTTTTCTGATACGTTCTAGGGCTTCCTGTCTAGCTTCTTCTCGTATGCGTTCTTCTTCCTTTTTTCTACTCTGAGCTCCTAAGAGTCGTGCTAACATTTGATCCGTTAGAGGCTCCATGAATCTTTTCACTCGGCATCCACTGATGTAATTGGGAAGAATATCTCTGTCTAGTGTGGCGAGATTGACTGCACCACTAGTAGAGATTCGATTTATAATCATAGGTCCATATCCGCGTTTTTGTAGTTTCTTTGCATGCTGTTTGAGGGTGTATACTAAGACTAAATCGCCTTCTTTCAGTCCCTTGTCTTTTATATGTGCATCATAATAAGCCTTTTGTCTACGTTTGGCTGCATAAATGCCTGCTACCGCTTGCAATCTTGTCTCGTGTAGCTTTTCAATCTGATCTAATTGCTGAGATAATTCGTGACCGTTCCACTCATATTGCTGGGCCACTCTCAATGTAGGTACTAAGAAATCAATTGGCAAAATTGCATTCTGCCCATACACTAGATTGAAAGGTGTAGTTCCAATAGCCGTTTTATAAGCCACTCGGAAGGCCCAAATTGCGTGATGCAATTGTTTGTCCCAATCTGACCTTCCATTATTGACAATCTTTGTCAATACCGTACAAAGTACTTTGTTGGAACTTTCAGCTTGCCCATTAGCTTGAGGATGGTATGGGGCTGATTTTTTTATGAATCACTAAGAATTCATTCATTAACGATTCAATGACTTCGTTTAAGAAATGAGTTCCTCGATCACTCACTATCTCGATCGGTAGTCCAAAGCGTGTGAATATGTGCTCAAAGAGAAATTTTGCTGTGGTTTGAGCATCATTCTTTCTAGTGGCTTTTGCTTCTACCCATTTAGTCAAGTAGTCGGTGGCTACTATTATGTACTCCGCATGCGATCCTTTCGCAGGTGGATTGATAGGTCCTATGAAATCAATGCCCCACTTGGTAAATGCTCTCGCACAAACCATGGGTCTTAAAGGCATGTCATCTCTTCTAATAGGATATTTTGCTCTCTGGCATGTTTCACAGCTTCTCACATATGTCTCCGCGTCCATATGTAGAGTTGGCCACCACAGGCCTGCAAAGAGAATCATCTTGACTGTTCTATCTGCTGAGAAATGTCCTCCCGCAGCTCCTGCATGTGCCATTTCTAAGACAGAGAGATATTCATTTTCATGAATGCACAATCTTAGCTGGTTATCTCTCCCTCGTTTAAAGAGTTGTTTTCCTAGGATGACGTAATCTTTGCTCTGTTCTTCAAGAGCACGCTTTCTTGCTAGGGTAGCTCCGTCAGGGTACTCTCGAGTTTTCAAGAACTTTACTAAAGGCATGCTCCACCTTGGTGCTATTGTAGAATAGCCTAACGTAGAGTTTTCATCTGGGATTTGTTCTTGACAAGTTTGACAGGTTGACACATAATGATGTGCATCTCGTTGCATGGTTGGCCAATATATGCCGAATCTCTTGAGTGTTTGCCATGTTCCATTTGCGTTCAAGTGAGTGTTCCATTGATTTATGTGCGCTTTCTGAAGCCACATGTTTTGTTCATCTTCCTCCACGCATCTCATCAGTAGTCCGCTTGAATCCTGGTGGTATAAACTTCCAGCAATAATGTGAAGGTTTTTAGTCTTCCAAAGATCTTGCTTTCGGTTCGGCGTGATCCCATCTTTAGGTCCATGTGTAAGTATTGGGATCAACTTTTCGGCCCATTGAGGACATACTTCCAGGTTAAAAAGATAGGTGTCTGGCAAATCATCAGGAACTCCATTGGGTGGCTCTCCGTGTTTTAACCTAGACAGGTGGTCTGCTCTCACATGCGTGTTTCCTTTTTTGACTATTACCTCAAAGTCAAACTCCATTAGTAACAAGAACCATCGTACCAACCTTCCCGTGCTACAAGGTTTATTGACTAAATACAACAAAGCTTGATGGTCTATGAAGAATTTGAATTTGTTGGCTAAGAGGTAATGTCTAAACTTCTTGACTGCATAAACCATTCCCAAGCCCTCTCTTTCTGTAGTCGTGTAATTTCTTTCGGCTTGGTTTAATTGTCTACTCGCATAAGCGATTGGATGATCAAGCTTTCCCTCATCAGCCGGTTGAGCTAGGATACATCCAATTGCATAATTCGAAGCGTCAACATGAATATGAAAAGGCTTGTTCCAGTTGGGTGATTTTAGAATTGGGGCTGTACTCAACCTCTTTTTAAGCTCGTTGAAGGCCTTCTCACACTCGTCTGTCCAAATGAACTGAGTCAATAGACCGTATAAGGGCTTAGCTATTATGGCATACATGTGAATAAACCTACGGTAATATCCACAGTGTCCCATAAAGGCTTGTACTTCCTTTACATTTTTGGGTCTTGGTAAGTCCAATATGACTTTGATCTTATCTTCATCCGTAGATATCCCATTTCTTGAGACTATGTGTCCTAGTATTTTTCCTTGTCTTACCATGAAGACGCATTTTTCTGGGTTTAGGCAGACTCTATACTGTCTACATTTGTTGAATATCTTCCTTAATTCCGGTATATGATCGGGTCTTTGATTGGAATACGTGCAAAGATCATCTACATACACTTCCATGCTTTTTTTTTTAAATTCCTTGAACACGTGACACATTAATCGTTGGAAGGTGGCCGGTGCATTAGTGAGTCCAAAGGGCATCACTCTGAATGCATACACACCCCATTCAGTGGCAAATGCTGTCTTGTGTTGGTCCTCAGTCGCGATAGCCACCTGATTGTATCCAGAGAAACCATCAAGGAAGCTATAGACCTCTTTACCCGCTACTCTCTCCAATAGATGATCCGTAATCGGTAATGGGTAGCTATCACGTATAGTGGCTGCATTCACCTTCTTCAGATTTATGCACACTCTCAATTTTCCATTTTTCTTGGGCACTACCACTAATGGCGATACCCATTCTGTGTGTTCTATCTCATATATGAATCCGGCATCCAACAACTTATCTATTTCTTCTTTTATCTTGGCTGAATACACCTCATTATAAGTATAAGGTCTCTGTTTGGAAGGTTTGGCTTCGGATGTCATGGGGATTCTATGTGCACATATAGATGGATCTACTCCTTTTAAATCCTTATAAGTCCAGGCAAAGACATCCCGGTATTCTCTTATGAGTTGAATTAAGTCTTGCTCTTCTTCCACTGAGACATCCTGTCCTATGAAAGTACATCGTTCCTCTCCTCCTTCCATGGTTACAACTATTTTCTTGGTCTGCTCTTTAGTATCATATGCTATTCCCGGTTGTGCCTCTCTTTTAGGCATTTGAATAGCAATCTTCCTCTCTTCTATTTCATATTTTTTGAAGTGAGCTGGTACCTCGAATTGGTCTTGAAGCTTATTATCTTCATCCTCTAACTCCCTTTCAACTTCTAATTCTCTCTTTTGTGTGAGATCCTCAAGTTGTTCATTGGCAATGATATCCATGTTGGTGGTACTAATTCCTAGATCCAGGGGTTCTGATTCCATTTCAATGCTCTCGTAGTCCTCCTTCCAGTCTTTCTCAAATACTTCTCCTTCTTCTGCCTCCTGAAGGACTACCATATACAGGCTAATGTCATAACCCTCCTCGTCAATACATTCGTTCATAGTTACCACTTCTTCGTTTACGCAAACATCGAGGGTGGCTAAGATTTCCATCCAACCATGAGGTTCGAATTCTTCGTCTGGAAATACTTGTGGCATATAAGCTGGATCTTGTACCGATCTCACTATACCTTGTTTCTGCTGCCAACTTTTTCTTCTCTCTTCTTCCTTTTTTGCAGCTTGGCACATCCATAGATGAGTGTCCTCGTTCATCCAGGATTGGTCACTAGAACCTGCACTATGAATCGATTGATCGTCTTCCTCTTTATGGATTTGATTCCATTGCAGAGGTGGTACATCTTGATATGTGTACGTATGTAGGTTGATCCTAGTGGTGGCTCCTGCGTGTTGTAGGTACACTGCATCCTTTCCCCAATCTTGTACGACCTTTAGCTGTCTCATGAATGGCCTTCCCAGGATCATCTCATAGTTGCTCGGCCTTTCAAAGTGACATATTGCTAAAGTATGTTCGAATTCCACTCCGCACGTAGTGAAGACTACTCGTTCCAACAATCCTAAGGGTCTTTCTGTATGTCCATCGGCCATCTGAATTTTCATACGTGTTGGTCTCAATGCTGGTTTTCCCCATTTCTCCCAAATTTCTTTGGTAGCAATGCCAACGCCAGCTCCTGAATCTAATATGGCTTTGGTTGTGTAACCCCTATAGGTGATTGGTAGACAGGTATTTCCTTCATCTCCTTCACTAAAGTCTCCTACTTTATCCACTGGAATTCTCATTGTTTTCACTTCGTCATCTACCTCCTTTTTTTCTTCCTTGACTTCCCACTGATTGATCAATTTTTCTTTTAGATGTGGTTTCACCTTTAACAATTCCTCGAATGTTAAGGTACATGGGATTTTCACCTCTCTAAGGCGTTGTATGATCTCCGATGTTTGAACTGATGGATTCGTTTCCCGTCTTTGTATTGATGGAATGCGATACAATTCTGAGTTGTGCTCGTATTCCCCGGTGTAGTTGGGTAGTTCCTTTACATCGTCTTCCACTTCTTTGTCACTTGCATCCATTGGAAAAATTTCTTCTGAATTAAGTTCAGGTATTGAATCCTCTATTTCGTTTTCTGCTTTCAATTCTTCAAAGGGCGGTTCCATTCCTTCCACCTTTTTCCACTTGTCCTCTTGAACTCGCGCCCATAGATCCTTAGTCCAGTCTCCTTCTGTTTCAGGTACTATGGATCCTTCCTTTCTCTCAATACCAATTTCATCATCCAGAGGTCTATTTACATTAGGCTTTTCCTGATTGTTTAGACACTCTTGGAATTTTTCTTCGCCAATTCGATTGTTTGGTAAGGGTGACTTGGGTTTTTCTAATGTTTGTTGGGCAACTTCTATCAATTTTTTGCAGATTTCCAATCTTTCTTTCTCTAGGTCACCTCTCGGATATTCTCTCTCATGTTGTTCTATGGTAGGTCCGGCTTTTATTCTTGCTTTGTATGCCTGAATCCACATAGCTAAATCTTCAGGCATTGGGTCTGCTAATACCGATTCTACCTCCTCCTTTTTATTCTCCTTTTTATTGTCTTCTTCCACTTGTGATTCCTCTGTTGATTTCTGTTTACTCTTTTCCTTTTCCTTCTTTTGCACTAACTTTTTTTCTTTTATCCTGTCTCTCCTTTGCTTCCATTTTTGGGATCGCTTACTGATGATACTTTTTTCTGGTTCTTCTGAGTCTTCTACTCTGTGAGGGATGGGTGTATTTCCCTCTTTGTCACTTTGATTATTTTCTGCGGTTTTATCAGGGTCTTCTCTAGCCCTTGCTCTTGTTATGGCTTTTAAAGGTATAGTGTACTCTTTATCACTCCCTGATGACTCAATTACCTCTATCACGTTAATCTGTACATTAGATGTGACTTTGTTTGGGTTCTTAGGACAATCTCTAAAAAGATGTTCCTTTCCACAATCGCTACAGTATCCTTCCCAAACTCGTTGTGGTGGTGGTGGATTTGGCAACGTACATTCTCTAATATAGTGGTCACCTCCGCATCTGTAGCATGGTCCTCTAGGTACAGGCGGTCTATTCATTGGTCAAGGTGGCATGGTTGCTCTAGGAGCTGTGTACATTAATGGTACATAATCTTGCTCGTAGTTATATGAACTCTCCGACGTCTCCATGCCATAAGCATATGGGTCGTATTGTTGCCCATATTCCATTGTTGAGCTCTCATAACCTGGGTATGCTCCTTGACTAGGTTCGTAAGATGAGTCATATGGTTCACTGCTAGTCAAAGGCATTGCCGGCACTATGGCCCTTTCTAAGTTTTCCTCTGGTTGTGCTATCTTAACTGGGACAACGTTCTGAGGGTGGGGCGGTTGTTGTCCTAACACTGGTTGAGGCTGTGTATATCCCTGGTATGCGTATGGTCGTGGTATTGGTGCCTGCGGCTGATGTGAGGGGTATCTGAAGGCATCTCCTCCTTGCTGGTTCTGAGGATATCCATATGGTCTCACATAAGGCTGTGTGGGTCTGGTTTGCCTATTGTAAGGGCAATTCTCAGTGTTATGATTTGTGTATCTCTGCTCTATGCTGCAATACTGTAGTGGTCCGGGGACAGAGGGTCTATGAGGAGCATAGGCAGGTGGTGGGACTACTCCCCTAATACACAAGTGAGAAGGATGATCTCCTCCGCACTGCATACATCTTCTAAGCATAGGCATTCTCATAGGATTGGTGGGATAATTCCTCTGTCCTTGCATATTCAGTTTTTTTGCTAGCAAGTCGGCGATTTCCTCTATGTTGTTTTTAGGGTTTGATGTGCTATTTGATGACTCTTCACTTTTCACACTTCCTTGGGGTATTTTCAAGTCTCCTGCAAGGTTATCCTCTAGGTCTATACATTCCTTCATACACTCTTGCAGAGTTTGAACTCTCTTCACGTACACTAACGACCTCAAGGTTCCGTTTAATAGTCCTTCTAAGAACAATGATACCATCTTGTTTTGAGTGGGTCTCTCCTCAACAGGGCATCTATCCACGTACTGCTTGAATCTCCTGGCAGCCAATCTGACTGACTCAGTTGGAGCTTGTTTGAAGCTGTGGATTAATGACGAAGAATTGTTCTTGATTCCAGACTTGGTAAATTCTTCAATCATTTCTTGATACACTTGATCCATGTTCTGAAAGGTATTTGGATCCAATGGCTGAAACCAGGCCAGGGCTGTGTCTGACAAGGTCAAGCCAAAGGACTCATATTGAATCATGAAGTCATCTACCTGTTCGGCTCTAACTACTTGTTTAAATTCTGCTATGTGATTATAGGGTTCGCCCGAGCCATCATAATGATTTCTCATGCACTTGGCCACTTGAATCGGCCTTAGTCTTCTTCCTGTTTCAGGTTGTCTCGGCATTACAGGGTAATTTGGTCTTCCTATAGGTATGCCTGGTCCTCGTACTACCTGTGGTCTGACTGGAACATGAGCTCCTTGTCTTGGGTCAATAGCTGGTTGTGGCCGATAATTAGGATTAGTGGCAGGCATTGCGAATTGTACATGTGGTCTGATGGGAATCTGGGTTTGTTGAGTTTGTTGTGTTTGTCCCGAATGTTGACTTGAATCGTTTCGGGAAGTTCCATGTGGGTTCCGTGAAGTGGTTGCCTGGTCCCTTGGGGGGAACACTGGAATGTTCTGATATTTCAGCTCAGCTCTCTCTAATTCAGTGACTGGCCAATACCTTCTGTGGTTTTTGTCCAAATATGTGATGATGGTGGGGAATTCAGGATCTTGTAACTCATAGATGGTAACTGGATTAGGAGCAGCGTCCCAAATAGAGGAATGGGTTCTGAGCAGGTGCTCCATCCCATTGATCAAATACACATCTATTAGAGTGTCATCCTGGGGAACTAAGTCTCCTCTCCAAAGTTTAGTAATTGTCGATCTACCTCTAGGAGTTGTTACTTGTTCCTCAGTTCCATGTCCATTTAAACTTGAAGTGTCATTTTCCTCACCACGCTCATTAATGATTTCCGGGTGTTCGGTGACCATGTATTGAATGTCTTGTTTATCCATGTACAGTCCTCCTATGTACTTAACTGCTCTGAAGCCTATGTACAGTCCTCCTCTGAAGCCTTCCTCAATCTGGCCACTGATCTGTTTAGACCATCTAAATAGATAGGGATCTCATTGTGGTTAGTGCTCACATATTCTAAGGAAGTTCTGTATTCGCCCTCAATGATGGACATCTGGCCAATCATGGGCACAGTGTTTTGCATATCCTCGGAAGCCATGGGGATTTCTCCTTCTGACTCACTGGAGGTCTCAGAATAGTGTGAACGGTTACTTGGTTCGGCAACACTCCCTACGGAAGAAATTACACTTCTTCGGCTTCCTAGGGTTCTTCCTGATCTCAAGTTCATTCACTTAAGAGCTCTAATCAAATCTTGTCCACCTTAAGTCTCTAGAGTTCTAAGTTATGGTTTAGAAGTCTAGGAAGACTTGGGCTGGAATGTGACTGAAAGAAAATTTCAAGTCACGATACTTGACTCTCACGACCTCTGAGAAAACGATCGCTGACAAACGATACTTGGGTGAAACGATCGCTGACAAACGATACTTGGAAGAAACGATCGCTGGCTAACGACCTTTCTCCTAACGATCTCTGGCTGGGAACGATACACGACCTCTCAACAAAACGATCTACGACCTCTGACCCAAAACGACCGCTCACAAACGATACTTCATCGAAACGATCGCTGGAAATCGACACTTGGGTCTAACGATACTTGATCAAAACGATCGCTGGAAAACGATCTTTGACCAAACGATCTCTAGCAAAACGATCTCTGGCAGAAAGCGATACACGACCGACGATCTCTAGTAGAAACGATCGGCGATACTTGGGCTGAAACGACACACGATCTCTCACTGGACGATACACGATACTCGAATATAAACGATCTACGACCTTCACTAGAAACGATCGACGATACCTAACTGAAACGATACCGACCTTTGACAAGTGTTGCGATCTCCGCCAAACGATCGACGATCGACGACACCCGTGACAAACGATACACGACCTTTGACAAGTATCGCGATCTCGAGATAACGATACTTGGCAAACGATACGCGATCGACGACCTCTGATCCAAACGATCTCTATCTGAAACGATCTACGACCGCTGCCTGAAACGATCTCTAACGAGACGATCTCTAACAAAACGATCTACGACCTCTGTCTAAAACGATCTACGACCGCTGGGAAATATCGCGATACTCAACCGCAGGAGTAAAACGATACTCGACCGCAGGAGCAAAGCGATACTTGACCCTTTTTCAATTTTTTTGTAATGTTTTTTGAGGTTTGAAGTTTCCCCCTTTCTCTCCTAGGTCTTCTCTCTTACCCTCACCCACTGTAGCAATCAACCAATGACCTTTAACCCCCTGAAGGCCCAAACGACACTCAGCGCAGGTCGTTTTTCTCTTTCCTAGGTTGAAGCACTGAAAATTTTTGAGCAAACAGGTGGTTTAGTTTACCTTTGAAGCTCCCATGACCTCTTGGTCCAACTCTCTTGCACTGAACTCTCCCTTTTTGCTTGCTTTCCTCGAAACGATCGCTGCAACTCTCACGATACTCGACACTGCTCTCCACGACACTTGTTCAACAAGTAACTTGAATAATGAAAAATTTTTGGCTTTTGTACTTGGGAATTCCTAGCTTACAGAAAATGAAAATTCTTGAACAAACCTAAAGCCTACTCTACTCTCCATTCACTCCTATTCTACTTCTTCTACTCACTCCCCTAATCTATCAACTCACTACACACACTCCAAGAATGAGAAGTAGCAAGTGCGGTTGAAATTGACTTACCAAAGAAGAGAAGATTTCCGCTCCTCCAAGTTCTTCAAAGAAAAAAACTACTTACCATTACGCGAATGCCTCGGTTTGATTCGTCACTCCCCGGCAACGGCGCCAAAAAGTGTGTTGACCTAAGCTTCAACTTAGGGACTTGCGGAGAAAGAGACTATACCTCAATCCCCTCACAAGTGCATATAGTGGGGATACACGCTTTTAATTTATCAATCCGAAGAGTATACTAACCTAGCCGAGTGTATGAAGACATGCAAATGCGTAATGGTCAATGCAAAAGTATTACTCAAAAGTGAAAATGAGGAAATCACTTATCCTAACAAGCTTCAACTGTAGGTCAAGACGAAACGATACTTGGTGCAGCAGCCGTCAGTATTTTGGACTTTTCTCCTAGCTCCGAGCTCCAAACATAGCGAATAGCATATGCGTTTCGAAGCTCTCGAGAAGACGCATCCAATGGCAGTGGTTTCACGCAATTCCGACACTCCTACTTCAAGTTATGACAGAAATACTGAGTCGCGGGAATACTTTCCTACACTTCAGCACTTCCTACACCTCGCACACACCTCTCCTACAGCAAAGAAACACTCTCAAGGATAGATCACACTCACAAGTACTCTTTCCAAGCAATACACATGCATACAAGCTCGCGAAGAAAAAGATGAAGAGGGAAGAAGACACAAATTCGAATTTCTGTGCTCTCTATTCTCACAATGGCAAAAAAGTCCTTTACAAAGAGTCACATTTGACTTATATACTAGTGCCCTAAAAATGGTCCTTTCACACAAGTGACCGGCACTTTATTCACTAAGAGCTAATTTCCTACTATTTTACATGGGTAAGCTTCTATTCTTCTGTGGGAATGCATTTAGAGGACTCCTCTAGTGCCTTTACAAGGGGAAATATATTACAAAAATGAATATGTTACAAAAATATGTGGTCCAAATCGGAAAAATTTTGGGGCCCGTTTTTTTCTCTGCTTTGTGCGCTCTTTGGCTCTGCAACACCAGACTTTTCTAGTAGCATCATCTATGAAAGTGACAAAGTAAAGAGAACCACCTAATGGCTTTGTGGGCATATGACCATACAAATCTGTATGAACAAGATCTAAAGGCTGATTTGAAGAGTCAATGTGTGTTTTATGCACATCCCTAGTTTGCTTTCCATATGATAGTGCTCACAAAATGAAAAATCAAAGAAAGATAACATAGGTAAGTAGCAAGAATAATAAATATTTTCCATTCCACTATGAGATATGTGGCCCAAACGTCCTTGCCAAATACAAGCTAAGAAGTGTTCTTTCTATGATACAAATAATGGATAAAGAGAGCTAACTTTTATTCATTCTGCAATAACCATATTGCCCTTTGATATGCGAAAGGACTAAGCATAGAAAACCACTTGTAACCAAAGTCATCAAGTTGATCAAATGACATCAGACTATGTGATAATTGAGGTACATGGCATACATTATGCATACATTAAACATCAATGATTTGCACAACCACATTTCCCATCCCAACAATATCATACTAGTAAGAGTACCAAGTTTCACAATATAGAGAAAGACTTTGCTGCATAAGTAGAGAACCATTCTCTACATGGTGCGATGGAAAGAAGCACTAAAATCTAGCAACCATGTGTGGAAAAGAGAATCGGCCATAAGAGCCTAACTAAGCACAATATTGTCAACTGTCAACACATCAACATGATGAGAAATAGCATTGATTTCTTCAATCTTCATAGTCAAAGTAGATGGTGCAGGTAGCTGTTTAACATGCCCATCAACATTCTACCCTTTACCTTTAGCATTATTTAATGCATAGCAATCTTTCTTCATGTGTCCTTTCTTATGAAAATAATGGCATTCAATATCCCTCTTTCTTGATTTACTTCTACTCTTATTTTATTGACCATTCTTTTCCTTATTCTTGCTCCTGCCACATTGTTGATTCTTTCATTGGTAAGAATCAATAACATTATATGCATTTCCAATCTGAGTGCCAATCATAGATTTTCTACAAATATCCTCACTCAAGATTATTGCTCCACATATGTCATCATAGAACAATTTACCACCAAGTGCACTATTGCTAATAACTGTGCAAAACGTATCCCGTGATGACAAGGTGCATAACATACAACTGCTTTCATTTCATTATCCATCTCCATTTTCTGAGCATATAGCTGGGAGAATATAGCATCAAACTCATTTAGATGAGCAACAACACTATTTGTGCCCTTAATGCGAATTTCATATAACTTTCTCACCTGATACACTTTATTTGATGCCATTTCTTTTTCATAGTTATTGCATAACTTCTTCCAAAGCTCATCTTCACCTTCATAGTCCAATACTATAAAGTAAACATTATTTGCCAAGTGTAATCAAATGGTAGACTTGGAGATTTCAACCGACTCATCCGAATCATCATCATCCATATCAACAAGCTTCTTTGAGATTCCATTTATTGGCTTCCACTGTCTCCTCTGAATCAACACATCTTTGATCTGATTCTTCCATAGAGCAAAGTTTGTGAGATCAAATTTTTGGATCTCAAAATGGTCTTTACCTTGCAAGTTATAGCTCCTCTTGGGAACACTAGCACTAGACCTGATCCACTAGATGTGCCTAAGGTTTGTGGTGCCATGATGATAGAGAACTGACTAGAATGAAAATGGAGCTAGAATAGTCCAAGCACCACTAAGGCTCAAGAAAGGATGTCCAAGTGTTGGATTTCGAAAAAAAATCAACACTCTCCCTAGAAAAGCGGATTAATGAACAGTAATGACCAACCAAAAAGATTATGTGAGAGAATGTGCTCACATCAATTTAGTGTATCGAGTAAATTGACCACTCTATAGTTGGATTAACCGAAATATATGGATTTTTTTTTTGCCAGGGTCTCCTCTACAAAATGAGCATATGTCCAATGTCAAAATATCATAAAACTACAAGTACGGACATGGAAGCCTACATAGTGAATCACTGACTCTGCCACATATAATTAGTTTTGCGAAAGAAGCCAACTAGGCTTATCCATCACCTATGAACAACTAGCATACATCTCTTATGGCGAGGTTGGGTAAGTCTTCCACTTGCATCACCAAAGAGACCCCAACATTTGGCTGTCTCCCAGTTAAGAAAACCTCATCATGATCCTCTTTATCAAACGTAAAAGGCTTTAGGCAAAAAGACATAGCCGCTATATCGATGACCACATGGACATACATAAGCAATATCCACAGAAATGCACATAGTGTGTATGTGCTCAATATATGCAATAAAAAGGCACTGAAAGGTTGAATTTATAGCCCAAACACTAGCCAACATTACTAGTAAGTGTCTACCAACTCTGTTTTTTAGGCTAAAAAAACCTATATAAACTTGCTCTGGCTGCTCCCATCACAACTGAAAACCTTTCAAGAAACTTGTAGATTTACAAGTGTGGTTGAAAACACAGGTCCAAATCTAAATATTTGTTGTCGTAGAAGTACAGAGAACACTCTTCTCAATGTTCTTGAACCTTTGTAAAGAGAACTATGCATGAATGTACTACAAAATGACTCAAAAAATCACCCCAAAAATGCTTCAAAATAGGCTTTAAAAACAAAAAATAATGTTTTGAGGGCCCGAAACATGTTCAAGATAAGATGAACCTTAGACTGTCCCCTTCCTCAAGCACCAAAAGAGTGTAGCTTAGTGGCAAAAGCTCTGTTAGTCAAGCTTGCTTCGGGGGGAACAAACTGGGATGAGTGACCTCTAATGAAGTGTCGGGAACCTCCATCTTTCTTGATCGTTGAGGTCCTCTCTTGCATGCAGCCAACGGTGACTTCGGTGACCAAAGTCTATGCCTTGATCGCCGCCTTACCAGTGTATGAAGGTTCAAGTTTCGAGGATGTTCTTCTTCAATTGTTCTATGAATCTAGATTCATTACTTCCTTATCTCTTCAATAAAGTCATGAATTCCATGTAGCCCTAGCCCACTGTTTACAACTCTATTTTTAGTTCCTGTGGCTTTACGAAAGATGTAATGATCTCTTGGAGATCCTTAGCACGAAAGATGTAATGATCTCTAGGAGATCCTTAGCATGCAGCTCTCTAAGATTCGCCCTTTATCGTGAAAGGCCATTTGTAAATTGCTGTGATGGGGGCTTGTCCCTTGTATAATAACATTGCCTATAAATACACTTCTTCCTTTGTTTTCTAAAAAAGAAAACAAGTGTCCCAGTTCGCTGGCCTAGTGGTTAGGCCTCTTGCCTCTTGAGGCGAGGGCGAGGGTTCAATCCCTGGCAGCAACATGTAAGGGACATGTAATTTGGAAAGATATTGCATTGTGGTTGAGTGCCACCATTTCTCTATCCCTTCGGTAGTGTTGACCGCTGTTTAATGCAGTCTTGTAAACCCCTCTTCTTGTGGGATAAGGGGGGTCCCATGGGTACTATGCCCTTCCTTGTACAATTGCAATTTCAAAGTTAAAGTCTGGGGGACTAGGCCTCGATCGAACCTCCATTTAAAAAAAAAAATGTGATAACACCTAGAAGATTCAAGTATCCCTAGAGGATTTCAAGTATCCCGAGAGGGTTGGGTATAAGTCCAACTGAAGTCGATCATGTGTAACGTTACTTGATACCCCTTGCACATGGAAAGATTTCACCACATTTCAGGTGATTTTTTCACTTTTAAGGTGACCTGAAACTGCTGAAGCCAATGGATTGGTGCCCTTGAGCACCAATCCGTTCGGGTCACCCAAATTCAGGGATGTATTATTTTATCATTTTAATCTCTGAAATGTAAAGAGTGAGTAGAATGAAAATAAAAATTTTATATTAAAATACATAAATTCAATGTCAGATTTTTTGTCTTTTTCTACGACCCATGCAAAATGAAATTGCACTACTTATGTTTAGTTATTTGTAATTTATATTTTATTTTTATTTTTATTTTACTTACATATAATGTTAATGAACAAAAATTCAATAAAACCACTAGAGATCCAGTGACCTTACTATCATGTGCACTTAAATTTGGTGATCGGATGTTTGATAAAGTCATTGAAAATCCAATCACGAGATTATTATGTGCAATCGATACACTTTTTGGATCACCCAAAAAGCGAAATCCAATCACCCAAAAATGGATCCATGTGTTACCTATATGAATCTATGAATGTCACCCAAAAAAAGTCCCTAAGATTATCAGATAATGCACGTGGGACGAGACTCTTTTTTTTTTAATAAAAAGAAGTTTGGCCTTAGCCTATTCTCCCAGACTTTAATTAAAATAAAGAAAAAAAGTTACAATTGAATGGGACTAGTGCCCATGGGACCCCCCAAATCCCACAATACAGGGGAGGAGTATGGCAAGCTAGAGGACATTACAAATGAGGCCGATAAATCTATCATCTCCCTCATGTGGGACCCACTTGGGTTTTAACCTATTGTTTTCGAGGAGATAAATACAATGATGTCTAAAAGGTGGAGATCTCTTATCTCGAGAGATTCTTTTACCTAGAAGAAACAAGGATTTCTCGATTGACCATTCCTTAGGAGTTTGGCCAAAATTGTTTGCACATCGCTCCCTCCAAATCTTCCAAAGAGTCTCACCCCTGATGGCATTCCACAGCCTCCATGAGCAGCCAACCGCCTCACCCAACATCACTTGTTGCCGATGGATTTGATTCGTGAGTCTCAATACACGCATCACTTGATGCTAGATAACACGGGACTTGGGGCAATCGAAGAACAAGTGAGCTAAATCTTCGATGCATTGATGGCAACGCTTGCACCATGGCGGCACGCCACAGATTTTGTTAGCCCTTGCATTGGACCAGATTCCCTTATGCAATTCCCTTATGCAAGATCTGCCACATGAGAATGGACTTTTTGATCTCAATTAGGGGGTGCCAAATAGACATGAACTTTAGTTCCCATTGAAGTTTGGTCCAAGAAAGGCACCACCGCTTGTTGAGGGTGTGGTGAACATCTAAGTTCTCTTTGAAGTTGGGGATTTTGGATATTTTCTTACCATTGCTCCATTTGAGGCCCTCCAGGCAAGGAACGTCCTGTCCACAAAGAAGGCGGGTAGTTGAGCGGTCCCACGCTAAACACCTGGCTTGAAGAAGAATCCATTCCTCAAGTGTAACTCTATGTCTCGGGTCTAAGTCTTCAAACCTAATCCACTGGCTCGTCTCTTGTTTCCAGAGCTGTTTCCACTGTTTGAACCCCTTGTTCCATAACTGCTTTGCATTTTGGAGGTTCCAAGGCTCCACCCCCCTAATGCCACTGATCGGGAACTAGAGTCATTTTGTCTTATCCCAGCCGCCCACTTCCACTCATCATGTGGGACGGGACTCTTTTTTTTTTTTAAATGGAGGTTCGGCCGAGGCCTACTCCCCTGGACTTTAACTTTGAAATTGCAACTGTACAAGGACGGGCATAGTACCCATGGGACCCCCCTTATCCCACAAGAACAGGGGTTTACAATTGGGTTGAACGACGGTCACAACCGCGAGGATGGTCAAACAGTGGCCAACAGCCACATACAATATTTTCTGGGATTCATATGTCCCTACATGTTGCTGCTAGGGGTTGAACCCTCGCCCCCGCCTCAAGAGGCGAGAGGCCCAACCACCAAGCCAGCGAACCGGGACAAGGGACGGGACTCTTTTTTTTTTTTAAATGGAGGTTCGGCCGAGGCCTACTCCCCCGGACTTTAACTTTGAAATTGCAACTGTACAAGGAAGGGCATAGTACCCATGGGACCCCCCTTATCCCACAAGAACAGGGGTTTTACAACTGGGTTAAACGGCGGTCACAACTACCGCGCGGATGGTGAAACGATGGCCAACAGCCACATACAACAGTTCCTGAGATTTATATGTCCCTACATGTTGCTGCCAGGGGCTGAACCCTCGCCCCCGCCTCAAGGGGCGAGAGGCCCAACCACCAGGCCAGTGAACCTGGACAGGGACGGGACTCTTTTTTTTTTTTTAAAGGAGGTTCGGCCGAGGCCTACTCCCCCGACTTTAACTTTGAAATTGCAACTGTACAAGGAAGGGCTTAGTACCCATGGGACCCCCCTTATCCCACAAGAACAGGGGTTAGACTCAGACCGGGAAGGACTTACAACACTGGGTAAATTGGCCCGAAGGCACTGCATAGTTTCCACGCCCGAAGGCAGCATCACGTTTACACGCCCGAAGGCTCAGGTGTCCCGCAGCACAGGGGGTTGAACCCACGCCCCCGCCTCAAGAGGCGAGGGATTCAACCACTAAACCAAGTTTCTCGGACAAGGGACGGGACTCTTACTTCTAGAGCTTAGATACTTATTAATTCTCATTTGGCGGATGACCGTTGTAGCGGATCTGAGCTTTGAAGCCAATATACTCTAAATTTGTAAATATATAGAAAGTCTAAATTCTGACTAAATTTATAAATATGTAGAAATTTGTAAATATATAGAAATTCTAAATTCTGACTAGGACATGACAACCAGGCAGCAAAAGATAACTGCACTCCCTAATTTGTCAGAGACGTGTGGGCGTGGCTGGCCTTCTGACACGTTGTCTTCCGACGCGATATTTAAAGGCATATTCCACTCCCGCCCGGACATTCACTTTAGCAATTTCAAGAAGCGAAAAATGCAGAAAAATATTTTCTTTCGCATCACTTTTTCCCTCTTTTTGTGCTTTGATGTTTTTTGGGCGGGGATCCTGGATTTTTGCTTTACGCCCGCTTTACTGCACAGATCCTCCAACGATCACATTTTGAGGTCCTCTCTCTCTCTCTCCCTCTCTCTCTCTCTCTCTCTCTCACATATGTACACACATTTTGAAGTCACTCTTTGTGCAGAACGACGATGATGATGCTGCTGCTTTTGTGACACGAATCCAGGTGAGAGAATCAAATGTGCACTGGCTCAAGGTCGTCTGCACCATAGCCAGGAACAAAATCGCTTCTTCTTTCTACAGCAGAAAACTCTCACGACGCTGCAGTCCGTCTGGGTACCTTCTCTTTCCTTTTCCTCCCTTTTCTTTCTTACTTTGTTTCGTTTCGCTTCTACGAGTTCCTCAAGCTTCAGTTTTATTGCTGCATGCGTGTACGTGTTACTATTCTACATCAGAGTCGATGCTGCATCTTTAGTTATGCCTTCCAATCTCTCATCAGGAGCGGGGGCCGGTTTGAGTGATTAACTTACCTGCGAGCATGGAGCCTATTAGAAGGTTTTAATTCTGCAGAAAGAGAGAGGGGAGCAGGCAGGAAGGGAGGGCAAGAAGGAACCTCATCTTCATCCCTGGACATGGACATTTTCTTCCTCGTTCCGTGCTTTTCTCGCTTGGTTGCTGCATAGACGTTAGTAGAAAGCTCCCTGGTCCTCACGCTCATTATGATCTTAGACGTATTAAGCTTTTGTGTTTTTAGTCGGAGTCCATCCATCTGACAAGTGTGAAGTGATTTGGCGTTTGGATTTCAGGAGCTCCTGCTGTGTGGAGAGAGAGAGAGAGAGAGAGAGAGAGAGAGAGAGAGAGAGAGAGAGAGAGAGAGAGAGAGAGAGAGAGAGAGAGAGAGAGAGAGAGAGAGAGAGAGAGAGAGAGAGAGAGAGAGAGAGAGAGAGAGAGAGAGAGAGAGAGAGAGAGAGAGAGAGAGAGAGAGAGAGAGAGAGAGAGAGAGAGAGAGATTTTCGCAGGTAAGGAGGATCCGCAAGTATGTGTGCAGGGCCTGAGCAAAGCCACCCATCGCACATGTCTAGGGAGTCTCCCAGAAATGGGGATTCTACTGTTGGACATTCTACTGCAGCAGTAGATAAGCAATTTGAAAGAGAATCCTTTGATCCTGGATCATATTTGTTGGAGCTAGCTGCAACCAATGATTTGGATGCTTTCCGAAAATGTGTCGAGCAAGAGAACCTTAAAGTAGATGAAGTAGGACTCTGGTATGTTGGAAACAATGGACCAAGGAAGATGGCATTACAGCAGAGGACTCCAGCCATGATTGCTTCTTTGTATGGTAACATCGAGGTTCTGAGATACATAATGAGCCAATATTTGGTTCGAGGGGGAAGTGTTAATCAACAATGTGGCAGTGATGGCAGTACTGCCTTACATTGTGCAGCATCGGGGGGTACAGAACAGGCCGTCCAAGCAGTTAGCATTCTACTTAGCTCTGGCGCAGATGTGAATGTTGTCGATAACCACGGAAGGAAACCTGCCGATGTGATCATTGGGTTGCGTGGCTCTGGAGATTCAAAGCGAGTACTGGAGATGTTCTTAGGCAAGTATGATACATCCTTTGCCCATTTGAAGTGTGATGAGATGCTCTCCGATCAGGTGAACAAAGCTTCTGCGCCTGCTGCCTTTGAAGACGCAACTAGCTCAAGTTCAGCTTCAGATATCTCGAGCACCGGAAGTCCGTTTGTCTCTTTGTCAACCACATTCAGTAATTTGGGTTACTCAACATCGTCATTTAATCTATCTGTGTCCTCTCCTAAATCACCCATCGGAGTATTTCCTAGAGAGAGTGTAGATTGTAATGACAAGGCTCAGGAACGTTCCACGGATCAGGCACTCCCTGATATCAAGAACTCCTTCTACACTAGCGATGAGTTCCGCATGTACTCTTTCAAAATCCGTCCTTGCTCAAGAGCATATTCACATGATTGGACAGAATGTCCGTTTGCTCATCCAGGTGAAAATGCACGGAGGAGGGACCCAAGAAGGTACCACTATAGCTGTGTTCCTTGCCCGGATTTTCGTAAGGGTTCCTGCAGCAGAGGGGATGCATGTGAGTATGCACATGGTGTATTTGAGTGTTGGTTGCATCCAGCACAATACCGAACAAGGCTTTGCAAAGATGGTCCAGAGTGCAACAGAAAGGTCTGTTTTTTCGCTCATAAGGCAGAAGAGCTTCGACCGGTGTATGCTGCTACGGGCTCAGGTTTACCATCCCCCGTTTTACCAGCTTTTGCTGATTTGTCTTGCATGAGTCCACCTCTTGCTCCATGTTCACCTTCTGTTTTACCGTCCTTTTCACCCCTACAACCCGTTCAAGTCGCGATGCAAGGATCTTTCAGAACACCACCGTCATCACCCTCGTCATCACCCTGGCAGCCACCGACAGTTCCAACCCTACATCTTCCAGGAGCTAGCTTACAGGCAAGTAGGCTACGAGCGGCCCTAAATGCACGTGATGTAACATCAAACGATGACCTGGAAGAGCAGCATGTGAGAGAAGTCCAGGCGCCATTAAGTCACTGTTTGTCAATGAAGGCTCGTTTGAAGGCAGCTGCTGAAGCATCTTCTGCTGTACCTCCTTCCACTCAAAGCGGTAGATACAAAGGCCTTGGCCTCGGATTGGTGCCTGCTAATCTTGACGAGCTATTCTCATCAGAATCACTTTCATCCCCAGGGATCAGCAGGGATGATGCCCCTGTATTTGCTCAAGTCGAAGGAGCTCATACAATCGTATCAGCTCTCTCACCTCAAAGCCATCTAGTTTCCCGCCGATCTTCAGATGTGCAGTCCCCAAGGGATATGGCTCGCAATATGGGATCGCTTCCCACATGTAGAGTGCTACATTCTGAAGGAATTAATCCAAAGATGAAGGCATCAGGCATACATAACGTTTCTAAATCGCTTCCTTCGCTTGACATGAGAACTACGTTATTACAAGGAAACAAGAGCGTCAATGATTCAGGATTTTTATCCGCCATGTCCGATTGGGGCTCTCCTACAGGGAAACCAGAGTGGGGCATACAAGAAGAGGACTTGTCCAAGCTGAGAAAGTCCGCATCTTTTAGGGCACAGGGAGCAGACGAATCCGACATTTTATGGAGATTAGGTTCACCCGTAAAATGCGTGCCTATGTCTCTTCAAGATGATGGAGTTTCTCTGAGTAAATGTTCCGACAATCGAAAGAACTTACAGAAGGAGGGTACAGATTTGTCCATTTTAGGATCGTGGATGGACAATCTCTGCCTTGATGAAATGGTCGCCTGAACAATTCTCGGGGGCCTTCTGAATGGATGTTCTTTGTGCGCAAACATGTCTCCCTCATAACATATTGGCGTGGCTTTACTCACACCTTCAGTCGCATTCTTTTTCTGTTCTATGCCGCTTTTGCCTATTAACTAGCCTTTTTTGACATACAGTGTGTTTTCTGCTTTTTACTTAGTCATGCGTAGGTTTACTGCTTGGCCACAACTTACAAGTGTTCATCCACTTTGTTGTTGATATATCAAACAGTTTTTCAGGCGGTTTGGAAAATCAAGCTGTCTTCATGTAAGCAGATATCTTATCATCTCGATCTTATGATTTCTGTAAGGGAATCCTATCATCTCCGTAAAAGGAATACGGAATCCTCTGAAAGAGGAGACGGAGATGATGATTATTACTAAACCTTGTGTCTAAATCTAATTGCGTTTTGAATTTACATGTGAGGGCCTTTACCACTCTCTTGCACGCGCGCACACAGCCTCCTACTGTCCACTTGTTGCTTGTTCCCCAATCCCCCAATGCCCATCTCTCACATTCTGCGCGCACGTAGTCAACGTAAATATCATGATGTTTTTGATGACGATCTTGATTGATGTAATACGGAATTTGTGTCATATAGTTTGATGAGGAAGTCGATGGCATTACTGAGCTGTCCCATAGCTGCATTTTGATGAGGATCTTGATTGATGTAATACGGAATTGCGTCATAATTTTATGAAGATTTTGATGGCATTACTGAGCTGCATGTCCGCTTATGTGCCCTGGACACTGGAGGTACACGCATGCACATGCAAGCGGGGTACGTTCATTATGTCATAGGTAATGCACTCCACATGCAGGTGGTACGCTCAGCATGTCTCAGGTGGTGGTGCGCATGAAGGTATGCACATCTGTAACATCTACATGTGTGTAGTTGAAGCGTTTCATGATTTATCAAGCAGAGATTGTATGTACCTTGCTGTAATTGGGGCTCGCGTTTCATGATTCATCAAGCAGAGATTGTATGTACCTTGAATACCTACACATGCAGGTGGTGCGCTCAGCATGTCTCAGGTGGTGCGCATGAAGGTATGCACATCTGTAACATCTACATGTGTGTAGTTGAAGCGTTTCATGATTTATCAAGCAGAGATTGTATGTACCTTGCTGTATTGGGGCTCGCGTTTCATGATTCATCAAGCAGAGATTGTATGTACCTTGCATGTCTCCTCTGTCCCGCGACTCGCGAGTTTCTCTTTTTTTACATGAGCATACATCAAATGTGGCGGTTCTCTTTATAGACGTGCATGAGATGCATGTACACATGAACATCAGATATGGGCTTTGTACTGCTTTTTCAATTTGGTAGGTGATCCTTACAACTCGTTCCTGTATAATATCATGTACCTAAAATCAATATTATCAGCGAGATGTATGATCCTTGGCTCTATGAGAGAGCTTCTCTCTCTCTCTCTGTCTCTCTAATATGATTAAGGTTTTGAGAATCTGTTGGTGATTGAGAAGCATTTAGAGGAATGGTCCAGCTTTCATCAAGAATATAAAACATTTGTAAGTTGGTTGCCATTGGTAGTTCGCCATAACACCGAAAGAATTGGTTCTAAGGAATGAGTTTTGCTATCCAAATATGAGTTCTTTAGGGCAGATCCAATTCACTCACTTTTGAAGATTTGTATGCGATGGTACTAGCAGAAAGTTGCTTAGAACTTTCAGGGTTCAAATAAAGCTGTATTTTGAACAATTTCAAATGGCAAAAAAGTCTTTAGATGCCCAAAGAAGGCAAATAGAAAGTTCATGGCAAACAGGAAGAACATTGATGATTGTGGAACATCTTTCCAAATGAATTGTAAGAAAGATTGGCACAATTCTGTAATGCATTATAACAGCCCATTAATCTGGTGGCGGAAAGTGGTTGCAAATGTCAGAGTTAATCATCTCTTTTATTACCCGTAATGTAGGAGGAAAACTGTTTGGTATTGGTATTGTTTATATTGAAAAGGAATCCTTTATTGATTTTTGCCATAATAACTCGCTGTCTCAAGTATGCTTCAAGAAAGACGGTGCAAAAATTTCGGATGCATCAGGTAATAGTAGAGCCGAAGTCTAAGCTGTGACAACTTTTATGAGTTCTCGTTGCAAAAGAGTGAGATTCTTGTCCAAGCTTGTGTAGTCTAGTGGTTGACACCTTGAATATGTGGAAGTCCTGAGTCTAACTCCGAGTCTAACTCCTGGTTGGACATATCCATGAGTTCTCCAAGATAGGCATCTCTACCTTACGAGTTTGAGTGTCTCTTTCCAATTCATTGTACACAAAAAAAAAGAGTGAGGTTCATATGTTATGAAAATAGTGATTGCTCATGATTTGTTGTATTGAAGTGGATGTAATGTAGGATGGTAGTAGTTTGCCAACATTTCTAAAATTGTAGGGAGGTTACGAAGCTTGTGGTAGGCAAGTAACAACAAAAGACATTTCATGAGGGAAGGATGATTGAGTTCAAAATATTTTAGAGTTGAGCATTTGTTGATTTATGGCGTAAAATGTATACCCTTTGTTTGGGAGGACCTCTCCACTTGTCATTAGTAGGTGACACTAACAAAAAGATGTGCGTGTGTTTTATTTGCGAGAAGTACGAGCTTATGTTATGGACTCTTATAAATATGGTTTCTCTATTGTTGCAATGGGCATGTTGAACCTCTGGATTGAATACTTGTACATCAGCTTGATGTTAGACTTTCATTGTGGGAGATAAAGAGGATTCCTTGGGTATGTGTGTGTGTGTGTTGTTGTTTCAAATCTCAAGCCTAATGGAAGAGAGTTGCTGATCGAACACCCGAAAATAATTTATACTATTTAGGATAGCAAAAAAAGAAAGCTAATGGAAGGAATAGTGTCATCAAATCCTCATGGAAGAAAAAAAGGAATCCTCCAATGACATAGATCTTGAACTATGGATCACCATAGAAGTATATACATCTACCTAGGTTTGTGTTGACAATGCTTGGATATTGGATAGTGGAACATCTTTCCAAATGAATTGTAAAGGAATTCAGCATAATTCTTCCACCTCAACAAAGTGACATTGTTGACTAATGAGTTTGAACAATAGTTGACAGACCCAATCATGTCAAAGGTCAGACTTGTTGATCAATTTCAAAAGAAGAGTCAATACAAATCTTGTTTCTAATTGGAGCACAAAAGTGCACTTAAGGGAATCAGACCTAAGGAAGGATATTATGATAGGAAGCCTTTCATTGTGCAAGCAAACAATATTTGATTCATCAACATCAAATTAGAAGCTAGGATATAGTGAACATAATGAAGACAGAGAATGAAAATAAAAATCATTACCTCATGAGTTAAGAAATAATGCACGTAGACTCTTTTCAAAAGAAATTTAAGACTCATATATTGAAATACCCATATAAAAAAGGCAAAATGTTTTTACCATACAACAAAATGTGCATAATTCTTTGGTTGTGATTCCTATATAGATGTTCTAGAGTTGGTTTTAGATGAATTATGTAGATAAAAGAGGATTAAGGAGTAAAGGAGAGCATAACAATAACACAATGTTAATATTGCTCTTGCTCACAAGTATTCATGAAGCCCAAAAGGATCCAATGTGAAATGTACCAATGCAATGTACGTAAGAGGAACAAAACTTTGGAGTTAATTACCTTGTTGCCAAAGAGAGGGCTATATATTACCACGTAGATTTGGGAAGCCAAATATAAAGCGTATGGTACATTAAAGAAAAGGCGAAGTTGATTGCAAAAGCTGTTTCACAAGTTGAACGTTTTAATGCTCAAGAATCATTTGCAATAACTTTTAGGACAACCATGTGCATGATATTTAGCAGTAGCTACACATAGAAAGTAGCCAATGTTTCAGATGGATATTGAATCTAACTTTTTTAATAGACACTTCAAAGAAAGAGATATATGTATCTCAAATACCTATCTTTGAGATGTCCCATTTTGAAAATCAAGCTTCCCAGTTTAAAGAAATGTTTGTATTGGCCTTAAGTAAGGGCTTGGACACCAACATATGGATATTTTTATGCAAAATCTTTCAAATTAAATGAATGCAAAAAGGCTAAGCACATTTTGAAATAACGAACTCAAAAATATTATTACCAATTGGACTTAAAAATCTTGGATGAAAATGTAGGTTGAAGTGTGCATACACTTTTGATCAACTTCACTTCAATTTGAAAGCAAATTCAAACTGTTTTTTTGTCCAACTTAGAACACTTTTTTTAAGTTCTTGGGAATTATCAATCTTATGAAACAATTCCTAACCCTATACCTTCAAGATTGTTATGAACTCTTTTAGAGAACTATGATCTTTATACATTGGAGTAAACTCAAATGGATGAGTCAACTTAGACTTGACATCTTTGAAGATTGAATTGGTTGAGCATAGAACATCTATATGGGATCTTTAATTTAGTTACCTATTCCAATCAATTAACCCTAACCTTTATTTACAGAGTTAGATACTTTATTTGAGTCATATCCAATGGATTTGGAAAGTAGGAAGGAAGAACCAAAACTCTACGCACCAATCCAAACTTCTAAAACACTTTACACGATTTTGAGTCAAGATCTTTGTGACTCAAGTCTTTAAACCTTCAAAGATATGTTGCACACGGACTAAAGCATTTTTATCTATTTTAGAGTAGTAAATCGAATTCTCAAAAAGATTCTGGGTGTAAAACTAAACATTATCCAACCACTAAACACTACTGTGGTATCCAACATCCGTGTCTTGATCCATCAAGCTTTTATTGATGATATTTTCTTCTTTACTCAAAATGCTAATGCTTCCTCTAGGACTAAGTTAATATTTCCTTTATTCAGTCTCCGGAGACCTACTTTCTTGGAATGCGAATTTTATGCATTACTTTACGTCAAGAGATCAATTTCACTAAGTTACACTATTAACTTAGTGCTTTCAAACTAACGTAGTTTGTCTAGCTTTGGTTGAAAGGATCTTTACACTTGAATCTAAAATTCATTCAAAGCTTTGTAGGCTTCAATTTTGGTTTCAATGTTAGAGTAAAGGTCTCCTTCATTCTTTATCATTTCTTCAAGTGGTCAAGTACATGATATGTATGTACTTTCCCAAGAAAAGATAACTTGACCAATGCTTTCTATGAATGATAGTTCTTTTGTTTCTAGACATCAAACAAAAGTTCTCAAAGGGAGTTAGCATTCTGCTATCCCATACCAGTGGATACTTTACCCAATCTATGAAAAATCATCCTATTTTTGGCCTTGTTTCTACATTAGGAACAAAAATGTACTTTGCATGGGCCTTTTGGATTAAGGAGTGATTAGTGATGGACCAATCAGAAGAGGGTGGTAGACACAGTCTATAGCCTATAAATTACTAGGCTTAGGGGGAAGGAGAGGATATGATTCCCCTATGTTCAGGTTTATCCTCTAGAGAGAGAAAAGAAGTTCGTAATTTGCCTTAGCCCAAAAATTAAAAAATTTTTGAAAGTTCTAAAATTCATCATAACATCATTCAATGGCCCCCCAACCACTTTTCAAGATCAAAAGTGTTATTTTTGACTTTAAAATCAAAATTTGTGCATGAACTAACATGAAAAAAGTGAATTTTTTCAAAAATAACTCAAAATACAACTTTCTTCCTCCAAAACCTCACTTTCATACCCAAGTTCCAAAAAGTCATCTCTTTCCACTACTTTCTCTCCCTAATACACCATTGAAGCTCCTGTGTTTTCTCTGTGCATCTTCCTCTTTGAATTCTTATTGTCACTTTCATAGGTTGAACTCCAATGGAGAGACCTAAATCTTATACATGTCCAAAAGATGAAGTTATCATGTTAAAATGTCATAATATCAAAGCTGTAGAAGGAAATTGGTTAGGACATGAGTTTTACAAAGGTGCATGGGTGTACATGCAACCCTCTAATGTTGGCCCTCATCGTGTAAGAGATCGTGGAAACTTGGATCTTCATTGGAAGGGAAGCTGTTGGGCATCAAAAAGCTCAAAAATGGTGAAACAGTTGCCATTGTACAACATGTTTTTACAATGTCAAGCATGAAATTGGAAAACTCAAAGAAAATGAGATATCCTATCAATTTTAAGTATTACTCATTGATTCCTATTCTAATTTCTTAATATACCTTATTCAGATTGTGTATTTTTTTGTTGCAGATATATCTCCTTCTACCTTGGTGGAGGAGCAACCACTTCATAGTGTTATAGGTACTTTCCAAGCATTGCATGCAGATGTTGGATCACTAATCTTTCCACAAGCCTTTCCTGCTTAGCTTTTACGCGAGAGAGTTTTCTTTTACACATATACATATGCTGTATCCTCTTCATCAAATGATTTTAGTAGGTTAGAGATTATTAATGTAGATTCTCTTTTCAACCTTGAGTGGCCACAGCCTGATATATGGACCTTGACATCTTTGAAGCATAAGATGGTGATGGACATACATAACTCTTTGAAATTCACAAGAGTGTCTAGATCTGTAGGATTGCATTGGTCTGTTCTTGTTCATTGTTTTGTACATCTATTTCAAATATTCACAATTCTAGAGACTTCAACAATCATGCTAAAAGATATCACCTATGAGCAGGTGGAGGGTTTACTAGGTGAAAATTGGGGACTTGTAGAAGGATGCACAAAAGGGGATAAATACCTTTGTAAAATTGTGCAACATGCATATGATTTCGATATTTGAAACACCGTATTTCATTGTACATAAGATTCTACTATGATCGATGGATGTGTAAACTTGGAGGATGGATACCATTACAAAGTTCTGAGGGTTTTTTAATTTCATTTGAAATTAAGATAAATCTGCCCAACAACGAAATGGAAGTTATTTTAGTGAATCACCATTGAATGCTTGGCAACATGAGAGAACATCTAGTAATAATGGGATTTGAGGATCTGGATTAATCAAAGTTCAGAATACAAAGACATAAGATAAATAATTTATTGTACTTTTTCTTTTATTTATACAAATTATTATATTAAAATATGATATTATAATTTTTTTTATTTATCTATAGATTGGCAAGAGGTTGGAGGATAAAATTAAAGTCCTTCATGAATGGAGTGTAGATGGAACTCAACTTTCATTGTCATAGCTCAAGAACTATTTGATACTAGAGTTTACACATAACCCATTTTCCATTCATATTCCTTCCTCTGATACAATGTAATGCACATGCCAAAAATGAAAGATGTAAAACTTAAACTCCATAACCCATTTTCCATTCATATTCCTTCCTCTGATACAATGTAATGCACATGCCAAAAATGAAAGATGTAAAACTTTTTAATCTCAGTATGATGTACAAATTGTCAAATCGTTGATTTTTGCCATGGCAATATATATTAAAATTTTAGAATTCCAAGAATTTTATTTTCTCTATTGTATAGATATGGTATGTCTTATTGTTTTAAATGATTATTTGTTCAATATTTTTTATGAGTCAAATTTTTTTTTGAGAGTTGTATGTATGAATCTTTTAGTTTTAGGTAAGTTTTACCTTTAAATGGGTCCCATTCAGTTGAAAATATTGAAAATACTATAAAAGCAAGTCTCATTTCTCACTTTTGTAACCAAAAAGAGCTAGAATCACTCCAAGAGCACGCACTCCATAGCAATCAAGCTACCCTTATGCGCAATGATTGCCTCAACCTCTACTACCCCCGTCCAAACATCCTCAAGAACTCTTCGATGAGTTCTTGGAATCAACTCAGTGCAAAGGTCAAACACACTTGTATGGCCTTGTCTCTAGAGTCCCTGATCTGGACAAGACAATTCAACTCAACTCTGATGTGCTCAAGGAAATAATAGAGGTCCTTGAGTACTATATCTTGTGCTATTCCATAGATATTCCACCTTATGAGGGCAAGAGGGTCTTGTGTGACCTTTTTCTCTACATTCATAAAGGTGATGAAGCTTTCATGAAGCGCCTTAAGCACTTCATGGCAATTGCTGACCATGAAGGGCATTTGTTGGATGAAACAGTGCCTTTGATAAAAACACTTAACAAAAAAAGAGGATGGGTACTAGGTACCTTTCTTACATCTCCACAACAATATTTATCATCAATGAGGAACCAGAGTCTGCACCCATGGATCTTCCCAACCTTGTCATGGGAGATTCATTCATGAAAAAAATGAGCCCCAACCAAAGGTCACAAACTTATCCAGAGAGAGTGGCATAATCCATACAGAGTTCCTTGGTGATTTGGATGACAAACTGTGTGAGAAATCAACCATGGAAGAGCCCCCACCATCAAATCTCAACCGCTCCGAGCCCACATTATCAGAGGTGGAAATTGAATATCTCTCCATCATCATTGTCGATGGAGAGGATTTTATTTTCCTTCATGACATTGAGAAGGCATTCAGACTCCATGTGGATGAGTGCCTAAGTCTTTTCTCCACTATGCCAGATGTTCCACTTGATAATACATCTGATATACTTGAAAAGAAAGCTATCCCACTTGGTGATTCTGTGGAAGACACCATAGCGATGATGTGCGAGGATAACAATTATGATAACAATTATACAATGGAAGAAGAGTTCAGTGCAACATGAGGGAGAATTATGAAGAACAAAGTACCTACATCCCCAATGGCAGAGCAAAGTGGGATGACCCATTCTAGCATAGATCTTGATGCCCCTGTAAGAGGGGAGGAAGAAGACAAGCTTCATAATGTAAGTACTTAGGAAAGAATTGAATAATTTAATTTAATAAGATTGGAGCTTGAATAATCATTTTCTTTCTTAATAGGAAGCCATTGAAGTGGATAAGTTCATGGCAAGGTCCGGTGGGGATCGATTTTCTCACGAAAGTGGCTCATCCTTGGCAAACTACATTGGAAAGTTGCCAAAGGATGATTTTGTAATTATTCATAAAGATTATAGTCCTGATGGGCACTTCATGACATGGTGCTTGAACGCCTTGAGCAAAGTTTTGTGTTTGAGTACAATTACCCAAGGCACTAATTGTGTCATTTTGGTTAGAAAATATTTAGTTGTAACTACTCTAGGAGTTAACTTTAGAGGAAAGGTACTAGAACAAATAGATATTGCCATGGGTCTTGGAATGCAAGACCCCATAACTACTCTAGGTGTTAACTTTAGAGGAAAGGTACTAGAAGAAATAGATATTGCCATGGGTCTTGGAATGCAAGACCCCAATGTAATTTATCGATCTGTATTAACCTACCAGTTGCCACAATCTCTCCAAAGGAGAAAGAAAATTGTTGAGAAATTGAAAGCAACTGTGAACTGATGTAGCATTTTGGATAAATAAAAATTGTATTTTCCATTGTAAGTTATGAAATGTTATCCGCTCTTTGTATTTAATCACGAGCTTTTTTATCTTCTCTATGTGCACATAATGGCGTATGTGTGCTCAAATAGTCTTAAAAATGGCAAAAAAGCCCCAACCATAGAAACACGAGATTCAGGCCTACAAAAATTTTGCAGTCTTGAATCCCGCATTTCTATGGCTAGGGTTGAGTTCAAGTATCGTGATACCAAAACTCCCATGTACTGTGATGCTCGTCAAGTATCGTATATCGTCTCTCCATGTATCATGATACCTCATAAGTATCATGTATCGTCCGGTTGAGTATCGCATATCCTGTATCACCTGAGCGTGTATCGCGATACTTCTCAAGTATCGTGTGTTGCGTAGCTCAATATCGTATTGTTAGGACTGATATCGTGTATCATGGCAGATCCAAGTATCATATCATTTGAGTACAAGTATCCTGTATCATGTATCATCCTCGAGCCAAGTATCGTACCATGTATCATGTATCGCTGAGTTGTGTATCGTGATACTTCTCAAGTATCGTGTATTCGCGAAGGGTGGTATCGTATCGTGAAGCTTCGAGTATTGTGTATCATCTCCCCTAGTATCATGTCTTGCCCAATACTCATCACATATTGTGTATCATCCAAAGACAAGTATCATATCATGGATCAGCAAGTATCATGTATCGTGTATCATTTGCTCTCAAGTATCGCTGATACCTCTTAAGTATCATGTATCACCTGTCCTGATGTAATCACAAAGACATCTTGTTTCCTTGTTTTAACCCCTAGAACCCTGAACTAGCATAACTTTCTCATACAAAATTTGTTTATTGTGATTTTGGGTTCGTTGGAAAGCTCGTTTTGAATACTACAAAAACATGGAAGTTGACCCTCACGTGGGACTAGGAAGTCGTCCCTCACATGGGACTAGGAAGCCAAGGGAGCTAATCCTAACCCCATGTCCTAATTGAGACAAGTAAGACCATAAGCCCCTAGAGGACTATGTTTTAGATGTCAGGGTGACCACTTCATTCGTGAATGTCCCCACCCACTTGCTCCAAGATAAGGACAAAATATTACAATACAAGGCTTTTTTCTTGAGTGTGGCAAAGAACATCTTCCAAGAGACTGTCTAAGAAACCCCTTTAGTGCACTGAAGGTTACACCCATTAATGTGGTAGGCTTAGTGGTGGATTCGAGTTCAAGTAGCAGTAATGTGGCTCCTATACAGGCAGTTACTAGGGCACAAGCCCTACAATAGGCCAAACCAACAGAACAATCGGAGTCAAGTGAATCAAGAGAGCCTAGTAAAAGGAAAACAAGAACATGGAAGGATACTAGAGACATGGCCAATCGTACGTGGACAAAAAAGCTATCCTAACTAGAAGAAAGCTTGAAAGATGCAAAAACAAAAATAAAAGACATTGCATCTCAAAACCCCTCGCATGCCGAAAATCCATCCACACCATCTCATTCTACCCCATCAATAATTGTAAATAGATTGCAACCAGGGTCTGTTCTTGCTGATCCAACCCCAAAAGACTTGGACATGATGTTTAAGGCCTACCAGGCTTGACTTCAAGAAGGGACAACAACTGCAAACCTAGACCCTAGAGCAGATTTAGAGATTGAACAGACAAAAATGTGCATGAAAATAGTAGATCTAGCACAAGCTATGCTTGAGACCAATCAAATGTTCAACCAAACAAATTCTATCAAACCAGGTTTGCATTTCCAGGGCTTACTAGAAAGATCTGAGCAGTTGGTAAACAAGCCACATGTTTCTTTACCTCCATGCTCAACCAGTTGTAGAAAGAGAAAGCCCACCACCAATGAAAGATTATGTTTCTAATTCCACGGATGCTGGAGCAACTCTTTCAATTCAAGAGTACTATCAAGAGTTCTTGTGAGAAATAGAACAAGAGAAATGGGTCAAGGAGAAGGACAATCCCCCTCCTATTTCGGAGATTGATGACCTTCATGATCAATTCCCCCAAGACATTCCATCTATTTACGAAGATCAAGGAGAGAAACAAAAATATGAAAGATTAGATTTTCAAATTGAATCTAATTCTTTACAGGAGTTGCCACAATTCACAGGCCCATGGGAATCTGAATCTCTCCAGATAAGAGCCCCCACAATATTGGTAAGAAACTAAGTCTCAATGGTTCCAGGGGACACTAAAGTCATGAAGAACACTAAGGTTCAGTGTCATCTCACCTTAGAAGAGCTACTCAAAATAAAACCTGAGCTATGGAAACATGTGGCGAATCAAGTTCCAAAACTTGGTTCCAATGTGTCAGAAGTAGCCTCTAAGTAGAAAGTTCCAATGATACCTCTAGACAAAATAGGAGACATGAGTGAAGGTAAAGAAGATTATACTTATCTTCCAATCACCTTCCAAGGTTACACAACAAAATCTATCTTAGATTCAGGTGCTGGTGTTGCAATTGCGACCAGCTCCTTGTGGAAGCAATGGGGCAAACCCACATTAAGACCAACTAGAATGAAGCTTCAAATGGCTGACGAACATGTTGAAAGACCTCTAGGATTGCTCGAAGGGATAACTCTAACCACTTGTGGTGTCGAGTTTGAACACACCTTTGCTATATGTGACTTTGGCAAAAATAATGTCTATGAGATGATCCTAGGAAGACCCTTTCTATGACAACTATAGATTAGGATTGGGGAACCAACTCCTTGTACTTGGAGCACTTAGGGGTCACAACCACGATAAATTTGAAGGATTACACCTTTAGAGGCGTACCACCCCTATAGTGGAATCCTATCCAGAAAGCACACGTGGATTCAATCTCTATGCATTCTGAAAGTTCACCTATTCCATCTTGCTGCATGACGATACTCACATGTGGATGTGGAAGGTTGCAAAGGAAGAGGAAAGACACCTAACGGCAAGAGAAGAAGGAACTCCTCAAGGAGATAGACCAGTTAAGGACCCAACCTACACACCAATGATCTTTCCAGATGAGGAATTTGAGCCTCATGGTTGGGCTGAAATCTTAGCCACCATGGACATTGCTATCAATGAAGAACAGTGGACATCTCATTGTGATAAGGAGGGTTATGATATATCTGTGTTCATGTGTCAGCCCTTGTTGGAAGAATGTGACCCTACTGATGTCATAGAAGAAGAGAATGATGATGATCTAGAGACCATTGTGATGGATAGTTGCTTTAACTCAGAGAAGCACTATCTAGAAGATGTAGGAGTATTTACACAGAAAGAAGAAGAACCTCTCCCAAGTATTAAAATTGTAAATTCAAAGGACGGAAGTGAAGGAGGTCAAAAGAAAAAGAAAAAAAAGTAGTGAAACACAAAGAGGAGGAATCATTGTTCGAGGCACCATAAAATTTCAAGAAATATGAAGTTGAAGACCAAAAATTTTTGGTACGAATGCCTAAGAGAGAGGCCATCATAGGAGAATCATATGATAATAAAGAAAAGACTAAAAAAATTGTAGTAACCATTGAAGAGAATGAAGAGTGTACATACATAGGAGATGACTTAAGTGCAGAAGAAGAAGTAGAGCTTGTAGCTTTATTAAGGGAATATAGGGACGTGTTTGCATGGACCTATAGAGACCTAAAGCGGGTAGATCCAAGAATATGCTCAAATACGATCCCCATGATAGATGATGCCAAACCCACCAAACAGAAGCCCTACACATATAATGATACTTATGCTGCAAAAATAAAAGAACGAATTGATAGGCTGATTAAAGCTGGATTTATCTATGAGATTGAACATACTGAATGGGAATCCCCCATTATAGTAGTTTCAAAGAAGAAAAAAAAGTTGAGGGCGTGTATTAACCTTAAAAAAGTTAATGCCGCTATGATCAGAGATAGCTATCTGTTTCCAATCACCGGAAATTTATTTGAGTGTGTTGCAAGCAAGAAATTTTATAGCTTCCTTGATGGATTTTTAGGACACAACCAAGTAGCCATTGCCCTAGAAGATCAACACAAAATGGCCTTTGCCATAGAGTGGAGAATCTTTGCATTTCGTGTGATGCCATTTGGGCTCACCAATGCACCCACAACTTTCCAAAGGCTCATGTGTCATGTCTTCAAAGAGTTCTTGCGAAAGAGATTAGAAGTATATGTGGACGATTTATGTGCTCATTCCCAAGAAAGAAGGTACCACATCCCTGAGCTTAGACAGATCTTCAACAACTATAGAGAATATCGAGTCTGTTTGAACCCAAAAAAGTGTGTGTTCATGGTACGTCAAGGTAAGAACTTAGGTTATATTGTTTCTAAGAATGAAATACCAACAGATAAGGACAAAGTCAGAGCCATAGCAGAGTTGCCGAGGCCAAAGAATGTTATAAAGGTACAAGCCTTTATGGGCCATTGTGGTTATTACTGTAGGTTTATCCACATGAATGCAATCATAGCTAAACCTGTTTATGCCTTATTGACAAATTTTGAGTGGAATGATGAATGCGAAAATTCCTTCAATGAGATGAAGAGATCATTGTGCACAACACCAATACTGACCACTCCAGATTGGAATAAACCATTTCATGTCCATGCAGATGCATCCAATCATGCAATAGGATGTCTGCTAGCACAACCCACATGTGAAGGAAATTTAGATTTGCCTATAGCACATGCTAACAGACAATTAAAAATAGCTAAACGAAACTATACAACAATTGAAAGAGAAGGGTTAGGCATGATATATGTTGTGAAGAAGTTTAGACACTATCTTTTGACCAAAAAGTTGAAGTTTTCCATTGATCATCAAGCTTTATTATATTTGGTTAATAAACCTTGCAATATAGGATGCTTAATAAGATGGTTCCTCTTACTAATGCGACTTTGAAATGGTTGTTAGGAAAGGTAGAACCCACCTCAGGGCTGATCATCTTTCTCGCATCGCTTCAAGAGAGTCACTGCAAGGAGTGTCTGATGAACTACCTAATGCTTATCTGTTCAATTTAGAAGTTGTTCCTAAATGGGCAAATAAGTTGGCACCTATCCTGATCTTTGGACCAACAAATAAGAATGTGAAAACAAACAAAGAAGAAATATTAAGATCACAAAACTATCAAATATTGGCAGGAAGAATGTACAAACAAGATACAGAGGATGTAGTAGCTTGTTGTGTTGAGGATGATGAACATAGCAATTGGTTGCAACAGGTCCATGAAGGATTGCTAGGAAATCACTATTCTAAACAACAAACATTGCAGAATCTAAAATGTTTAAGAGTGTAATGCCCTAGTATGGACAAAGAAATACATGAGTGGATTAAGAATTATCCAATGTGCCAAGCGAGACCCCTAGTGGAGCATGCTACCCTATATCATGTGTCATTAATTCTAGATTGGAGCACTCCACTGGTAGAATTTATGAGATCAGGAACATTACCTAGCAAGGTTAGTCTAGCAAGAAGATGAAACATGGAGCAAGAGGCTAAGGACTATGCCTTAGTAGGAGAAAACCTATACCAAAGAGGAGAATATGGTTACCTAAGATTGTGCATTCACAAATCAGATTATTTAAAAGTCTTAGAAACTGCAGATAGTGGTGTTGGAGGTGGACACTTTGGGCGTGGCGGAGTAATTAAGACCATTCTATTCTCAGGACTTCGGTGGCCCACTCTTCATATGGATGCACGTACCTATATGAAGAAATGTGACACATGCCAATGTGCACAATATCCGATTCAAAAAGATAAGATGCCTTTAAGGCCAATGATGGGAGGATGCACATTCTCAAAGTGGGGCATAGACTTTGTAGGTCCTATTAACCCCCAACTAAAACTCCCATGCAGAGTACATTACTGTAGCAAGAGATTAGCCAAGAGCACAAATAAGATCCTATGTAATGTATTGACAAAATTGCTAAATAATAAGCACTTTCATTGGGATAAACAACTTCATCATGTTGTTTGGGCTTACTGAGTTGTCTACAAAATGGTACTCAATGCCACCCCATTTAAGATGGTCTTCGGACATAATGTTGTGCTACCATTAGACTTCTTGATTCTGACCTTAAAAGTAGCAGAAGAGCATGAGTGGAATGGACATGAGTTGTCCTCTAGGATCTTTGATCTAGAATGCTTAGGTGAGACGAGGCTACGAGCAACATCATGCATCTACGCTGCAAAGAAAAGACAAAAGGCATACTTTGATGCACACATCAAGGATAAAGGATTGAAGGAGGGAGACCTAGTGTTGGTTTATACACTAAAGCACCATGCCCATAAATTGGAAAAGCGAGGATATGGACCCATGGTCATTAATAGAATTTCCACTAGTGGTGCGGTTCAATTGGCCACTCTAGAGGGTGACATCTTGCCAAGCTATATTGGTGGATGTTGAGTCAAGCTATACCAAGAACCTCTTACAAAGGACATGCTAATGAGATTCAACACTGCTAAGAAGTGAAAAGAAGAAGAGTTAAGGGTTAGAAAAGAATCACATCCAGAGGCTAGAGAGCACATTAGACAAAATAAGTTAAGGCAACTAGGCCTAGATGTCAATCCTGAAGCCCCAAGATACCACACAGCCATGTGCCAAACATCGGGTGTAATGGCTTCTTGAATAATTGACCGACATCCCTTTGGGACCATAGAGGTAGGACAAGGAAAGAATGTATGGACTATGAAAGCATTGATTGACAGGTGCATCAATTAGTGCAGTTAGACGTTCATACTTCCAAGACTTGCAATTGAACATCAATGCCATAAAAGCTTATCTCATGGGTTTGGGAGGTGTGGGAACCACTTGTTTAGGTGAGGTGGAGCTTCCCATGTACCTTCAAGATGTCCCAATGACAATCAAAATGATAGTGTGTCACGATGAGGACCTTAGAGAACCACTTATCTTGGGTCAAGACTGGATCTTTGACCATGCAATGAACTTAAATCTTAGAAGTCAACTTCTTCAAGTTTGGGTGCATGAACAGTGCATTACAATAGAGTTAGAGAATTGCATGATCACAAATCTAGGTATGAAACATTCTCTTAGTTCTTCTAAGCCTAATCTTAGCAAAGAAGATGTTGTATGTGTCAAAAGCTCTATGATCCAGAAGGACTCAATCATTGAAGAACACTCTCAAAGATGAGCGGACCCCTCTTCCTTTTCAAAGACTATTGCAATCAGAAAAATTCAACAAAAGAAGCAAGAAAAGCAGAACAAGACAATCGCTATATCAAATAGACCAGCAGAATTCAGGAAGAAAGTACTTCCGGGCATGAAGCAGATATGGGTACAAAAAGAAGAGCAACCACCAACTTTGCCACAACGATTCCCATCTAAGCATGCCAATCATGCCCAAAGATGCACCAAGCAACTAGGATAAGCTCAACCACAAGGACTTTGACAAATTTGGGTGTCTAAGAAATTAGTCATAGCTCATCAAGGGCAATCACACATATGGGTACCCAAGACACTTTCTCGCACAAAATCCTATGATTTCCCACATGAGAAAAGTCTCAACAAAGAATCAAAGGAGAAGCAAGAGTTGGAACCAAGCATCAAGATCAAAAGAAGATCAATTCACCTCTTCGACAATAAAAAGAAGCCAATCATTAAGGATATGTGTTTGGAAACTAAAAGCACCAGTAGCCCCCATAGAACCAAAGATCTAAATACAAAATTTAAGCAACCACACAAAGATGAAGACGTCAAAAGTGACTTGTACATAGTCGAACACTATTCTAAAATGGATTCCTACAAGGAGGAATGATCAATTCTCATTTTGAGATATCATGGATACCTCCAGCAAAGGCTACATCAACGTCTTCAAGCAACATTGAAAGCCTCCACGTGCAACAACCATGTGCCTTTGGCATAACCTTGTCTTTTGCACCATTCATGTCATGCATTTCCAAAGTGTGCATCAATATAGGGCCACATTACATGGATGTGCATAGACACAATTGAGATACCCCAGTCACATGAGACACACTTGACATATGTAAAATGTTTTATGGATACTAACCACTTCTTCTTATTTTATGCCATTGTTCCTAAAAAAAAATGACAAAAAGAAAAAGAAGGAATAGGTTCGTGCGCTCAAAGAATCTCATTAGTAGACCATCAACAAGGACAACCACCAACAAGAAAGAAAAGCTCATGATCACTCCCATGATGGGAGTACAACATCAAGAGATGAACAATGGCCAACCTTTCACCATGGTAAGACTCGCCTACCTCGGCAACACTATAACCACCTCTTCGTCAGCAGTGGAAAACTAAAGAACAAGACAACCGACCAAGCTACATTCAGAAGATGGACCACTCTTTTTGATACATAATGGACACTACTTCTCAAAGTACTACATGGAACAACCACTCCAACAAGGATCCGTGAGGGATGACATAATCGAGAGGGGGGGAGTATTGACACTCCAGGTCGAGCACAAAGCATGGGAGCACATCAAAGAAGTGGACACACAAGAAGAAGGAGCATGTAGGGAGCTCCAAGAGTATATGTCAAATTTTCAGAAGAAATCCCTATAAAAATAGTTATTTTTATCACTAAAAACCATTGCAAATACCATTTTACATTTTTCCAAATCCATTTTGTTCAAGCCGAGGAGTACTCAACTTGAGGACTATTAGAAGTATCATCCTACCAATTTTCATAATTTTTAGAGTCTGTTCGAGCCTCAAATAAGCCCTGGAACCTAATTTTTAACTAGGCCGGACAATATGTCTCGACAAGGCCAAAAGTAGTAAAAAAACTATAAAAAGAGCTAGAGATCTCATTTTTGAGGTTGGCTTGTTAGAGACAAGCTTTTTCAGAGAGTTCGTTTGTAATAGAAAGCTTTCCATTGTTCCTCTCTTTGCTCTTACCTTGTGCATGTGTGTGTATGTGTGTGTATGCTTGTGTGCTTTCACTCATGCACTTGTGATGATGAGGGTTATGATATATCTGTGTTCATGTGTCAAACCTTGTTGGAAGAATGTGACCCTAGTGATGTCATAGAAGAAGAAGAGAAGGATGATGATCTAGAGTCCATAGTGATGGATAGTTGCTTTAACTCAGAGAAGCACTATCTAGAAGATGTAGGAGTATTTACTTAGAAAGAAGAAGAAGAACCTCTCACAAGTATTAAAACTATAAATTCAAAGGATAGCAGTGAAGGAGGTCAAAAGAAAAAGAAAAGAAAAGTAGTTAAACACAAAGAGGAAGAATCATTTTTCGAGGTACCATAAAATTTCAAGAAATATGAAGTTGAAGAACAAATTTTTTTGGTACAAATACCTAAGAGAGAGGCCATCATAGGAGAATCATATGATAATAAAGAAAAGACAAAAAAAATTGTAGTAACCATTGAAGAGAATGAAGAGGAATGTACATATATAAAAGGTGACCTAAGTACAGAAGAAGAAGTATAGCTTGTAACTTTATTAAGGGAATATAGGGACATGTTTGCATGGACCTATAGAGACCTCAAGGGGGTAGATTTGAGAATATGCTCAAATACGATCCCCATGATAGCTGATGCCAAGCCCACCAAACAGAAGCCCTACACATATAATGACACTTATGCTACAAAAATAAAAGAAGAAATTGACAGGCTGATTGAAGCTGAAATTATCTATGAGATTGAACATACTGAATGGATATCCCCCATTATAGTAGTTCCAATGAAGAACGGAAAGTTGAGGGTGTGTATTAACCTTAAAAAAGTTAATGTCGCTATGATCAGAGATAGCTATTTGTTTCCAATCACTGGAAATTTATTGGAATGTGTTGCAAGCAACTAAGTTTATAGCTTCCTTGATAGATTTTTAGGATACAACCAAGTAGCCATTGCCCCAGAAGATCAACACAAAACGGCCTTTGCCATAGAGTGGAGAATATTTGCATTTTATGTGATGCCATTTGGGCTCACCAATGCACCTACAACATTCCAAAGGCTCATGTGTCATGTCTTCAAAGAGTTCTTGTGAAAGAGCTTAGAAGTTTATGTGGACGATTTATGTGTTCACTCCCGAGAAAGAAGGTACCACATCCCTGAGCTGAGACAGATCTTCAACAAGTGTAGAGAATATCGAGTCTGTTTGAACCCAAAAAAGTGTGTGTTCATGGTATGTCAAGGTAAGATCTTAGGTCATATTGTTTCTAAGAATGGATTATCAACAGATGAGGACAAAGTCAGAGCCATAGCGGAGTTGCCGAGGCCAAAGAATGTTAAAGAGGTACAAACCTTTAAAGGCCATTGTGGTTATTACCGTAGGTTTATCCACATGAATGCAATCATAGCTAAACCTTTTTATGCCTTATTGAAAAATTTTGAGTGGAATGATGAATGCAAAAATTCCTTCAATGAGCTGGAGAGATGTTTATGCACAACACCAATACTGACCACTCTAGATTGGAATATTCATGTCCATGTAGATGCATCCAATCCTGCAATATGATGTGTGTTAGCACAACCCATGGGTGAAGGAAATTTAGATTTGCCTATAGCATATGCTAATAGACAATTAAACGTAGTTGAACGAAACTATACAACAATTGAAAGAGAAGGCTTAGCATGATATATGCTGTGAAGAAGTTTTAACACTATCTTTTGGCAACAAGTTCAAGATTTTCACTGATCATCAAGCTTTATTATATTCGGTCAATAAACCTTGCAATATAGGATGCTTAGTAAGATGGTTCCTCTTACTAATGGAATATGACTTTGAAGTGGTCTTTAGGAAAGGTAGAACCCACCTCAGGGCCGATCATCTTTCTCACATCACTTCAAGAGAGTCACTGCAAGGAGTGTCTGATGAGCTACCTGATGCTTATCTGTTCGATTTACAAGTTGTTCCTAAATGGGCAAATAAGTTGGTACCTTTCCTGATCTTCAGACCAACAAATAAGAATGTGAAAACAAACAAAGAAGAAATTGTAAGATCACAAAACTATCAAATATTGGCAGGAAGCATGTACAAACAAGATACAGAGGGTGTATTAGCTTATTGTGTCGAGGATGACGAACATCGCAGTTGGTTGCAACAGGCCCATGAAGGATTGCTAGGAAATCACTATTCTAAACAATAAACATTGCAGAATCTAAAATGTTTAGGAGTGTGTATTGGCTTAGTATGGACAAAGAGATACATGAGTGGATTAAGAATTATCCAATGTGCTAGGAGAGACCCCTAGTGGAGCATGCTACCCTATATCATGTATCATTAATTCTAGATTGGAGCACTCCACTGGTAGAATTTATGAGATCAAGAACATTATCTAGAAAGTTTAGTCTAGCAAGAAGATGAAGCATGGATCAAGAGGCTAAGGACTATGCCTTAGTAGGAGAAAACCTATACTGAAGAGGCAAAGATGGTTACTTAAGATTGTGCACTCATGAATCAGATTATTTGAAAGTCTTAGAAATTGCACATAGTGGTTTTGCAGATGGACACTTTGGGCTTGACCGAGTAATTAAGACCATTATATTCTCAGGACTTTGGTGGCCCACTCTTCATATGGATGCACATACCTATGTGAAGAAATGTGACACATGCCAATGTGCACAATATCCGATTTGAGAAGATGAGATTCCCTTATGGCAAATGATGGGAGGATGCACATTCTCAAAGTGGGGCATAGACTTTTTAGGTCCTATTAACCCCTAGCTAGAAACTTGCATGCAGATTACATTATTGTAGCAACAGATTAGTTGAGAGCACAAATAAGATTCTATGTAATGTATGGATGAAAATGCTAAATAATAAGTGCTCTGATTGGGATAAACAACTTCATCATGCTGTTTGGGCTTATCGAGTTGTGTACAAGATGGTACTCAATGCCACCCCATTTAAGATGGTCTTAGGACATAATGCTATGCTACCATTAGACTTCTTGATTCCGACCTTAAAAGTAGTAGAAGAGCATGAGTGGAATGGACACGAGTTTTCCTCTAGGATCTTTGATCTAGAATGCTTAGGTGAGATGAGGCTACGAGCGACAACATGCATCTATGCTGCAAAGAAAAGACAAAAGGCATAATTTGATGCACACATCAAGGATAAAGGAGGAAATCTAGTGTTGGTTTATGCACTAAAGCAGCATGCCTATAAATTGGAAAAGCGAGGATATGGACCCATGATCATTAATAGAATTTCCACTAGTGGTGCGGTTCAATTGGCCACTCTAGAGGGTGACATCTTGCCAAGCTATATTAGTGGATGTCGAGTCAAGCTATATCAAGAACCTCTTACAGAGGACATGCTAATGAGATTCAACACTGCTAAGAAGCAAAAAGAAGAAGAGTTAAGGGGTAGATAAGAATCACATCTAGAGGCTAGAGAGCATATTAGACAAAATAAGTTAAGGCGACTAGGCATAGATGTCAATCCTGAAGCCCCAAGACACCACATGGCCATGTGCTAAACATTGGGTGTAATGGCTTCTGGAATAAACGACCGAAGTCCCTTTGTGACCATAGAGGTAGGACAAGGAAAGAATGTAAAGCTCTTGTTTGGGTGAGGTGGAACTTCCCATGTACCTTCAAGATGTCCCAATGACATTCAAAATGCTAGCGTGTCAAGGAATCTATAAACTTCCTTGGCTTTTACACATTCTAATATATGTTCAGTGATAGGAAGTGGATAACTATCTCCTATGGTGGCAACATTAATTTTCTTCAAGTTAGCACACATGTGTAGTTTTCCGTTCATCCTGGGCACCACCATAATGGGGGATACCCATTCGATACACTCAATTTTATAGATAAATCCCGCTTCTATCGACATGTCAATTTCCTCTTTTATCTTTGTTGCATACATGTCATTGTAAGTGTATGGTTTCTATTTCATGGGCTTGGCTTCTAAATTCATGGAGATCCTATGTGAAAAAATGTCTAGATCCACTACTTTCAAATCTTTGTATGTCCAAGAGAACACATCTCATTATTTTTGTAAAAGGTCTGTTAACTCTTGCTCTTCCTCGTGACTTGGGCCTTTTCCTATGTATGTGCTTTGTTCTTCATTGTCTTCAATTGCTGCTAAAATTCTCTTGGTTAGTTCCTTATTTTCATAGGCTTCTCCCACGAGAGCCTCTCTTTTTGGCATCCTCACCATAATTTTCCTATCTTTAGTCTCATATTTTTTAAAATTCCCAAGTACTTCAAAAAATGATTCTTCTTCTTCTTGTGCTGATGGTTTTTCTCATGTTTCTTTTTCTTATTTCTTTCTAGCTCAACTTGAGTGGTTAGCAATATCTTATTATTACATGCTTTGCTCATGGGTCTTTTCATCGACTAAGTACAATTTATCTTCCTCAAAATCACAAAAATGATCCATAATGATGGATTCTAGATCTTCCTTATCTTCTCCTACTAAGGATTCACACATGAACAATGATATATCATAGCCGCCCTCATCACAATGGGGAGTCCATTGTTTATCATTCACGACTATTTCCATTGTTTCTAATATTTTAACCCATGTCTGGAAATATATAGGTGCATAGGCTGGGACTTGGATTGATCTAGTGTTTTTGGACACCTACATTCCTAGCTTCTAGTCATTTCTCCTATTCTTCAACAATCTTACACATCCACAATGCATATCGTCATGCATTCATGAATGATCCAAAGAACCTATGGAGTTTATTGACTCTATGTCCTCTTGCGTCTCCTAGGTGTTGTAAGTACAAAGAACTGGTTCCCCAATCTTGCACTATCTGCAATTGTTTCATGAAAGGTCTACCTAAGATAATTTTGTATGCATGTTTTTTTTTGCAAAATCACATATCACAAATGCCTATTCAAACTACACTCCACAATTGATGAACGCGATTCCTTCCAGAAACCCTAATGGTATTTCAATATTTCCATCTACCATTTGAAGCTTCAAGTTTTCCTTGGCAATGTGGCCTTGATAAGTAATAGGAAGATAAGTGTTTCCTTCTCACCTTCAATCACATCTCCTATATTATCTGTTGGGATCTCAGGGACTTTTTTGGTTGGATCCCACCTTTGAATGAGAACTATCACACTCTAGAACTTGGTTTTCTACATGCTTGCACAACTCTGACTTTACTCTTAAGAGCTATTTTGAAGTGATATGGCACTACACTTTAGTGTTTTTATATGACCTTTGTGTTTCTAGGTATAGTTGAATCTTCATTCCTTACTAGTATCATAGGGGCTTGCATTTGAAAGAACTTGGATTCCCATGGACCTATGAACTGCAAAAATTCTTGTAAAGAATTGGATTCAAAGTCTAGTCTTTCATTCAATTGAATGTCTTCTTGACCTCTGCATATAGAAGGAATATCCTATGAGAATTGATCTCACAAATCATCAATCACTTGAATGGATAGGGGATTCATTAGTTGTTTATTGCATTTCTCTTCTTGGATCTCTCTCAAGAATTCCTAGGAGTACTTGATAATGGAAGGAGGTATTCCACATTCGTTTAAGTTAGGAACATAATAATTTCTTGGCGATAATTCTTCTCTCACTTCCAATGGAGTGAGGTTTTTGAGGAGCCAAGTCCTTAGGTTTGGATGTCATCTGCTCTAATCATTCTAACCGTCCTTGGAAATGCAACCGTCACTTGACTAGGTTGCTCTGGTTGAACAGTTGGCTAGCTTCGAACAAAGCCTTGACTAGTTCTACCATTTTGATGCACAACTTCATTCTCTCTACTTCTAGGTATGCTCTAGGATATATTTTTTCTAATCCTTCTATGTTTGTTCCTTCTCTAAGTCGTGTTTGGTATGCCTTGAAAAACATCTCTAAGTCTTTTGGCATGGGATCTACGAGTATTGAACCAGAATTAGGTATGGGTGGGATCTGTGTTGGGACGTGAGATGTTGCTACCACAATCCTTGCCTTGGATCTTTGAGGCGATCTTCTAATTCTTCTAGTAATTTGGATCATTTTCTCTTCACTCTTTCTCTAGACTCTTTCCATGTTTGGTTTTCTTTTTACTAGGCTCTCTATTTTCACTACATTTTGATTCCTTATCTTAATCTCTGTGCTTGGCTTGCTGCAAAGCTTGTGCTGTAATGACTAGAATGGGAACTAACTTGGGTGGGATCCCACTTGAGTTTTGCACTATGTGTATCATGTTGATTGGGGTAATTTTTGAAGCATTAGAGGGATTTTTAGGGCAGTCATAGATGATATGTTACAAAATCCTTGAATCATGAGATATTGCAAGTGTTTTGCAGGTGAGGGATGGGGACATTCACATTTTTGTCTCAAAGGTGCTCTGTTGGGTGGATCAATTCCAACTGTTAGTGTTCCAAATGATGGCACACAGGGGGTGCTTCAAGAAAAGTCAGGTGAGTTGCATTTATGCTTAGTTGGCAAAATTATAGCACTTGGGTGCAAGATGTTAGTAACAAAATACTTATTTACATCAGTTTCATGTGGAAAAGTATAGACAAATTAGATTTTGTTGCTCATAAGGATTGAAATTCCTTTTAAAGGTAAGTTGAGGAATTGGTGATTGAGGAATTTGTCAATGTAAATTTGGTGGAGAGGTTGTTTGAGCTAGGTTTGATTGTTTGAGAGTATTATCTTGAGCACTAAGAGAATATATCATGTTTTGAAGTGATAAGACTTCTTTGAACAAGTTGGTTTGCACCATCATTACATTTTCAAATTTATTCAAATGATTTATACTTGAAGTTCATTAGGTATTCTAGATGAGGATGCTACATTGACCTTTGTAGTGGCATGTATCTCCCTAGGTTCATTCAAATGTTTCATACTAGATGGAGAATTAGATGTTTGCACACAAAGGATGGATTGTCTTTGTTTCATGTGAGCAACAACTTCAACTACCCTCCTCATAGCCCAATCATCAATCATACCATATCTTTTCCTTGGATCTTTAAGTATTCTCTCAACTTCTACTCTCACATTTGGACTCAAGATTTTGAGGAAATTGATCATGATGTCATGTGTGAGAGAAATCCTATCCACCTTAGCAGTTGGGAAAATCTTTTCATGAATTCCCTATGGAGTTTTGTAATGTATGTTTGAGGTTTGGGTGAGTTTATCCATTTCATAGATCCCTATCTACTATGTTGAATAAAGTCTTCAAGGTAGAATTCTTTGTGTATTTGTTTCCTAAACTCATCCCAATCTAAGTTTTCATGGGATTCAATTGTAGCAACCACAAATCTAGTTGCTAATATCCCCAAATAAGGAGTCAATTTATGGTCAGATAAGTGTTGATATATTTAGTTAGTGATGTGTGTGTACACTCTAGGACTGCTCAGACACTTTTCTCCCTCTTTAGGAGGCTCTTTTCCCCTGACTATACCAAAATCACAATCAAAGCTTTTTTTGGCCTCTGAACACACTATCACAGTGCTTGTGCAGGCAATTTTTCCTTTTTATACCAAAGATATATACATGCTTCGACTTGCTATTATAAGTGTCTCAAAGTCTACTACAGGTTTAGCAGAACTCGACAAGGTGGTTTTATTGAACTTTTTGAGATACAATCATTTTTTTGCATCAAGGTATTTTAGTGATGTACATTGTATTCTGTATGTTAGCTATTGAGGATAAGTTGGAGAATACCAGTTACCCATTGTGGGCTTATATGATGCATCATGTATTGGTTGCAAAAGGATTGTGGAATATTATGTAGGGTGTTGAAAAATGTCTTATTTCACCTGCAAACACAATTGCTGAAGGTGATGTGAATGGCATTTCATGTTCCTATTTGTGTTGCGGTTCTTGTTGCACCTACTATAGAGCAAATTCGTTGGGATGCTCAAGCACATCCAATTGATAGCATTGTTTATCAAACATGCCATTATTCCTCACGTTTGCTCTTGTAGAACAACTAAGGATGCTTGGGATACACTTACCACTTTATACCAGGCAAGGAATGAGGCTCATGTTGCTTACCTCCAAAAACACTTGGAGAGCGAACACATGAATGAAGGTGATTCCATGGACAATTTTATGACAAAGATCAAAGATTTGAAAGAATAGTTGATTTCAATTGATGAAGTCTTGCCTGATAGTTCACTTATGCAAATTGTTCTGAATGGTCTTGCCGATTCATATTAGAGTTTTGCTTCTACTCTTTGTTTGATGATGAGGGCAATCCAAATGCCTTAACATTTAAGGAGGTAGTCTCTATTCTATTGCAGGAAGACCAGTCTAGGTAGAATGGGTCCATTATGCATGTTGCAGGTCAAGTTTTTCTGGCTAGTTAGAAGGGCAAAGGTAAATGGAGCTCTTCTACTAGTAAGCAGAAATATGCTAATTCTACACAATCAAAGAAGGATGACAGAGATGAAAAGAAAATAGAAAAGCTGAAATTGTTTTGCAAATACTGTAAAGGAAATGATCATGTCATAAAGAGTTGTCCAAAACTGGTTGCTAAAGAAGCAAAGAAGAAAGAGGTTAGAATGGTTGTTGCAGAGGCCTCTACTCCCAAAACAGAGTCTACTAAACTTGTGCAGAACAAAGAATGGGCATTTAGCACTATTTGCAGTTACGACCCATCTTCACATGAACAATGTATGTCTATAGTAGACTCAGATGTTTGGTACTTTGATAGTGGGGCAATCAAACAATTACCTTGTAGCACAATTTTTTCACTTCACTCGAGCCTGCCCCTATAGGGAATACTGTCATATGCACCAATAACTCCTCTTATCCTGTCATGGGAGTTGGTAAGGTCATTCACATTACTACTGATGGTAGTTCTTTTATAGGCCAGATGCTTTATTTGTGCCACGGATCAAGAAGAATCTATTATCAATTTCAACTTTAGCCAAGATTGGCTTGTTGGTGAAATTTATTGATGATAGATGTAGAGTTCATGATCTGTCAAATGGCGATGTCATTATTGCTTCTGGCATTTTATGTCGTGGGTTGTATAACCTATGAAAAATCTCTGAACAATTCAGAATGTGTAGTACATGATTCTCAGGCTATGTGAGATGCAGAGCTTTGGCATGCACACTTTGTTCATCTAAATTTTGCTAGTTTGCTATGCCTACAAAAATCTGAAGTGGTGTCCTCTGTGCCCAAACTTGAGGCAACTGGTAAACATTTTTGTGAAGGCTGTATTTTGGAAAAAATGCAACGTTCTTCGTTCCCAAAAGATGGTTTAGTTCGAGCTACTAAAAAATTGCATCTTGTTCATAGTGATGTCTATGGTCTTATGCAGACACCCTCCTTTGGGAACTATCTTTACTTTGTGATTTTCATTGATTATTTTTCTAGGGATGCATGGGTATATCCACTGAAAGCAAAGTCCGAAGTGTTTGTATGCTTTAAATAGTTTCTGGTTTTGGCCAAAAATCTGTCAGCATGGAAAATGGGCACCCTCCGTTTTGATCGAGGGGGAAATATATGTTTTTTGATTTTAATGCATTTCTGACTGAATGTGGGTAAAACATCAGTGTACAGTGCCATATACACCTCAACAAAATGGAGTTGCTGAATGAAAGAACAAGTCACTCATGGAGATGGCAAGGTGTATGGTCAAGAGTCAGGCTTTACCACATAGTTTCTAGATTGACGTTATCATGTTTGCAGCATATGTACTTAACAGGTGTCCCAATAAAGCATTGTAGTCTATCCATATGAGGCTTGACATGGTCGCAAGCCATCTATTGCTCACCTACATGTTTTTGGTTGTCTAGCATATGCATTAGTGCCTGAACAACAATGCACAAAATTAGATGATAAAGCAGTGAAATGTATTTTTGTTGGGTACAGTTATGAAAGCAAAGCCTATTTTCTATATCATGCACATACTAAATGCATTTTGGTTAGGCATGATGTTGTTTTTGTCGAAGGTGCTATTTAGCCATTGCTTTCATGTATCTAGGAGAAATTCGTTAGCTCCAAAGACATGTATGATACTTTGCTCCCTCTTTTTACAGGTGGACAATCTAGGGTTATCAAATTAGTTTATCAACTTAGTCTATCAATTCAATTACTCCTTCAGCTTACTCCAATGCATCGACTAAGACATAGAACTATGGCATAGCTTTGGCATCTTTGGCTTCTCTGGCACTCATGGTTCTCTTGGTTCTATTTGGTTCCCTTTAGTTCTGTTGATAGTCGTTGGCTATGCGTGAATCAATTCTAACTTATGAGTGGTAATAAGTGCTTAGTTATTTTCCTAGTTAGCTTACTTATTTCTCTAGTTAGCCTACTTAGTTCCTTATATTTTAGCATGTAGGGGATTTGAACCCACAATCTCATACTTCCAAGAGATAAGCTTTATCCACTAACCTATTTTCACTTATTGATATCCCATTCCTTTTAATTAATAATTTACACAACTTTTAATACTCTTGTCACCTTATTTATTTATTTATTTATTCAACTATTATTATTTATTTTATTGATTTATTCATTTATTATATATATATATATATATATATGCACTATTGTTAAAATCTTTTTCACATGCTTAGTCCTAGGTTTTGGTTCTATATAAGGCCATGGACCCTACCCATAACACTGAGGATTTTGGTACATCACCCTTACCTAGTGTATCACCTGAGAAATAGTTGGAACTTTTGCGGCAAGAACTCCAAAATGCATAGAACAAATGCGATGTTGCACTCGAGCAACTTCAAGGTGATGACAATAACCTAGTTAGGGTGGTGAAGGCCATTATCACCTCTCAAGAACCAGGCACAAAATCCAAGATTGGTGTGAAAAATTTCCAATTTTTGCGATTTGATGGGCGAAAGGATGGTCGATTTGTTTTTATCCCAATTTGATGATTTTATTCTAACGAGTCATATTTTGAAACTGAAAAAGTGAAATTTGTTACTAATTATTTGGTGAGTAAGACCGAAATATGGTGGAATGTTTTGTGCCATAGCACCGACCGTCCCACCACATGGGCCACATTTCAAGAAAAGATCGAAGAGTCCTTCCTTCCTCCTCAATTCCACTTACATGCTTGTCAATCATGGACAACTTTTGGATGGAAAGATGGAGATACTATGTCTATTTATAGTGAATGTTTTTGGCAAAGTGTGTAATATGGTTTTCTTATTTAGCACTTTCACTCACATTATTATTGAAGAAAACATTTGCATGGGGATTAGCACAACAACAATCTTTTGAAAAACTCAAACATGTACTTTCTCATGCACGTGCTTTGCAATTACCAGATTTTGCACAACGTTGCCATGTAGTTACAGATGCTAGTCTGCCGTCTTAATGCAAAATGATCATCCCATTGCATTTGAAAGTAGGAAACTTAAACCTTCTAGAAAGAATTACATTACATATGATAAGGAACTCTTAGATGTTGTGCATGCTTTAAAAATTTGGAAACATTAGCTTATGTGTTCTGAAGTCTTAATCAAAATAGACCAACAAGCTATTAAGCATTTATTAAATCAACCATTGATTTTTGACAGACACATTAAATGGGATTCATTCATACAAAATTTTTAGCCTATGATTCAATATCAACGTGGCAAAGCTAATGTTGTAGCTGATGCCCTTAGTCATTTCCTATCCCCACAAACAAATATTGCTTCTATCAATAATATTTTTGCTATTCATATTCATTCATTTCATGACATGATTCCTACTTATACATTTGATTTGTATTTTTCGCAAACATGGAATGCTTTCAATAATCCTACAACATTTAGTGAGGATCACTACACTTTTCATAATGGATTCTTGTATTTCCAACAAAAGTTATGCATCACACAAGGTTTTAAAGAATTTGTTATGAAAGAGATGCATGATATACTGTATATGGGTCATAGGGCATACAAAGTACTATTTCTACATGTAAAGAATTTTTCTTTTGGCCAAATATGGAAAATGATATTGCACAATATGTTTCCCATTGCATTGTGTGTCAACATGTGATATGACATCATGGTAAAGCATTTGGATTATTAATGCCACTTCCCATACCCAATGGACCATGGGAACTAATTTCTATGGATTTTATTACTCGTCTTCCTACAACTTCAACTCATAATGATATGATTTGGACAATTGTTGGTAGATTTAGTAAACAACATATTTCATTCCTTATAAAAAGACTCTTTTCGCATCTCACGTTGCTAAGTTTATTTATTAAATGTATTTTTCCACATCATGGTTTTCCAAAACTTATTCTTTCAGATCGAGATGTTTGTTTTTGTAACCACTATTGGGTTGCATTATTTCAAAATTTAGGTTCTAAAATAGACTTTAGCTCTGCATTTCATCTTGAAAGTAATGGGCAAAGTGAAGCTATGAATATTACTATTTTAGATCTGTTACATTTTTATTCTTTAGACAATCCAAGTAATTGGGATGAGAAAATTCCTTTACTACAGTTATGCATATAATAACACAACATATACCACTACTAGACATGCACCATATGAAATTGTTTATAGTAAAAAGCTTCCCACTCCCATGACTCTCACTCAAACTGATATACCTATGGCTCATTCTTTTGCACAAGATCATATTTCTACACTTCATGAGGTTCATGAGCACATTAAAGAGAGTCAAGAACATTGCATGTGTGATGTTAATAAGAAACAAGTAGCTAAACAGTTTAATGAAAATGACTTTGTATGGTTACGAATAATTGAAAAACATTTGAAAAATATTTCACAAGATCCTAAGGTTAAACTTGCACCATGTTATTATAGACCTTTTCGTATTATTCAAAAAATAAATGAGAATGATTTTAGATTAGACATACCTTCTCATTGGAATATACATAATTCTTTTCATATCAGTTTATTAAAATCATTTAAAGGAACTTTACCACTCACTCCAATTTTAGATGATCCTCCTTTCTTAGAAGAGGATGCTGAAATTTTAATTCTAGAGAAGATACTTGATTATGATGTTACTACTACACGTACACATAATCAATATCATATATATTTATTTAAATATAAAAACCACTTAATTGAAGAATCTCAATGGGTTCATAAGATATCACTAAATCCACATTATGATCATTTGATTTCTTCATATCATTCACATTCACATTACATTCTAGTTTTCCAATTGCATGTATGTGTCTTTACATGGAACATGCTTATGATTGTTTAGTGATGGGACATGTGATTGGCCATCCATGTCTATTTTATTTTTATCAACTGAGGTCAATTACTCATCAGCTGAGAGGCATGTTATACTTTATGGAATGTGATTTGTGTTTTGATTTAGCAGGTGTAGACTCATGAGGGTTTGAATGTGAGTGGACTTATTTGGATATTTAGAAGAATATTTATAAGATATTATTTTAATTATTTTTTGTAAAAATAATAGATTGCTCTAGAAAGCAACGTTTTTGTAAAAATAGTAGCTTGCTTGAAAAGCAGTGATTTTGTAAATAACGTGGATTTTCATAAACGAACACTTTTCAAAGCACCGCCTTCATGTATCTTCTATTCAAAACATAATGAAAAATACCTATAAATACACATGCTCTGATAGGGTCGTACATCAGAGTATTGGGGGGGAGATTGTACCTAATAAGGTTTCAATTCTCTTGTCTCTTTCTATTCTCTGAGTACTTTTGTGAGATTTTGTTTGTATACTAGCCTCTGTGTATGTGCATCTATGAGATCCAATCAACATCAGCATTGCTATGAAATACATTAAATAATTTTTAAAATAGAAACTTATAAATCTCAAAGAATTTCCTCTAGTGTTAGATTATCTCTTCTTCAAGTCCTTAGTGTTCTTCAATTCATCAAGTCATCAGCTTCTCCATGATGAGTATCTTCATCAATTGGTTCCCATTTATATAGTTTAATTACCATGAAAAAAAGCTATCAAAATCTTCCATCACTATTCAAGCTACGGTTCATGATTTTCCAAAAAGGCTAAAAACCATGTTTGATGTTCTTTGCTACTGACGACAATTGAACCCACTTTGATTGATCACGAAATCTTTCTCATTATCCACCACATACCCCATATGTGGTAGATGTAGATGGAAGATCCCTCGGTTCTTCTACTTCATAGTTTATTGTGAGAGATGGAGCTTCTTCTTCAAGTATTGTGGTTACTTCTTCTTCACCTACATAAGATCAACTTAGATGGGATGGAAAATATGCTCAAGCTCATGCATTGATTTCCCTTTCTGTGAAACATCATATAGTTTCACACAGTCGGTCATGTTCTACATCAAGACAAGCATGGGATGCTCTTACTTCCTTATATGCCATGCGTAATGAAGCATGCATTCCTTTTATTTTTATGTCTCTTACCTAGGTTTTAGAATAACTTCTTGTTTCTAAACCTAGGTTTTGGTTGATTTTGTCTCAATAAGGCTTCTCTTTTTCTCTTCCTAATGAGTTCCTCTTTAATCTTCTCTAAATTTTAATCCAGATCTTGTTCTTTCTAAGTTCAAATTCATCTCATTTTTTTCTTTAGCTCAAGTTCATTTTTTAATGTTTTTAAATGTTTAGGGTTTTGTTCTTTTTATGCTTGGATAAAATTGAGTTAGGTTATGACAAGTAGCATTGTTAAATTAGCTAAAATAATTGTTGGAATGTGCTTAAAATGTTCTTCTATCACTAATGCAAAGTGGAATGCTCATCCACAAGCAAGAAAACAATCCTTCAATTCGTAGTGAGTGCAATGTGAAAATTGATAGAAATCAAAGAATGGTTACATACAGTTGATTTGGAGAAAAGGGTTCTAAGAAAGTATGCAATGAAAAAGGTCTTGACATTTTACATAAGATAAAATCCTAAATACAATGGAATACTATAAGTACATTGTGATTTCTACTTTGCTTGATGGAAAGGGTGAAGAGACAAGCCTTCCACGTACTGCTCACGGTTCTCGTGGAGGTGGTCAGATCCCTAGGATCAACCTCAACATCAAAGGGAACATAGAAGCCAAGCTGTCACTTCAATCTTACCTCCTTAACACTATTTTTTCCTCCTATGAGCAACAATCAATCATTAGTTCTCAAGTCAACCAAACTCCTACACCTAAACAAGCCTATCATGTTTCATGTCCAGTTCAAGTGTTGGTGAGTCGTGAAGGAAACTAGGTGGATAAGGCCAGTGTTGCTACACACTATAGGTGATCATGGAGGGTGCTACTTTTGGCTTAGGTTTATAGGAAAAAAGAGGAAATGAATTGAAGATGCACGGGCAAACATAATAACTATATTGATATAGTTAATTTGTTACACACAATTAAGATACTCCAACGCAAGTTTATTATTTACATAAAATGGAGTATTTTCAAACAGAAATATCTAAGAACTTGTCTTTTGTTCTTTACTCAGTGTATTGCCATCCTCATGAACGACTATAGGTGGTAATAATATGGCAATATTTGGAGGTGGAACACATGGTGTGTTCAATCTCTTCTCTTCCAGGTAAGGAGTGGATACACTAGAGGTGGAATCTCAATACAATTAAATTTTTGTTTTCTTGATGCTTCGTCATGATACATAATATGGCTATACAATCAAAATAACAGATGAAAACAATTTGGTCTTCTACTTCCACTCTAGTAGGAAGACTTTGACTTTAGTCAACTCAACTACACTCTTCAAACACTTCAATGGTCTGTAGAGGATCATAAAAACCCAATTCACACATGGCACACATATATGTATACACACACACACACACACAAACACATATGCACACACAATTATCTCTTACTTCACTCCATATATCACACTCACGCATACATGCATGCCAAAGACACTCACACAAAACACTTATATCACTCGCACACATTCACATAGACGTACATTCATACACACTCACACTTGACAACACATCAGCCAAACATCTAACACACAGACTCATTCGCATTATTTTCTTTTTGTTTATACTAATAATGTTTTGTTTTTAATATTTTTCTAATGTTTTAAATTTTTTCCTTTTTTATATTGTTTATCTGTATTATCTTTCTATTTCATTTTTACTTTTAACATTTTGAATCCATTATTTTAATTTAGACATAAATAATTTAGGTATATATTTAGGCACACAAACGCATAGAACATAGATACATAACCACTTAGGTATATACACGATGCATACCCTCACAAACATGCACACACATATATATACATTTACAAACAAGCACATAAATACATACACACATCAACACATGTACATATATATTCTCTCTTATAGGAATCTAAACACGTGTTCACATACACTTAAGTTAGCTAGATTCATGTAACTCTACACGCATAAAAGTATTTAACACATATGAGCATTTATGCTCACACAAATATCACCACATTCATCAAAATTAGTCACATAGCACATATGGTTAATTGTATCACACATACATTATGGACCCACACATATGCACACATATATACTCATGTTTACATAGAAAAAAACGCACAAACACATAATCATATTTACATACACATATATCACTTCAGTACACAAAATTCACATTTGCATGTAGGCACACTCACACTCATAGAAACATGAAAACATACATAAATAAATGCACTCACATACATATAGCTATACGCATACGTCTATTAAGTACATATTCACAAGCACATTTATTCACATACACATTTCACAAGAACACATATAGTTATGACAAACATACAAACATCACTCCCTATACATACAAATATAGTCACACACATACATATAACACATACACGTACAAGCACACACACTTACACATATATGCTCACATAATCACAAGCACACATTAGATATAACACATACATTAAATACACACAAAGTATATTGATTAGATACATTCACATATACAAATACACATACACACATAGCAAAACACATTCACATATATAAACACTTGTACATACATACACACAAATGCATTCACACTTAGGCACACATGCATACACATGGACACATACACATACACAAATAAATTCATCACGTTCATACAAGCACATAACACACTTAAACAAGCACATATACATACACAAACACATCCACACATACACATACTCATAACACACAGATCCTCATACATTTGCTAATCCTCTTCTTGATGTTTTCCTGCAAAAATGGAGAAGTAAATTATTAACACGTAACTAAAAGAGATAGATATCACAAACAAACTCAAAAGTTAGAGAGTTCATTGTTTTCAAAGGAAATTTTATTTTCTTGGAATTCAAACTTGGTAGGGAATTCTTCCCAAGAACATGTCTCTCAAGGCCTACATACCCCCTTCAAACACTCATTCCTCACCATATCCACCTCCATGGAGCAAGAAGGAGAGAGAAATGTACATGACAAAAGAGAGTTACAAGCTTTCCAAGAGCTCTCTATTCACCAAATGAAAAAAGTCCTACAAAATTGAGCTCTAGTTGAGCTTTATAAAAAAATGAGTGTCATTGTGCACACCCAAAAGCGCTCAATCTAGTTAGAAATAGTCCTACGCTACTTATAGAGCTATTCCAACAGGGTTATTGGACTATCTAACTTATGATAAGTGAGGTATTTACATTATTGAGCTTTGCCAGACTTTTGGGAGTTACAAAAATTGATTTCATCCATAATAATTGAGGATCCTAACTAGCATGGGAATATTAAAAACAATTATATGGAGTTCCAAAAAATTTTATGTGAGTCCTTTACACTGCGTTGGTTCATCTTGCACACTTGCTTGTCAGCTATTGAAATTTTAAATAATAACTAAATTGCAACAATCACCTCTCCCTAAATATTGTGGTCCTTGATAATGCCTCTAGGGGTTGTGTCTTGGTTTTGCTTCATGACATTCATCATAAGGCTTTGTGATTACTTCAGGACAACAATTTTGCACTAGAGTTTCTTCATTGTGTTTGAGTTCTGACTCACTTATGCTAGTGGCATGTAGTAATACTTCAGTCTCAATGACATGAGTTCATCTCCTTCATTTCCATTTGTTTTTGTATGAATGCATCTCAATTTTGGATCTAGCAGGCCCTTCATTTCATATTATTTTACTTGTATCACATTTCTTTTGGATAGCTTGCCATTTGCTTCTAGCTTCTATTCATTCTCCTTCAAGGAGAATTATCCTGCATGTGACGTACTTTGGTGAGCCTCTTCCAAATCTATATAAGAAGGGCCTCTCCCCAAAGTATGTTGTGCTTGGTTAGAATCTTGGAGGGCCTACTTCATGATCTTGGAAAGCTCATTTGTAATCCATGTGACTTTACCCATTTCTTGGCCTACTCACATTGAGCCTCTCATACTCTTTCATTTTGTGAGTATACTCTTATTTTCATTTTTCTTTTGCATGTGTACACTCCACAAGCTATCTAAGCAATAGGTGGATTTCTTGGTGTTTCTTTTGGTGGTGTTTTTGGAAGTGTCGGTGGTGGTGGGGTGCTTTAGTTTGGTGATGGTGCTCCATTTGTAGCCTCTAGGTTTCTTTCCTTGCAGCAATGGAACCAACTTCCATGTTTCATTTCCATAAAGTGCAGCCATATTCCCCTCATCCATAGCATTCTCCAAATCTGCATTTCCAATTGCATCTTTAAAACAAGAAGGTTCAACATCTTGTTTTACCTTGGTCATATAGGCACAATGACAAGCCACATAACTTTCATACATCAACCGTTCCACTGAATTCCGCATCCTCCCCAATTTTCTTGGTCCTAGGTCACTTCTATCATTGGGTACTCCTTTGAGTGCATCAACTTGAGCCTCTGCAAATTTATATGTCCAACATGCTTGTGCCAAATCTCTATATCAGAAATAACACCTACACCTTTTGCAAACATGTCTGCATTCATTTCAGAAATTTTCACATTCAAGGTGAACATCCTACCAACTTTGTTCCCTTTGGTGACCCACCTTCCATTCTGTTTGCACTCTTCTACATACAAACCATCAACATCGAAGTTCAACCATTTGTGCAATAGGGATTCTTTGTTATATTCGGAACATGAAGCACATCAGTGATGTTCTACCTTCCCATACTCCACAAATAGTTCTATGTTTCCTGTATACTCAATAGGATGTGATGTGTCACCATCTCTTTCAACAAATCCAGGAAGATATAAATTTTGCAAACTACTAAACCATTCTACATGTTTGGTCATGTGATTTGAGCTACTTGAATCAACATTTTAGACATTACCATTCAATTTTGAAACATCAATAGACATTGTATTCATCATGTGATGTTGAACCATGAAGAGCTTCTCCGAATCATCTGCACTTTTGGATGCATAGTTGTTTTGTTGCCTTTTATTATTTTAATTCTTCAACCTGCAATCACGTTCAAAGTGACTAGGTTTACCAAAATTCCAACATCCCCTTTTGTCATTACCTAAATCATTTCTTTGGAAATTTCTATGGCCTCTTTGGATTCCCCTTGCTCGAAACTATTCTCTACCTTCTGCATGATTTTGTTGTTGACCTTGGTCTTGGTTATTGTTTCCTCTTCCACTTCTAAAATCTCTACCTTTACCTCTTCCTCTGATAGAGAGTATGTATTCCTTAGGAGTTTGAGTCATCACTAAGATTATTTTCTTCGATTATCATCATGGATACCAGATCATCAAAATTCAAAATATTTTCCCTAGTTTGAATAGAAGTTCTGAACTGCTTATATGCAGTTCCTAAACCATGAAGGCATACTTCCACCTTATCATGAACATCTACATTGAGGCCAATAGATGCAAGTGACTCACAAAAATAATATCAAAGAGTATGAATTTGAACCTTTTGATTGGCCACATATTCTAGAGGCCATCAAAGTAGCTATGAACAAGCAAACAATGATATATCATTGTGAAGAACATGGCTATGATGTGGATTTATTTTGCGTGGAGCTCATCGAACAAGATCCAACATGTGAGATGCTACTATGTATGAAGTTATTAGTGATGCAAGATCAACCATTGACAACTGTCCTAGTTTCTATGTGGATGGGCCTTATGATAATGAAGTAGAGTACTTGCATGATATGGAGAACCCAAAAGATTATTAAAAAATGGACGAGCCTACATGATCCATGTATCACATCAGTGAACATAAAAATGTGACTGAACAAGCTATTATCCCTGTCAATAAGTCAACAAGGACATCAAAGTTTGAAGTTCCTTAACATTTCAAGAAAAAACAAGTGGAGGAATGCAATATCATGCCACTATGCCAAAACATGAAAAGACAATGGGAGAAATTTATGATAATAAGGAAAATACCAAGAAAGTGGTCAAACGATGGAAGACAATGACAAAAGATGCCCTTATGTAGTGAATGACCTACCCAATTTAGACACCTCTTAGAGAATATCAAGATGTCTTAAATTGGACATATAAGGACCTGAAAGGGGTTGATCGAGATATCTATGCCCATCATATACCAATGGTGCAAGACGCTCCACCATCCAAACAAAGACCATATCATTATAATGAAACTTACTCTACAAATAGATAAGAAATTGATAAATTCGTCAGAGCTGGTTTCCTCTATGAAATGGAGCAGATAGAGTGGGTTTCATACATAGTGGAGGCCCCCAAGAAAAATGGAAAACTTAGAGTTTTCATCAACCTTAACTAGTGAATTCAACCGCTACTAGGAATACATATCCTTTGCCAATCGCAAATCATTGTTAGAATGGATAACTAGAACTGAAATATACAATTTTCTAGATGGACTTTCAAGTTATAATCAAGTGCATATTTGCTGAAGAGGATCAACATACAATGGCCTGTGCAAAAAAATGGGGTATATTTGCTTTTGGAGTGATTTCGTTTGTATTTCCCAATGCCCAAGCCACTTTCCAAAGGCTCATGTGCCATATCTTCAAGGAATTTCATAAGAAATGCCTAGAAGTGTATCTTGATTACCTATGTGTGTATTTGGATGAGCAAGAAGAACATGTTCTGAACTTAAGAAGAATCTTTAATAAATGCCACTTGTAAAAAGTGTGCTTGTACCTTGAAAAGAATGTCTTCATGGTTCACCAAGGCAAAATCCTTGGGCACATAGTCTCTAAGTACGACATCTCTAGGGACAAAGAAAAAGTAAGATCCATTACAAAATTACCATAAGCATGCAATGTAAAATAATTCCAAGCCTTTATGCAACACTATGGATATTATAAATCATTCATACATATGTATGCAACCATAGCTCAACCAATGTATGGGCTACTATAGAATTTGGAGCCTACAAATGAGAAATGTGGACTTCCCAATTGCATATATCATAATCAACCTATCCCAAAAGAAAGAAACTTTCACACAACCACTAAAAGAGAGGGCCTTAGTATGGTCTACCCATTAAAAAAGTTATGAAACTATTTATTGACACATAAATTTAAGATATTTATCGACCATCACACTATGCTATATCTTGTCAACAAGCGATGTGCTATTTACTAATTAGTAAGATGGTTCCTCAATCTGATGGAATATGATTTTGAAATGGCTGTTAAAAAGCATAGTACTCAAACTAGAGTAGAAGAGTTGTCGAGAATCAAAACTAATGATCCTAAAGAGGCAATAAAAGATGACCTGTTGGATGTTCAACATGGAAATAATACCCAAAAGGGTTGAGCTAATTGCTCTTAGTCTGTCTTCTAGGAATTAATGAATGCAAAGAACTTGCACATCAGTGCTAGTTTCTTATATCATAGAGATGCCAATGGGATCCTTTCTTGTTGTGTGCCAAAAGATGAACATATAATGCTAGTAATTGAAGCTCATGTGGATGCTTTTGATACATACTGCCAAATGATCTAATGATTTTGAGTATATTTTGACATGCTTGAGCCTTCCCATTGAGATAATTAGTGATCGCTTTGTCAATGAATTCATAGATACTTTATTAAAACGAATATTGTCCATAAGAAGTCAACTCTATATCACCCACAAGTGAACGATTAGGCTAAGAGTTTGAACAAATTGCTATGCTTAGTGTTGACAAAACTAGTTGATTTTGGATGCTCAAACTAGGTTAAGCAAATTTGTCATACCATTTGGACTTATCATGTTACTTATAAGAGCATGTTAGGGGCTAGTCCATTCAATTTAGTATACAAAAAAACACACGATTCTACCTATTAACATCTTTGTTCCGAGTCTCAAGTTGGCTGGAGCATATGAATGGAATCGTAATGAGCTATCTACTTTAGTGGATAAACTCGATGCATTACAAGAGATATTCCTTAAGGCTAAGGCAAGCATCTACGCTTAGAAGAAATGCCAAAAAGTCTATTTGAATGCCCATATAAAGCATAAAAAGATTCAAGAAGGTGATCTAGTACTTTTTAACACATTAAAATAGCATGCTAAGAAGCTACAAAAAAGAGCTCATGGACCCTATGTGATACCTTGTATATTTCTCGATGGTGCTGTTCAAGTAGCCACACTTGAAGGTGATGTTTTTCTAAACTATATCAATGGCTATAAAGTTACACTCTACCAACATCTTCTCATTATGAAAATTCTTGAGATGATTGCAAATGGCTTCGAATAGGAGAGAAGAAGTGTAGTGCATCAGAACCAAAGCTCAACAAGATACCTTAGAACATATATGTAAGGGATGGTTGTTTCTAAAGCACATAGATCAAAATATGGAATCTAATGTGCATCAAATAATACCATGAAGTCACTCATGCAACTACAAACCTTGGCCATGGCAATGTGTCAAGTGAACTCTAGTGCAAATTCAATTAAACATAGAAGACCACACATAGTTGATCAATTAGTGCACTCTCCTAAGCTCATGATCAAATTGCTTATTGATATAGGTGCCTCAACTAATGTGATTAATCAATCTCTTGTATGGAATCTGAAGGCTAAATTGAAACCCATGGAAGGTACTCAATAGGCATTGGAGGTATTCAAATCCCATGTCTTAGAGAAGATAAAATTCCCATTCATTTGGGAAAAGCCAAATTATCGATGAAATTTCCACTCTAGAAGGACAACGATCTCATGGAATATGCCATTCTTAGACAAGATTGACTATTGGAGAATTCCATAGGTCTTAACCTAGCTAATGGCAAAGTGATACTCAAGTGGGAAGGCAAAAAAGGTCATTATATCTATTTCAACTTCCTCCAAAGTAAATGACTTAATTCCTAACAAGAATCCAAGAATACTCAAACCGATATTTGATATTGTTGATATTCACAAGCCATCACTTGTTAATCAAGATTAGAAGAACTAAAACTCTTAATAATTACAAAGGAGGCCAACAAACCTGGACAAACACACATATAGAGTGGCTAAAATTTACTAGATACCCAGGTCTCTTGTAACAACACAAAAATCATAATCACACATTTGGGTGCCTAAAAAATTCATAACACAATCTAACAATTCTCCTTTCCATCATAGGAAGAAATGAGCATCACCTAAAAATCCACTTCAAAGACACCAATTCTTATATAAAGGGTCACGACGCACAATCAAATAGATTTGGATATCAATGACCATTAGTGCCATTAAGAATCAATATAATAAATTATGGATTTCAAAGTCTTTACTTATTTGTACCCCTCACCTTAACAATGTCTATCGTGGATGATAGAAAACATGGAGGGGGATAGTATAGGCTAGAACTCTACAATAAACCATTTTGACTAGAGCTCCATAAGGGTGCACATAGGTGAAAAATGGAACCCTTCTTGGGCCTTCTAGATTAAGGGCTTAATTAGTGATAAACCAATGAGGAGACGGTGGTCACTACAACCTAGTCCCTTACTCACATAGATTAGGAATAGGCTTCCCTTGTTTTTGAGTGGTCAAAAAGGAAAAACACACCTAACATGTGGATTTGGTTGTGTGAATGGTTTCGGGAAGCTCATAACAAATTATAGCCCTTGGATTTCTATGATCTCCAAAGTTTGAGATCTAATCAATCATACAAAATGTGCCATCTCATATAGGCCATTAGACATGAGCCCCAAAAAATGGTCCTTTTTGAAAGGAAGCTATCATGACTGCTTAAAATCAGCATCATTGGATCTCAAGTTCATCTAATGGATCAAGATGACTTGCACTAAGAAAAAGGCATCTTTCGATAGACACAATTAGATGCAATCTTGATCAAATGGCTAGGAATGCACTCCCAAATGATCTTAGCTCAAAATGCAACCACACAGGAGATGCTAATCAAATGGCTTCAATTGACTCCACAAAGTAGCTCAACCCCAATAATACTTAGATATCTCAAAATCTAAGGCCCCAAAAAGTTGCAAAGATTGTGCAAAGAAAATCTCATAGACTATCCTAAATCTCATGCAAGGAAGAACTTCTCTCTTTAGTTTTACATGCCTTTTAATTTTAGCCATTGGATTTAAGCATCAAAAGGCTAAAGAATTTCCTTTCTTTAATGCAAATAGAAAATTCTATCAAATACTATTTTAATTGAGAATACCAATAGCAATTTTGTATATTGTTTTAATCCCCTAGATTAATCTTTTTTATCTTTAAAAACTAGGAATCCTTACAAGGCCCATAGAAGACTCATTTTTCCCCTAATATATACATAGTTGTTATTTATTTTATATATTCAAAATTAACAGTAGCCATCAATGCCTCAAGATTACTGAAACAAGAAATAAAGCATCATATCTAGTTTATCAAAACACCTCTTCATTCAATAACCTTACACCTCAATGCACAACCATGTCTCTTGCACCATTCATGTCAACTTCAATTAAAGTAAGCATCACACATAGAGCCACATTACATGGTCTTGCATAAGACACATTTTTTTATAAACCTATGGTCAATAATGAACCGTGATATATGATGAAAGAATACATGTATACATTGCTTTAGTACTCACATATTGCTTTAAAGAAACCATCAAGTAGCTACCACCAATGTATATGGTGACTATCACTAATTAAAAGGAAATCATTGGTCTAACTTGCTTGGCCACAATTAGTGATATCTACAGAGGAACTAGTGCTCGATTGGGGCCATGTAATAATAAGGTCTCAAAAGGTTCCTGGCAATTCAACATAATCATAAGTTATCTGGTTAACAATGAGCATGTCAATACAAGTCTCCATCACTTGATCCTAATGAGAAACCTGGATGTGTATTCATCACCTTTCCAAACCACAAAAATGTCTTCAAGTAGTCTATTAGTAAAGCTGGTGAGCATACTCAAGCCAATTAGGAGATCAAAACAACCACACTTTGTGGTTCCAAAATCGCGATCTGAGCTCGTTTCGGCCTTCGAACGCACTATTGCTGTGCTTTGTAGACAATTTTGTCTTTTTGTGCTAAATATGTTGGAGTTAGACATCTACAAAAGCACGTTAACATCATAAGGAAGAAGAAGAAGCTTGGATCACAACACGCAATACTGAATGTATTACCACTAGAATGTACAAAGATAAGTAACCTGTTAGGGCTAAAGGCGTATATACAAGGTGGGGCAAAAAACCTCCTAAAGAGGGAAAAAAATTCTTGGTGGTCCTCGTGTGTTCACACACATCACTACCTAAATATATGAACAAAGCCCCCCTCGGAGTGATGCAATGAACAAGGAGTTGGCACTCATGTATAAGGAAGTGTGAAGCTGTGTGGAATCAATCCACAAAAGGAAGTAAGCCCAAAGCTTTGCAAAAAGCTTCAAACGTCTCCCTAGGCAAAGCCTTCATGAAAAGGTCTGCAATGTTCTCCTGCATGGGCACATATGCCAAGCTAATCTCTCCAACATAGAACCTCTTCTTGACATAATGATAATGCACTTCAATGTGCTTAGTGCAAGCATGGAACATAGGGTTCCTTGCAATTACCAATGCGCTCTGATTGTTAGTGAAGATGGTGGTGGTAGAAGACTGACCAACACCCAAATCAGCCATAAAATGTCTGAGCCACACACACTCAACAGTTGCTATGAAAGGTGCCCTATACTCAACCTCACAATTAGAAGTGGCCAGGCTGCTTCTTGCTCAACCAAGATATGCATGAGCTATCAAGCATGAAGCAAAAACCACTAGTGGACATACGAGTGTCATAGCAACCAACCTACTGAGAGTCAGAAAAAGCATGCAAATCTCGCAGTAGTGATCCCCCCTTGGGATAAAATAACCCAAGTAGCTAGGTACCACTCAAGTAACGAAAGATGTGCTTAACTGCCTTCCAATGCTTGACACCTGGGCAATGCATAAATCTGCTCATCTATGAGATAGAAAACTTAATATATGGTCGAGTAATGCAAAAGTAAATAAAGCATCCAATAGCCTATTGATAGAGAACAACATCAAATGCATCTCCAGCATCATCATGACTCAATCGTAAACCTGTCTCCATAGGAGTGGCAATAGGTTTACAGTCTTCAAGGCCAAAATGCTGCAATAATGTGTCAATATATTTTGTTTCACACAAAGCTATTCCGCCATCAACTTGCATAAAATGAATGCCCAAATAATGATGCAAATGCCCCAAATCAGACATCTCAAATGAGGATCCAAATCAGCCTTGAAATCAGCAATATGGTTCTCATGAGGGCCAGTGAGCAACATGTCATCAACATACACAACAATGATCAGAAGCACATCATTAGCATGCTTAACATATAAGGTGCTTTTAGTTGGATTGTTCTCAAAACATGTGCAATCAGATAGGCATGTATCTTTTCATACCAAGCATGTGTAGTGCTTGCTTTAAACCATATAATGCCTTCTTTAACCTGTACACTTGGTTTTCATGCCCTTTCTGCACAAAGCCATGTTGATGAAAAACATACACTTCTTCATGCAAGTCACCATTCACAAATGCTGTTTTAATGTCCAACTGATGTACATCCCAACCTTGATGAGATGCAAGTGCACAGATGCTACGAACAATAGCCATTTGACATTTAGGTGCAAAGGTCTCATCAAAATCAATGCCTCTTTCCTATGCATAACCCTTTGCAACAAGCCTAGCGTTATACTTGTCAATTGTTCCATCAGGTTTATGCTTCAACTTGTATACCCACTTAGTGCATATGGCCTTCTTGGCAGGAGGCAAGTCACATAAAGACAACATACCATTTTTCAATATAGCATCATATTCAGATTGCATTGTAGCCATCTAATGTTCAAAATTTTGTGCTTCATCAAACAAACGAGGTTCAATCTCATCACAAAGACTAGAGGCAGCCATATCATAGCAATCTGATGCAAAAGAGGCACTATGATAGCTTGAACGAGTACGATATGATCGAGGTGCATCTAATTTGCTGTCACACAAATCCCGCGTCAGCCATTCTCGCATAGTTTTTGCCTCCTCAATATCAGCTCTCTCATTAGCAAGTGCATCATGTAAAGCTGCAACATAAATAAAATGATATGCATCATCACATGAAACCTATAAAGCCCGAGAAGTTTCCTCATTAGGACCAACACTAGGCTATCCACCAAAAAAAGAGGCAGCAAAGTATCATACATGTCTTTGGAGATAACAGATGTCTCCTTCGTACATGAAAGTAAAGGCTGAATAGCATCTTCCACAAAAACAACATCACAACTAACCAAAATGCATTTCGTTTGTGGATGATATAGATGATAGCCTTTGCTTTCAGAACTATACCCAACAAAAATACATTTTAGTCCTTTATCCTCCAATTTTCTGTGATGTTGTTCATGCAGTAATATATATGCCAGACAACCAAAAACATGCATATGAGCAACATATGGCTTCTGACCATGCCAAGCCTCATATGGAGTGGTAGATTGCAGTGCTTTAGTGGGACATCTGTTAAGTACATATGCTGCACACATAACAACTTAAAGCCAGAAACTAAGTGGGAAAGGCTATTTCTTGACCATACATCTCGCCATCTCCATGAATGACCTGTTCTTTCGTTCAACAATGCCATTTTGTTGAGGTGTATATGGCATTGTACACTGATGTTTATCCCATGTTCAGCCAAAAATGCATTAAACTCAGAAGACATATATTTCCCCCTCGATCAAAATGGAGGGTGCCCATTTCACATGTTGATAGATTTTCAGCCAAAACCAAAAACTGTTTGAAGCACATGAACACTTTGGACTTTGCTTTCAATGGATATACCCATGCATGCTTGGAAAAATCATCAACGAAAGTCAGAAAGTAAAGATAGTTCCCAAAAGAAGGTGTCTGCATAGGACCACAAACACAAGCTACAATTTTAGAGTAGCTTGAACTGAACCATCTTTTGAAAAGGAGGAACGTCGCATTTTGCCCAAAATATAGCCTTCATAGACATGTTTTCTAGGTGCCTCAAGTTTGAGCAAAGAGGACACCATTTCAGATTTCTGTAGGCGTAGCAAACTAGCAAAATTCAGATGACCGAAGCATGCATGCCAAAGCTTTGCATCTGACATAGTTTGAGAATCATGTACTGCACATGTTGAATCATTCATAGATTTTTCATAGTCTATGAGCTTATACAACCCATGACATAAAATGCCAAAAGCAATAATCATGTTGCCATTTGATAGATCATGAACTGTACATCTGTCATCAAAAAATTTCACAACCAAGCCAATCTTGGCTAATGTAGAAACTGATAACATATCTTTCTTGATCCCTGACACAAATAAAGCACCTGACAAAGCGAAAGAACTACCATCAGTGGTAGTCAGAATGATTTTACAAACTCCCATGACAGGATAAGAGGAGTTGTTGGCACATATGATAGTATTTCTTGTAGGGGCAGGCTTGAGCGAAGTGAAGAAATTTCACTACGAGGTAATATGTTTGGTTGCCCCACTATCAAAGTACCAAACATTTGAGTCTACTGCAGACATGCAGTGTTCAGGAGAAGATGGTTAAAAACTACAAACAGCAGTAAACACCCATTCTTCATTTTGCACAAGATTAGGAGACTCTATTTTTGGTGTAGAGGCCTTTGTAGCAACCCTTCTAGCCTCTTTTTTCTTTGCCTCTTTTGCAACCAATTTTGGACAGTTCTTTATGACATGATCGTTTCGTTTATATACTTACAAAAGAATTTTTGCTTTTCTGATTTCTTTTCATCTTTGTCTTCCTTCTTCGAATGTGTAGCATTCATAGATTTCTGCTTATTAGTAGATGAGCTCCATTTACCTTTGGTCTTCTGACTAGCCAGAAAAGCTTGATCTGCAACATGCATAATGGACCCATTCTACCTAGACTGATCTTCTTGCAATAGAACAGAGACTAACTCCTCAAATGACATGGCATTTGGATTGCCTTTCATCATCAAACAAAGAGTAGAAGCAAAACTCTGATATTAATCAGGAAGACCATTCAGAATGGTCTGCACAAGTGAGCTATTTGATATAACTTCATTAGCAAAAATCAACTATTCCATCAAGTCTTTGATCTTCGTTAAAAACTTGTCCATAGAATCATCTTCATTCATATCCTCACTCTCCAATTGTTTTCGGAGGTAAGCCATACGAGCCTCATTCCTAGCCTTGTACAATGTGGTAAGTGTATCCCAAGCATCCTTAACTATTCTGCAAGAGCGAATGTGAGGAATAATGGCACATTTGACAGACAAGGCTATCAATGCATGTGCATGAGCATCTCTCCATTTCCAATGAATTTTCTCCATAGTAGGTGTAGTTGAAACCGCAACACGAATAGGAATATGAAGAATATCAACATCTTCAATGCCATCTGCATCAGCTTCAATACCTGTATTTGTAGGTGAAATAGGATGTTTTTCAACACCCTGACAATGTTCCACAATCCTTTTACAATCAATACATGTTGCATTATATAAGCCCACAATGGGTAATTAGTACCATCCAACTTATCCTCAACATCCAACATACAGAACACATCACTGCTTTCAACCATGGCCACTCACTAAAATGCCCTGATGCAAAAAAATGACTGTATCTAAAAAAGTTGAATAGAACTATCATGATCAATTTTGCTAGATCTGTAGTAGACTTTGAGATGCTTATATTGATGAATCGAAACCTATATATATCTTTGCACACAAAGACAAATAGCATGCACAAGTGCTATGATAGTGCATTTGGAGGCCAAAACAAGCTTAAATTGCAATTTTGGCACTACAAAACAAAGCGGTTTTGATCTCTTATTCACCTTGAGTATGCTCACAGAATTTCATGTGATTCTGAGACTCTGACTAGAGGGGTGTCAACGATGCCCTAGATGAAGCGGTGGCTTGCTCTGATACCAATTGTTGGAGTTAGACATGTGTAGAAGCACACGAACAACACAAGGAAGAAGAAGAAGCGTGGAGCACACCACACAATACTGAATGTATTACCACTAGAATGTACAAAGATAAGTAACTCGTTAGGGCTATAGGCATATATACAAGCCAGGGGGAAAAAACCTCCTAAAGAGGGAAAAAAGTGCCTTGGCGGTCCTAGTGTGTTCACACACATCACTACCTAAATATGTCAACAAAAGATATATACAGGTTTCGATTCGCGAGTATAAGCGTCTCGAAGTCTGCTATAGGTTTAGTTGAACTCGACAAAGTAGTTCTACTCACCTTTTTGAGATACAGTCAAATTACTACATCACGATATTTTAGTCAGTGGTCATGGCTGAAAACAATGCTGTATTCCGTATGTTGGCTATTGAAGATAAGTTGGACAATACTAGTTACCCATTGTGGGCTTATATGATGCATCATGTATTTGTTGCAAAAGGACTGTGGAACAGTGAGTAGGGTGTTGAAAAGCATCCTATTTCACTTGCAAACACAGTTGCTAAAGGTGATGCAGACGGTGTTTAAGATGACGATATCCTTCATGTTCTTGTTTGTGTTGTAGTTCCTACTGCACCTACTACAAAAAAAATTTGTTGGGATGGTAGAGATTCTCAGACACATGCATTGATAGCCTTTTCTGTCAAACATGCCATTATTCCTCACATTTGCTCTTGTAGAACAACTAAGGATGCTTGGGATACACTTACCACTTTGTACCAGACAAGGAATGATGCTCGTGTTGCTTACCTCCAAAAATAATTGGAGAGTGAGCACATGAATGAAGGTGATTCCATGTATAATTTTTTGACAAAGATCAAAGATTTGAAAAAACAACTGATTTCTGATGATGAAGTCTTGCCTATAGTTCACTTGTGTAGACTATTCTGAATGGTCTTCCCAATTCATATCAGAGTTTTGCTTCTACTCTTCGTTTGATGATGAAAGGAAATCCAAATGCCTTAACATTTGAGGATTTAGTCTTTGTTCTATTGTAGGAAGATCCGTCTAGGTAGAAGAGCTCCATTATGTGTGTTGTAGATCAAGCTTTCTTGGCTAGTGAGAAGGGCAAAGATAAATGGAGCTCTTCTACTAGTAAGGAAAAATCTGCTAATTCTGCACAATCGAAGAAGGAAGCCAAAGACGAGAAGAAAAAAGAAAAGCAAAAATTGTTTTGCAAATACTGTAAAGGAAATGATCATGTCATAAAGAGCTGTCCAAAACCGGCTGTTAAAGAGGCAAGGAAGAAATGGAGTGGTTGTTATAGAGACCTCTACACCCAAACATAGTCTCCTAATCTTGTGCAGAATGAAAAATGGGCATTTACCACTATTTGCAATTATGACCCATCTTCTCATGAATAGTATATGTCTGCAGTAGACTCAGGTGTTTGGTACTTTGATAGTGGGGCAACCAAACATATTACCTTGCAGTGGAGTTTCTTGACTTCACTCAAGCCTACCCCTATAGGGAATACTATCACATGCACCAACAACTTCTCTTATCCTGTTATGAGAGTTGGTAAGATCATTTTGAGTACTCCTGAGGGTAGTTCTTTTACATTGTTAGATGCTTTATTTGTGCTAGGGATCAAGAAGAATCTGTTATCAGTTTTAGCTTTAGCCAAGATCGGCTTGGTTGTGAAATTTGTTGATGACAGATGTACAGTTCATGATCTCTCAAATGGCAATGTCATTATTGCCTCTGGCATTCTTTGTATGGGCTATATAAGCTCACACACTATGAGAAATGTGTGAATGATTCAGCATGTGCAGTACATGATTCTCAAGCTATGTCAGATGCAAAGCTTTGGCATGCACGCTTTGGTCATCTCAATTTTGCTAGTTTGGTACACGTGCAAAAATTTGAAATGGTGTCCTCTTTGCCCAAAGTTGAGGCATGTGGTATGTGAAGACTGTATTTTGGCCAAGATGCAGTGTTCCTCCTTCCCAAAAGATAGTTCAATTCGAGAAACTAAGAAATTGCAACTTGTTCACAGTGAAGTTTGTGGTGCTATGCAGACACCCTCTTTTGAGAGCTATCTTTACTTCTTGACTTTCATCGATGATTTTTCCATGCATGCATGAGTATATCCATTGAAAGAAAAGTCCAAAGTGTTTATGTGCTTCAAAGATTTTTTGGTTTTGGCTGAAAATATGTCAGCATGTAAAATGAGCACCCTTCGTTCTAATAGAGGGAGGGAATATATGTCTGTTGAATTTAATGAATTTTTGGCTAAATGAGGGATAAACCATCAGTCTACAGTGCCGTATACACCTCCATAAAATGGAGTTGCTGAATGGAAGAACATGTCATTCATGGAGATGGCGAGGGTATGGTCAAAAGTCAAGTTTTACCACATAGTTTCTAGGTTGAGGATATCATGTGTGCAACATATGTACTTAATAGGTTTCCCACTAAAGCATTGTAGTCTATCACTCCATATGAGGCTTGGCATGGTCGCAAGCCATATGTTGCTCACCTATGTGTTTTTGGTTGTCTGGCATATGCATTAGTGCCTGAACAACAACGCATGAAATTGGATGATAAAGTAGTGAAATGTATCTTTGTTAGGTAAAGTTCTAAAAGCAAAGGCTATTGTCTATATCATCCACATACTAAACACATTCTAGTTAGCCATGATGTTGTTTTTTTGGAATATGCTATACTTCAACCATTAGTTTCATGTACTAAGGAGACATCTATTAGCTTCAAAGACATATATGACACTTTGTTGCCTCTTTTTACAGGTGGATAGTCTAGTGCTGGTCCTAATGAGGCAACTTCTTAGCCTTTAAATGTTTCATACGATGATGTAGACCATTCCATTTCTGATGCAAATTTACATGATGCACTTGTTGATGAGAGAGCTGATATTGAGGAGGAAGAAACTATGCCGAAAAGGCTAGTGCAAACTTTGTGTGACAACAAATTAGATGCACTTGTGTCATATCGCACTCGTTCAAGATCTCATAGTGCTTCCTTTGCATCAGATTGCTATGCTATGGCTGCTTCTAGTGTCTGTGATGAGAATGAGCATGTTTCATTTGTTGAAGAACAAAATTTTGAACATTGGATGGCTACTATGCAATCTAAATATGATGCTATCATGAAAAATGGTACCTATTATGTGACTTGCCTCCTAGCAAGAAGGCCATTGGAAATAAGTAGTTATACAAGCTAAAGTGTAAGCCTGATGGAATAGATGACATGCATAAGACTAGGCTTGTTGCAAAGGGTTATGCACAAGAAACAGGCATTGATGTTGATGAGACCTTTGCACCTACATGCCAAATGACTACCGTTCGTAGCATGTGTGCACTTGCAGCTCATCATGGTTGGAATGTACATCAGTTGGACATTAAAACTACATTTTTGAATGGTGACTTGCATGAAGAAATGTATGTTTTTCAGCCCTGTGGCTTTGTGCAGAAAGGGCATGAAAACCATGGTGCAGGTTGGAGAAGGCATTATATGGTTTGAAGCAAGCACTACATGTTTGGTATGAAAAGATACATGCCTATCTGATTGCACATGGTTTTGAGAACAATCCAACTGAAAGCACCTTATATGTTAAGCATGCTAATGATGTGCTTCTGATCATTGTTGTATATGTTGATGACCTGCTGCTCATTGGTCCTCATGAGAGACATATTTGCTGATTTTAAGGCTGACCTACATGCCTCATTTGAGATGTTAGATTTGGGTCATTTGCATCATTATTTGGGCATTCAATTTATGTAAGTTTATGGTGGGATAACTTTGTGTCAAACAAAATATATTGACACATTATTATAACATTTTGGCATTGAAGAGTGCAAATCTATTGCCACTCCTATGGAGACATGTTTACGATTGAGTTTTCATGATGCTGGAGATGCATTTGATGCTGTTCTCTATTAGTAGGCTATTGGATGCATGATTTACTTATGCATTACTCGGCTAGATATTCAACTTGCTATCTCATCGATGAGCAGGTTTATGCATTGCCCAGTTGTCAAGCATTGGGAGGCAGTTAAGCACATCTTTCGCTATTTGAGTGGTACCCGTCTACTTGGATTGTTTTATCCCAAGGGGAGATCACTATAGCCAGATTTACATGCTTTTTTTGACTCTCACTGGGCTGGTTGCTATGACACTCATGTGTCCACTAGTGGCTTTTGCTTCATGCTTGGTAGCTCATGTATATCTTGGTTGAGGAAGAAGGAACCTACTGTGGCTACTTTCAGTTGTGAGGCTAAATATAGGGAAGCTTTCACAATGACTGTTGAGTGTGTGTGTCTTAGACACTTTATGGCTGATTTGGGTGTTGATCAACCTTCTGCCGCCACCATCTTCACTCACAGTCAGAGTGCATTGGTAGTTGTGAGGAACCTTGTGTTCCATGCTCGCACTAAGCACATTGAGCTGCATTATCATTATGTCAGGGAGAGGTTCTCTGCTTGAGAGATCAGCTTGGCATATGTGCCCACACAGGAGAACATTGCAGGCCTTTTTAGGAAGGCTCTGTCTAGGGAGAAGTTTGAAGCTTTCTGTAAAGCATTGGACTTACTTCCTTTTGTGGATTGATTCCACATAGCTTGGCACTTCCTTATACATGAGTGCCAACTCCTTGTTCATTGCATCACTCCCAGGGATGATTTGTTAATATATTTAGGTAGTGATGTGTGTGAACACACTAGGACCACTGGGGCACTTTTCTACCTTTTTAGGAGGTTTTTTTCCCCCCTTGCTTGTATATATGCCTATTGCCCTAATGGGTTACTTATCTTTGTACATTCTTGTGGTAATACATTCAGTATTGTGTGTTGTGCTCCAAGCTTCGTCGTCTTCCTTGTGTTGTTTGCATGCTTCTGTAGACCTCAGACTCCAACAATATGTACTATTTTTCCTTTTTTGTGCAAATAAAGAAAGGACTTTTCAATTGATGAAGGGATGTTAAATTGTGGCCAAGATGGTTACAATAGAGAGAAAAACATCTTGAAATTAAGAGCTAGTTTTGAAGATCATCTAAACACAATACCTATATTTCACATTTCTAGTGTAGCTTATGAAGGCCTATTGAAAATTATGACCTTATTAAGATTTAAGATGACCAAAACGAAGAATACGACTATCAAAAAAGAACTATGATTCAAGATGGTACCAATATACTATGTCCCCATGACACCACTCTTCCTCCTTATCCCAACAACTAGAGAATTCTTCATATGCAAATAAAACTCTCCCATGTCATGCCAAATTCAATGAAGTCATGCAGCCATCGCTTGGATGATTATCTGAATGTAGCCTATATTTGTATTTCACCTTTTGAAAAGCCATCTTTGAGCTTTGTGAGCCTTATCATCTTCAACAGTTCACGATGAAGATCTTCAGCATGAAAGCAACAACATCCCCAATCTTCAAGAGCTTTGCTTGGCATTTCTCTATCTTGTTAACCAGAAACTCCTTGTGAGAGCAGATAATGTGAAAACAAGAGGAAGAGACATTAGCAATGTTAGACAGAGCTTGATTAGACATCACCTTGCCATTTTCCATGAAATATTTCTAGGACTTTATCCCAACTTTGTGACATTTGTGCTCTTTTATAGAGAATTGGAAATTGTTCCATAGGGCAAGCCAACCAATCCAAGGACATTCTTGCATATAAGGCCTATTCAGGAAAAATGGGAATTACACAGGATTTTGAGACTGTTCTTTGTGTCCCAATGTTTTACATTTTGACTCATTCAAACACTACAAAATGTTATTATCTCTTGATTGGAGTATATTAAATTGACACTTTAATATTAAGGATAATTGTATTATAAATAGGTTATGAGGGTTAGGCTCAAACTTAAGTAGTTAACATTTTAAGTAATATAAATGGGACTTGAATAATTCCCAAATTTCCAGAATAGGCCTTATATAGAAGCCAGAAAGGTTAGAAAAGTGGGCAGGGGGGGAAAATGTTCCTTGACTTTTTGCAAGGCGTTCCAAAATCTGCACATAAGAGAACTGCCTACAAGAGAGATGGGTTTGGGGGAGGCAATAATATCCCATAATTCCAGATTAGACCAAGTTGTGTAATTAGTGAGATAAAACTTCTTAATATTCCTTTTCAAGAGAGTAGCCCAGATATCATTACTAATCAAACACCTATAGATCCGTTTGCTAGCCAGATTGTTAGCCATTTTACTAGGGCACAAAATGCATGATCCCCCCAAGACTTAGGTAAGCAACAAGTATAACAAGCAACTTTATTTTTATGAACCACCCCCCTCCCAAAAGAAACCTTCTAGCCAAAGAGATAACCTGGTTCAATTGCTTTTTAGAGGGTGAGCTCTTCAAAAAAAGCAGATGCTCTGTAGAGAGTATTGTTGGGAAGCTCAACACTAGATGGAATATTTGTTGGTCAAGTGAACAATGGGCTTACATATTTAAATCTCTCTAGGCCTTTCTTGATTGTAGCAAACATTATTTTTTGCAATGGCTCATAATTCACAATGGTTTATGGATTGGCCATAGAGTCAGAAATGTTGTACTTGATGGAGGTTTGTGTACATAGTGTGGTAGTATGGAAGATGTTTGCCACCTTTTTTTTGATTGTCAGCATGGCAATAATTTTTGGCTCCCTGTGGAATGCTACTTGCAATCAAATGATCACCCCAAGCTTAACAAGTTGGATGTGATGCTCGGTTGCTACAGGAACATGGACATTCTCCTATGGAATGTTTAGAGAGGCCATACATTATGGTACATCTGGCTCAGTAGGAATAACCACATTTTTTGTAAAGGCAACAGGAATTTCCTCCCTGCTCTGCCTAAGATTATGAAAAAAGCCTCTTATGATTGTACTAAACATATCTCTCAAGCCCCCTCTGAGGAAAATGAGTTGCACAAGCTACTAGCTGATAATCATTTTACTAGGTGGAAGAGCCTCTTGCTCCCATTGTACCTTGACAAAAGATTGTCCATGATGTATTCTTTGTAACTTTGGGTGGGCACTTGCCTAATGCACAGTATGTACCTACTCTGTTGATATAATCTTCTATTTCTTTCAAAAAAGAAAAAAAAAGACTCCACGATGAACAGGAAGAGCCTAGAGGTCGTCTCATTCTCATTGCCACATCATTCACTTTGAGAAAGCTCAAGGAATTCCTTTTTTCCAAAGCTGCTACTCTTTATGAAGCTACTTCAACTCTGAGCACGCAGCTACTAATAGGGCAAGGAGGTGAACTTCTAACTTTCCATACATGCAGCTCTCTCTCTCTCTCTCTCTCTCTCTGTATTCTATACTCATTCTAGAATATAGATAGTGGTTCCCCCATTTTCATGGAACGCCTCAATTTCCATGGAGTGGAGAGCCTTGGTCTACTGGTTCCTCCACCTACATAGAAGGCCTCAATTTCCATGGAGAGTCCATCATTGGTATTGAAGAGGTCTGTCACATAAAAAGATGGTAGCATCTTGCTTTTGTCTTCTCCACTGTGTAAAGAGCTTTCGTGAATTGCAAATCATTCTCGAACCAATTACAGAAGCTTTCGTAAGGTAAAGATAAAGCTGAATACCATCTCCAGCCCCCGCGTACGCATACAGTGCTTCACAGCTATTAGCCAGAGAGAGAGAGAGAGAGAGAGAGAGAGAGAGAGAGAGAGAGAGAGAGAGCTGCTGGTTTACCTTGACGGCCTGTTGCATTCTTTCCGCCTATAAAACAGTTGTACATGAAGCTTCTGTCAGTTTATTATGCGTGTGGAAAGAGAGAGAAAGAAGGAGATCTTCAGCAAGTAGAATGTGTCGCCATGTCGTTCCAGCTTCGGCAAGCCGTAAGGCTTTGCTGCTGCAGGCTCTTCTCCTCATCAGCGCGGGTATCACTTTGTTCTGTTTCCTTCTTCTGCTCTCTCTCTCTCTCTCTCTCTCTCTCTCTCTCTCTCTCCCGCGCACAGACCCACATCAAGACATGAACATCAACTATATAGAATATTCTTCGTGAGGTCCTTTACTGTACATGCTGTTCGCGTCCTTGGATCGTCGTGGACATGATTCTCTTCTACTTGGTGCAGCTTTCTCGCGCTGTGCCCTTCTGTATTAGAAATGTATATATCTCTATTCCCATCTCATACTGAACGAATGGGCGCACATATACACGTACTCACACGAATGCACACACGAAAACATACAGACATCAATGGCCATGCTCCCATATACGAACCCATCACCGTCCAGCTCAGTTGGGTTTACGTGCGAACAACTCAAACACATCTCTCTCTCTCTCTCTCTCGTCGATAGATCGTACTAGTTTTGCCATATGTTTTATTGTTCCTCCGGAATGACTAAACATTTGCAATAAAACATATGAATGGCTAAGCGTTTGCAATAAGACGATGCAGATGAGAGGTAGAACAGATTACTTTCCACGAAGAAAGCTAATTACCTGAATCATCTTGCAGGAATGGTAGGAACATGGTGTGTGCAGGCGATAACGATAGAGACGGTCAACAAAGCAAGTGAAGTTATGTGTGTTCGATATTGGATACCGAATGAAGTAGGCGGCGGCTGCAATGAAGTAAGGATGGGGAACAAGTGGGACATACAAGTGACAGATAGATGGAAGGCAGCAACTGTTTGGGCGACCGAGGGGGGATGCGGAGGTGCCCATTGCAACACAGGCCCGCCCACAGGAGTAACCCAATTCGAGATTACAGTAGACGGAGGATGGAGCAACGATTATTACGACATATCCGCTCTTGCTGGCTTCAACCTCGGCCTAACCGTAGCTCCTACTAATCCTACTTGCGCATCTCAAATCTGTACATCACTATCCACATGCCAAGGCGTTGTTCCTGGAGGTCCTGACCGTACTAAAGCCTGTAAATATGGATCCGCTAGCTATGTCCTCACCTTCATCAAATAAGCTCCGGTTGTTGACAACCGAATGTCCTCCTGTTAACCTCTCAGCTCTTCTAATTTGTCTCTGATTTCTACTATTATAGGGCTTAACTAGCTTTTAACACATCTTTGCTGTTTCTCTTCTTTTGTTTTCTCTATCAAGACTTAGATCTTTGTTGATTGAAAGAACCAGATAAAATCATGAAATCTCGGAAAGAGAAGTGCATAGCTTCCAAATAGTTTTCTTACACAGAGAGAAGTTTTCAACCTGTGTCCTATTGATACAAGTTCATGAAAGCTAGCATATGCTGATTTCTTCAAGCAAGCTGGTCAACATGCCTCTTTGTCGGGCAGGATTGATTTCTTTAGCGAAGGATGATGAATTCCTTTGGAGTCCTGTTTCAGATTATCGTTGAATAAAGATGCGCACATAAAAATGAACGAAACTTAAGTAAGCCTTGATGGCTTTTGCATGGGTTCTGGTACTGATAATGAGAAAACACTCTCATTGAATAGAAGTGGAAACATAAGTAGGCAAAAAACCTAGAAGAAACTTGGAGTTTTTGTCACTTTTCCATAGCATGCCAAGATCGATCATAAGTGAACATCAAGATGAAGAAAATTAAACCAGAATAATTGATGAGCAGACAGCATTAATAGTTGATTAAAGAGCAAGGATGATAAGAGATTGAGGACAATGCAAGTGCTCAAAGAATCCAATTGCATTCAAGATGCCAATGCAGAAATAGTGCAACAGATTGCAGAAAAATAGAGGTAAGATCTAGTAGCTATACACTATGTATGAAATCATGGGTTATACACACACATACACTGTACCATTCACATTGTCTTGGGATTCCATTGAAGGGCACATAATTCCACTCCCCATATCTAGATAAAGCAATATTATACTAATGTTTTATGGGTTCGGTACAATGAGAAGGGAGGGATTCAATACTATTTGTGTAAGACAAAAGCAAGTTGTAGGCTAAGATATTGAAAAATAGTAAAAATGGGAAACGCAAACGAAAAGTAGACATTTGGAAGGATTGAGACCATCTCATTTGGGGCAACAATGGAAAATGAGGACAACAAGTACACACTCTCATTTTCTGAAAAATGCTAAATCTGAGAAATTTATGTAATGAATGTGAGCTCTCGGCTAGGTTTCTACAGAGATTTATTATAGGTTTTAAATATCTAAATTAGGTCTGAGAGGAGACTTAATATACACAAACTAAAAATGTTTTCGAAATTGTATCCCAAAATATGAAGACATTTATCATGAATTGACACATAACCATAAGGACTTCTAATTGAAAATTTAGGCTCGACATAAGAATTCATTTCAGGAATTCTCTATAAGGATTGTTTTGTAGCAATTTATGCATGCACCAGAAATCATAAATGAACATACAGATATTACAGAAATCTGATAAAGAAGTGTGATGATCTTCTTTTAGCACCCATGGCTACGAATTTACCTATTCAAATTAAGTTTAAGGTTATAAATCATTTTCACCTATTTGCTGGTATGGTTCTCTTTTTAACATTCATATTGTCTCCTCAACATTATTAGTTCTCCGGGTTCAGCCTCTGTAATTTCTAGTGTCGCATATTGATCGTTTATTATGATATCAGTTTGAATGTACATAAGGTCCTTATGATAATTTCATTGAGGTATGTTATTTCGTCCTATGAGGCATGTTTTTGAAGTTGTTAATCCATCTTCAGCACTCATATCCCAGCTATCTTGTCCTCTGGATTAAAAAAGAAGTAAGATACTTCAAATGTCTATCCGAGGACATTGGTGGTCACATAGATGAGAACCGCACAAGAAAGATTAAGAGGATGTGATATATTGCACTGTTATGATTACCAATTAGTCGACATTAGTTATGCTGAATTCGCTCTCTTAATTACAGAAGGCTGGAAGAGGTGTTTAAAATAAAAGTTATAAGATCACATTGAGTGCTCAAAGAGTGCTTGTGCTATCTTTAGTTGATATGCACCAACATCCTATGCTACAAAGAGTGCTTGTGCTATCTTTACTTGATATGCACCAACATCCTATGCCACAAGTCACAATCGGTCTAGATACTTAGATAGGAATATATGTGCAATCACATATTCATCATGGTATAACATCCATCTTACACCTCTCGGTTAATGTCTACTGGAAATTCATAAGATCATAAACACATTTCATGTATAGATTTTTATAGTAGGATGTGAATCTTCATACTAGGATTGTGAGGAGAGCTAAATATTGTGTGAAACGATATGAAGACATATAATATGACTAATAAAAAACTAACCATAGCAATTCTAATTGAAAATCTAGCTTTAACACAATGTTACATATAGTCATGATCAATGGAAAAAGCTATTTTGATGTCAAAATTGTGCAATGATGGAAATTGTAATTGCTTCTTCATGATCAATGGAAAAAGCTATTTTGATGTCAAAATTGTGCGATGATGGAAATCGTAATTCAGAAGCAATTAATATGTGAGAAAATGTATAACTAGGATTTTGGTATCTTCAATTGTGTAACTTCTAACTATATTTTTTTGTAAAGCTTGGCACTAGAGGGGGCTTCATAAAATAAAACATCTCTCTTTTTTTTGAAGACTTTTGAAGACTTTTGAGATAATTTGGAATGAGATATATCTTCTTCGAAATTCATATTCAAGATTGTACATTTGGCAAAATATTGCGCGTCCATCAAGCAAGAGGCAGACGTCTGGGCGTGAAGAAGGTGAAGCGGCGATGGCGGGCCCTCTCTGAAGGCGTAGCTGCTGTGGCAGACTTCTGCAGACTTCTGTCCATTGGGACGGTTGCCTGCACATAATCAATTAGAGAAGGAAAAAGCGAAGAACTTGGAAGCGGCGATGGCGGGCTGAGGCAGACGCCTGGGCGTGAAGAAGGTGAAGCGGCGATGGCGGGCCCTCTCTGAAGGCGTAGCTGCTGTGGCAGACTTCTGTCCATTGGGACGGTTGCCTGCACCTGGGCGATCGACTGGGGCTCCCGCCTACGATCGATCGTGGAGCGTCCATCGTCGCGACTGACGGTCGACTGACGAGCGACGATCGATCGTGGAGCGTCCATCGTCGCGACTGACGGTCGACCGGGCGACTGACGATCGACAGGGCTTCCGCCGACGATCGACTGGTGCTTCCGCCGACGATCGACTGGACACTGACGATCGACTGGGAACCAGATTTTGACCAGGCCAGTTGAGCGTCCATCGTCGCGATCGACTGGGAACTGGGACAGGCGACTGACGATCGACAGGGAAATTGTCCGGTCCAGTTCTCTTAGTTGGCCAACCGACTGACGGCCTCCTGCGCGCGCACTCCGAGCCAATCGAGTAGTTTGTCATTTAAAAGAATGTCGTCTTCATGGGTACTACCTACCACTCAAGGAGTCCAGCTTCAGAGTAAACTGCCCAGCCTTTTTCATTCTTTTTAAAAGAAAGAAAAGGAGAGGGATAGCCCTTCGAAAAAAAAAAAAAAAAAGAGAAGAAGAAAAAAAAAAAAAAAAAAAAAAAGAAGAAGAAGAGAAAAAAGAAGAAAAAGAGAAAAAAAAAAAAGAGAGAGAAAAAGAAAGAAAAAAGAGAGAAGAAAAAAAAAAAAAAAAAGAAAGAGAAAATAAAAAAGGGAAAAAGAAAAGAAGAAAAAAGAAAAAGAGTAAAGTTTCGAGGGAGAAGTGTGCCACTATCGGCCTTCTCTTGATCCTTGTCCTTGTCTTCCCGCTAGTTGTGATCTCTCAATGCAATTGTAAATTCAGGGTGTGTGCTGGTTCCTTTTGGCCATGGATGTGGCTTCATCCTCTCTCGTCAAAAGTAATCGGGCCCCTCCCCCTTGGGAATCCGGTAGCCTGGCCGCTCTGCTGGAGGGGGGGTCGTGTGCCGCCCCTGGGGCATCCGAAAGTTTTGAATCCCCCATTGTTTCCCTCAGTAGACCCGCAGTTCTGTCGGCTCAAGAGGAGCTCAAGAAAGTTTGCCTCGTCGGCCAAGTGTTTGGCCCTAGGCCACCGCTCGAAACTGTGCGACAATGGCTTCGAAAAGAGTGGTTCCCTCGAGGACTAATTGTTAGCAAATGCCAGTTCTTACCAGCGAACCACTTGCTGCTGGTCTTTGAAAATGAAGAGATGGCGTTCCAAGCCCTTAGCGTTGGCACCTGGCAGTTCGGTCGGGCGACCCTGTGCCTTTTCAGATGGTCCCCGGACTTTACTCCCGACAAATCGAAGGCGCTTCGGTACCCTCTTTGGGTTGAGCTCCCTAACCTTCCTTACTTCTTGTACAACTTCGTGTGGGACATTGTCTCTCCTATCGGCAAGCCGCTGGCTTCACGCGAAGACGTTGGTGGTCTCATCTATGAAGGTGCAAGACACTCGTTCAATGCTCGGTGGCACCCACAAATCTGCGTCGAGGCCGACCTCAGTTCGCCGCTCCCATCAATGATCAAAGTGGACATGGGCGAAGGTGATGTTTGGGAGCAGAATATCACCTACAAAAACCTCCCCAACGCGTGCTTTCGTTGTGGTCAGCAAGGTCACAGGATTAAAGACTGCCCTCTCAGGCAAAAAAACAAGCGCTCGCAAGAAGCCTCCAAAACTGCTCATGTCAACAATGGCGATTTGACCCACCCGACCAAGGACGGGGATGACAAGGGCCTCCTCAAGCCACAAGCTGATGCGGATGGCTTTACTGAAGTTAGAAGAAGAAGGAAAAGAAGTCCGCGGGCCAACGGTGAGAGAAACAACCTGCCGCTTACCCCCAACAGCAACTTGTATTGCAATCTTGGAAAGGAGATCAACGAGCTTGACTACCCAGGTGGGAATCCACTCATGGAAGATACATACGACAATGCCATAGAGATCCCCGACAACAAAGAAACCCCCCAGGAGGGTTATACTACAAGCAAAGAAGATGGATTCACCACTAGTAATGAAGACAACATGGATAGTGAAAGCTCCATCATTGGATCCACGATCCCGGAGATGGTGCCGAGCACGAGGCCCAGTTCCCCCCAGCAAGGTGTATCCCGCAAAGGAAAACAGCCTATGGAGCTACCCTGGAAAAGCCCCTACAAGAACCGACTTCTAAGTCGGGATCAGATACCAGCGAAAAAGAAAGATGAAGCCAAGAGAAGAAAGGACAAGGCTCCCTCCCGCAAAGAGGGATCAATACAAAAATGATTGTCATCTCGCTTAATGCTAGGGGGCTAACTGACCCCTCAAGAGCGGCCATCATTGGTCAATGGCTCCGCGACACTAGCTTAAAACCAGACATTATATGCATTCAAGAGATCAAAATTGACGGAGAAGACCTTCTGAAACGGCTCAGACAGGTTTCCTCGGCCCATGTGTGGATCCCAACAAAGCACCAGCGGGGGTCCGGTGGAACGGCCATCGGTGTTAAACAACCCTGGCTTGAAAAGCTCGAGAACTCCATTGAAGACGTAAATCACCGCTGGATTGCGGTTTCTTTTGGTGCTCCCCTCTGTGTTACTATGGTTTCTCTGTACGCCCCTAACGGGGATTTGGAGAGGCTGAACACTTGGACTTCTCTTGACTCGCTTCCCCACAACGTGCTTATTTGTGGCGACTTTAACATGGTGGAGGACCCTATGGACAGATGGATGGGCAAGGGCAGGGTCATTGACAGTCGGGAGAAAGAAACGTGGGACTTGACCAAACTCCACCTGGATCTGGTCGAATTTAAAGACTCGAATGGCTTTTCCTGGTCGAATCTCCAAGCGGGCGAGGATCTGAGGAAAGCTAGACTTGATAGATGCTACATCTCTCAGAGCTTTGCTCATCTGTGGGGCCACCCTTCCATCACGCAACGTACTGACCTCACCATCTCTGATCACTACCCGATTGTTATCACTTTCCAACCTTCCTACGGGACCCACAAGGCTCCGTGGTTCCATGCCAACGCCTCCACCTTCTCTCTCCCCTCCGTCCATCAAGAGATTGCCGATGTGTGGAAGGTCGCGTTCGCCTCTGGCTTGGCCCCAGCCAAGTGCTGGAGAAGTGCGGTCGACAAGTCTCGCAAGATCATGATCAGAACTAAGAAGATGCTCGAGACCGTGCGGCGGGCTCGTAGGGAAGCGCTGTACCACAGACTCTGGCGACTCGAGGAGGAAGTGAACAAAGGAAAACACCAAGCCCAGAAAGGCCTCCGAAGAATCAGAGCAGCGTTGAGATACGAGGAAGAAATTCAAAGGAAAAACTTGCAAATCTTCTTCAAGGAGTGGTGGGCTGGAAAAGCTGACAAACCCACCAAAGAGATGTGCAGTATCCTCAAAAGGAAACACAACAGAGAGACGATTCCCCTACTGCTAGACCCACATGGCAATGTATGCAACTCGGAAGAGGATAACTTTGGCATCATCGAAGGGCACTTCACGAGACTCCTGGGAACCTCGAACCCCCTCTCCCACCATAGAAGGGACTGCATGGCTGCCATTTCTAGGGTCTCCCCCCGGAATATACCACCCAACCTCCACTCCCTGCTCCATGCCCCGATCTCTGAATCAGAAATCATTGAGGTCATTGATGCCCTCCCTCTCGGTAAAAGCCCGGGACCCGATGGACTCACTAACGAGTTTTTTAAATCCTTCAAGCTGGTGGTCGCCACCCCTCTGCGGATGGTCTGGCAAGAAGCGCTAAATTTTGGTGCTCTTCCTTCTTGTATAAATAATGGAATTATCAAGCTGGTTCACAAGAAGGGGGAAAAAAATAGAATCGAGAACTGGCGGCCAATTACGATGCTACAAACAGGATACAAGATTGTCGCCAAAGTCATTGCCAACAGACTTGCGTGCCATCTGAGATCTTGGCTTAGTGAGGACCAAAAAGGTTTCATCAAAGGCAGGTCCATCCTGGAAACTATTATGGATATTTGGGAAGGTATTCAATTTGCAAACGAGTCTAATCAAGATGTGGTCTTCCTCAAGATCGACTTTGACAAAGCCTACGATAGACTAGAATGGGACTATATTCTGCAGTCGCTCCAAGACCTCGGATGTAGTCAGAAATTCACCAAGATGATCGCGACCCTTCTCGGCAACGCAACGACCCAAATTAACGTAAACGGCAAACTTTCAAAGGCGATCCATCTTAAAAGATCTATTAGACAAGGGTGCCCTCTTGCCCCCCTTCTCTTTGCCATCGCCACTGAGGGGCTGAGCAGACTTGTGGCTCACCATGTGGAGGCTGGCAATATCAAAGGCCTCCAACTACCGCACGACCACAGTCAATTCATCATGAGACTTTTTGCTGATGATATGAACGCGTTCGTTCACAATGACAATACCAGCCTGGAGACTTTCTGGAAGTGTCTTGATACCTTTTGTGAGGCCTCTGGATCCAAAATCAACCACAATAAGACCGCCTTTAGGGCCATCGTGGGACATCAACCTGGCCTTCTCATTGATCACGGCTGTCAAATCATTCCGCAGGGCCAAATCTTTCGGCTGCTTGGAATCCCCTTGGGATTTGGTGTCTCTATGGAGCAGCGATGGAATTGGGTGCTGGCCAAACTTGAAAACAAGCTCAATTACTGGAGAGGCATGCAAATCAATCTCGCTGGACGGGCGATGGTTATCAACACGTTCCTCCTCTCGTCTACCATCTATTTCATTTCCTGCTGGAGACCGAATGAGCAAGGCCTGTCCAAATTGAATGGCATCTGTAGAAACTTTCTTTGGACAGGTGATCATAACAGAAGGGGGGTCCCTAAAATCAAATGGGCCATCTGCACCAGCCCTAGAGATAGCGGGGGGCTTGGCATCCTGGACATTGGGTGTATGGCTAACAAACTGGCAGCCAAATGGATGATTAAAGCTTGGTGCAATAGGGAGGCCTCGTGGGCCAAACTGATCTTCAGAAACAAAAATGAGTTGGCCCTCACGGGGTCCCCGAACTGGAAGAACCTCGACATCATGACCTTGCTATTCTCCCCGATACCTGTCTTCCCGAAAGGCTCCAATCTCGTTTGCTCTCTTTGGAAGGGCTGGAATAAAGTCAAAAGCTTCACAAGAATTAGTGAGGACTGGAAGTGGGCGGCCGGAATCAGACAAAACGACTCTATCTGGTTTCCGATTCATGGCATCCGGAGTGTGGAATCTTGGAACATTCAAAATGCCAAGAAGTTATGGAACAAGGGATTCAAAAAATGGAAACACCTCTGGAAACATGACACCAACAGTTGGATCAACTTCGAGGATATCGACCCTCGCAGAAACATCTCCTACGAAGAATGGAACACCTTGCAAAGCAGATGCCTCGCTTGGGATCGTCACAAAACCCGCCTTCTCATGGGACATGATGCTCCGAACGCGCGTGGTCTCAAATGGCACAATGGAAATAGTCTACTCAAAATCCCGTACATCAAAGAAACGACTGACCTCCAGATCAGCCTTAACAAGAAGTGGTGCCTGTCTTGGACGCGGCTTCGGTGGGACATGAAATTCATGGGTATCTGGCACCCACTGATAGAGATTAAGAAGTCGGTCCTCTTATGGCAAATTCTTCATCGAGGAATTTGGACTAACCATAAGGCTAGCAAAATTTGTGGGATCCCTCCGTGGTGCAAACGTTGCCACCGCGCAATCGAAGATGTCCCACACATCTTCCTTACTTGCCCCAACTCCTACAAAATCTGGCAGATGGTTGGACTGAAAATCAGAGTCCAGAAACAGCTTAGTTGGAAACAAGTCCTTTTGGGTGAAGCGATTGGGTGCTCTGCGGCTCTCTGGAACGCAATCAGAGGGGAAGTCCTGTGGAAAATTTGGCGGGAGCGGTGTGCTCTCAACTTCGGTGACTCCCCCAGGGAGTGGTCGATTGAAAAATCCCTCTTCCTCCTTGGCAAAAGGATTGCCAACAGTAAGAATTCCCCCCCCTTCAGGCATCATCAAGTCCTCCTTTTGATCAACAACAAGCTCAAACCCAAGTGGGTCCCGCATGAGGGCGACGAGAGGGTGATCAACCTTCTTTGTAATGCAACCTAGGAATCAACCAAGCTTCCCCTGCTTTGTGGGATTTGGGGGGTCCCGTGGGCACTAGTCCCCTTCTTTTGTACCTTTGTTTCTTAATTTAATTCAAGTCCGGGAGAGTAGGCTATTGCCGAACTTCCTTTATATAAAAAATATTGCGCGTCTTTGGTCTAGCTTTGGTATCCTTTGATTCTATGTTCCGTGCCTCTGGTACTCTGAGCCATCTCGATAGCCAGACAGTTCAGTGTTGCACAATTTCATTAGCTATGATACTCCATCGATTCGACCCCTCAGATCAGCGGCACTTTCAATTCAGTCTTGCCCAACTACATGTCCATTCTACGAATTCAGTAATAACTTAAATTTCCAATTTATTCCCATGGTAGCTCGCATTGTCCATGGCATTAACTACAACTGGAATTCACACCACTTACCTTATGTCTCGACCTCCAACGCCCTTTTTGGAGTACGCATCTCATATTTTTGTATCCTCCACCCATGCAAAAATGATAGTCCTGAACAACAAGGTGCAACAATCATAGTACAACATGATGGAGTAATGAAGGAGGATATTGGAGTGCAACGGTGGGCAAAGAAAGAGCAACACACTATATAAAGCGCTGATGGGCAACCAAGAATATATCATAAGATATACCATATACCATATGTCATACATCATAGATGCATGCATAGAGAAGAGAGGAGCCAAAGACAAGCAATAGATTACACATATAGTTTTGTGTGTATGCAGCTACATGCAAGTAGGCAGTGAGCATAGAAGACTTAGATGTGTATAGAGCAGAGAATGCAAAGGAGCAAGAGTTGGAAGAGGATCACACAATATCTGCTGAAGTTGAACCAGGTATCAGTAGAGTTCAAGCTCAAATAAAAAATGGGAAGCAATTGTCCCATAAAAGTCATAGCAAGGAAGAATGACAGTAGATGCAAGGGAGTAGTTTGAAGTTCAAAGGTGAGTCTTACAAGGAAGGTTGTGGTGTAGAAGTGGAAGATAGCAAGTGCCCTATGGTGATTAATGAGTGTTGTCTAAGAAAGGCAAAAGTTGAGCATTCAAGAAGTGAAGAATACTTAGAGGAGAGCATGAAAATTGACTAGGTTTTGAGCATCAACATTGGAAAGAAGAAGGAAGTTTTTGGATCGTGATCTTTGCCTCTAGAAGTTGCAATGGTCAAGGCTCCAAATGCTTTGTATGTCGGGTACTAGTTCATCACCACCAAACTACATGGTATCAAGGATTGGCAAGGTGGTGACTCTGCAAAAGGGCAATATTGTGGGAGATTGTTCAAATGACCAAGCATTAAGTCTATGTTGCTCAAGGTCTTCTTCTTTTGTATCAAAACCTCTCTCTTCCTCCTCACTTGGTGTCTCATGTTGTAAGATTTGGGCGAAGCTATTGGGAAAGATTAGATCTTCATGGGAGTGTGCACCTAAAGAACCTCTAGGGTTGAAGGAAAGTATTTATTTGTGACATCACATCTACCTTGGGTTTAAATAGCTATATCATTCCATTATACTCTATGTGTGAAAGCATTCTATGGAGTTGTAAGCAAGAGCGAGTGGTTTGGCACTCTGAATTTGTGGATCCCATAAAGATTCAACATTGCCTGACAATTGAGGAGATATAAGAATTGAAATCTGTTCACAAAGATTTTGAACCCTATCTATTCCCTCCTTGTATGAATCTATTCAATTTTTGTTGGTTCCACATCGATCATTATCAAAAAGTAGTGCAAAAATAAGAGCTGAAGTGCATGATGATTATGCTTAGTTTAGGTTTTGTTTTGGTCTTTCTTCATATTCTAATGTTGATCAGGTTTACCAATCCCTTGTTGAGTATGAAAGGACCAACAAAATTGCATTGGCTTGTATAATTGTAGACTGAGGTGTACAATTTTAGCATGCTTGGTGGGACCAAGGGCTTGGTAACATGCTCATCTAGAAGCATCTAGCCCGTTTTATGACCAGAACTTGTTCATGACCTACATCTCTTAGTCCAAAATGTAGCATCATTGTCTGTGGAAACTCTAGAGGGAAGCATGGACTCTTAAAAGAAGCATAGGTGGCTCATGGGGACTTAGCTTCACTTCTTTCTCATATCAATGTTGATTTTTGCATCTTTAAAGGAGCCTCAATAGAAGACCCTAACGACCATGTTAGGTGTTTCCTTGAAAAATGCAAGAGCCATGGATTGGAAGGGCGTACGAATGCCTTTATGGCATTGTCTCTAGCAACTCTAGATGGGTTGGTTGATAAATGGTTCAATCAATACAAAAAGGACCTATGATGTGGCACGTCATTAATAATAAATTTTCCTTTGTGTTTGGAATGGGAAATGCGATTGAAAAAATGCTCTTGAGAATTGACTCTTAAAAAAGGGGGAATCTTTCTCAGAATAAATGATAAGAACCAAGGCATTAGTGGCAAAGCTACCACCTACTCTAGGCAATTTCTTGATTAAAAAATGGTTAGTAAAAGCACCTTCATTGAGCACAAGACATAAACTCTAGGATTTGTTATCCCCGAGTGCCCCATGAGAAGACTTCATGACTATGGTCACAAGGATCGAGTAGGCCCGAGTGCAATGACTTTGTGTCTAGTGTCGAGTGATAGAATGATACCCCAGTGCAACAACAATTCATGAATGCCTAAGACGACACTATAGCCAAACTCAGAAGGGAAATGGAAGAATTGAGAGAACAAGAGAGAAAGGTGAGCCTTTGGTCACTATGATTTGTCATCAACAAGGGCACACACAGGCCGAATGCCCCACCAAAAAGGTCTACCACTTGTGTAGGAAGTGAGAACATGAAGCCAGTAGCTAATACTACTTGAAGGGGATGATGGAACCACAACCACTTACATATTGGGGGAAACCACCTATGCCATCACAGGTTATGGTTCGTATGACTCAACCAATGGGAGTGGTACCAATAATTCTCCTTGGTAATATTCTTAAATGTTCATTTTTTTATTCTTTCCCCTCTAATGCTACCATGTAGAGTAATCTAGGTGATGAGGCATTGGCATTTAGGAATCTTCTATGATTGCCCATAGTGTGCTATAGATGTGAAGAATATGGTCACGTACAAGCTCATTGCCTTCTGCCAAAAAATGCACCAGCTTTCTCAAACTATCCAGAGTCGAGAGATCACTATACAAAGGACTACCCAAGACATGCTAATGTGGATCAAAATCAAGTAAATAACACCTTTCACATCTTGATAGAATGCCTTCAAGCTCCATGCACATCACTACGGTCACGAAGGACCAATGTAATGCAATTAAGAGGGTACATACTAGGGCTAAAAGAGCATTGAGAAAAAAAAACGAGGCAGTAAAAAATAGGAGTAATAGCTAGTGACAGAGAAATGTTCTTGATGCAGCAACTAATCTAGAAAAAATTGCTCCAATGCACTGGTAGAGGAGAGAAGAGTCAAGCAATAGACATAAACCTAACTTGGATAAAGAATTAGCCAAAGCAAAAAAGGCACTTGCTAGGGAAAAAATACCTCTTTCTCGAGTAGAAAAGGAACTGTCGACAAATCCTAAACTAGAAGTTGGAAGACCAAATATCCTAGTATTGAACTCGATGATAGAACACTGAAGGATCAAGAAGAGGAACATGAGAAGGAGAGAATGATAGAGGATGTCTTTTGGACAAGACAACAAGAGTTAAAGGACGTGATCCTCAAGCTCATCATAAGTATACCGAGAACCCCTTTTTTGGTAAGTCTAATTCTAAAGAACATATAATAGGAAAGTCTGTATGAATTGTTGCATATGGATGCTTGCTTTTGAAGTGAGATTCTAGGCATTGTTGTATCACTAGGAGCACTAGATAAGGTGGATAGTTGTTTGGCTGATTGCTTCATAACATAAGACTCATTGATTGACTATTGGAGTCCTCAAGTAGGAGTCAAGATAGTTGGCTATGAAATCTTGGGAGTCATAATTGATGGTGGTGAGGTATCAATTGAATACCAAAATAATCGATGAAGATGCTAGGACTCTGACCATCTAGAGAGGTAGTTCATAGTTACCATGGCAGGCCAAAGTAGGGCAAAACCTATTGGAATAGTGAAAAGGGTGGAACTTGTTGGTGCATTGTCTTCATATTTTTCTTCCAACACAAGGGCTAGAAAGAACCAATTGTGGATTGAGTACCACTCAAAGGAAGCAACCCAAGCAAGGCATCTCAGAGTATGTGACCAAAGTCAAGGACGTGGCTGACCAATTGGCAAGCATAGGTGAGGAGATTGAAGAGGAGCAAATTGTGAGACAAGTGATCAATGGTATTAAAGAAAAGGACAAATGGGAGAGCTTCACAACTACCATGGACTTGTACATGGACATGCAGATTCCAGATCTTACCACACTCATGGGGCAACTCTTTAACCATGAAGCCAAGCTCAACAAGAATAGAAATTCATCAAGAGATAATAGCTCTTCTGCTCTATACACAGATAAAGTCAAATCTAAAGAGAAAGGGAAAAGCAAGAAGATTGAGGATGAAGGTACAACCTCGCAAGCCAACTATGCAGGGAGAGGTACAAACTCAAGATGTAGGGGCAGAGGAGGTAAGCAAGGTAGGGGGAGACCTTTCAACTCTTCCCCATGTAATATTTGTGATTTGTCAAATCATACTATAGATGAGTCTTACAAGAACTTCAAGAATCAGAGAGGTAGAGGTTTCCCAAGATGTGGATATACACAATCAAGAGGAAGATTCAACCATCATCAAGGCTACAATAACAACTACACCAACAATTACAATAACAACTACCAAGGAGGCTACAAGTCAAGGAAAGACGACAACAATTATACAGAGGAACAAGAGGATTCCCTTCTGATTATGAATCCCCAACATGGATTCAAGAGAATTGCCAAATGAGAAAAGACAGGTAGATTATTCACTTTTGAACTTGAAGATACAAGGAATATTGCACTTTATAGTTACAAAGATCAAACATTATCAGAGCTTGAAACTTGGCATAAGAGATTAGGGCATATTGGTGAGAGAACTTTAAAGCAAATATGTAGAGATCAATGTGTGCTTGGGATACCCAATGTATCCAAGCAACACATGATCTATAAATGTGGTGCTTGTTAGTTTGGAAAGTCTCAGAGGTTACCCTTCTCAAAGAAAGGCTACATGCATGAGGACTACTTAGAGCTTGTCCATACAGATGTATGGGGACCAAGTAAGGATCCCTCAATTTTTGGAACAAGGTATTATGTATCTTTCATTGATGATTTTAGTAGGTGGACTATCTTATATTTCATGAAGCACAAAGATTAAGTATTTAGTTGCTTTAAGAAGTATCTTGCACTTGTTGAAAACCAAATAGGAAGAAGCCTAAAGAGGCTAAGGTCAGATGGAGGAGGTGAGTACTTCTCAAATGAGTTTGATACATTCTTGCAGGATAGAGGAATCAAAAGAGAAATTACAACAAGGTATACCCCTGAGCAAAATGGGGTGGTAGAAAGGAGAAATAGACTAATTGTTGAAATAGCTAGGTCAATGCTAAATGAGAAAAAATTACCTAATTATTTATGGGTAGAAAGTGTATCTTCTGCTACTTATCTTGTTAACAGGTTGCCATCAAAATCTCTTGATGGGATGACCCCATATGAAGCATGGCATGGCAAAAGACCTTCACTTGATCATTGCAGGATCTTTGGATGTGTTTCTTATGTGCATATACCATCTCAAATCAGAGGTAAACTAGACCCTAAGGCAGAGAAGTGCATCTTCATAGGGTATGACTTGAATCAGAAAGGATACATGTTTTACAATCCTTCCAACAAAGGATTTATGGTCAGTAGAGATGTTGTCTTTGATGAGAATGACTCTTGGTTTGAAAGTGAATGCAGGAAAGTAAAATTGCCTTATGACTTGGAAGATGATTTTTCAAACCTCACCAAGGAGGCGCCAAAACAGATTGAAGACATCAACTCAGATGATGAGGACATCATCAACCTAGAAGACTTCAAGGCATGGAAGTCCAAAGGCAAAGTCAAGATGAAGAAGTTGGAAGATATACATGAATCATCCAACCAAGCAATCAGAAGATCACAAAGGGAAAGCAGGAAGACAATCAGATATGGGTATGAAACTTCTTTAGTTACTAAGCATTCTATTTTGCTTGCAAAGGATTTGTCATTTGAAGAGCCATCATCATATGAAGAGGCAAAGACCAAGACAAAATGGAAGGAAGCTATGGATGAAAAAATTAAAGCACTCAAGGAGAATGATACTTGGGAGCTAGTGCCAAAGGAGTCTATGAAGGTAATTGGTTCTAGATGGATTTACAAGATCAAGAGAAATTCTGATGGATGAATAAGCAGGTACAAGGCTAGACTTGTGGCTAAGGGTTTTGCACAAACCCACAGAGTTGATTATGAAGAATCCTTCTCACTTGTGGCCAAAATGCCAACCATCAGGGTATTGGTAAGTGTGGTTGCATCAAAGAATTGGAACATGTACCAATTGGATGTAAAAAATGCATTTCTAAATGGCAGGATTTCAGAGGAGGTGTACATGTCTCAACCTCCTGGCTATGAGGACCCAAGCAAGGTAACATATGTGTATAAAATGAACAAAGCTCTTTTTGGATTAAAGTAGGCACCTAGGGCATGGAACCATAGGTTGACTACATACCTCCACGATCAAGGATTCATCATGAGTAAAGTAGTTACTTCTCCGTTTGTCAAAAGAAGTAATTCAGAGGTAATATACCTACATGTGTATGTTGATGATATCATAATGACAGGTAATGATGCCAATGGCATCAAGCAGATCAAGAATTAAATGATGCAAAAGTTCAAAATCAGTGATCTAGGGTCACTAAAGTTTTTTCTTGGACTTGAGATAGTTTATACTAACTCTGGCATCTACATTACTCAAAGAAAGTATGTACAACATATGTTAAAGAAATTTCAATTGCAGGATGCCAAGGTAGCAAGCACTCCTATGGAAGTGAACCAAAAATTAAGTGCTCATGAAGGTGATATGCTTGAAAATATTGCAGGATATCAAAGCATAGTGGGAAGCCTAAATTATGATACATTAACAAGGATTGATATTGCTTATGGAGAGAGTGTATTAAGCCAATTTATGCAAAAAACTAGAGCATCTCACTTAGAAGCTGCCAAGAGGATTTTGAAGTACCTTAAGGGCACTCAAAATCAAGGATTATACTTTCCTTATACTTCAAATTTGGAAATCAAGATATACACAGATGCAGATTGGGCAGGTTGCAAAGATGATAGAAGGAGTACCTCAGGTTATCTATCTTTTGCAGGTGACAAGCCTATATCATGGTCTTCCAAGAAGCAACCTACTGTTGCTTTATCTTCAACACAGGCAGAATAAAGAGGATTGGCCAATGCTACTGAGGAGGCCATATGGATCATATTGCTATATGTAGATTTATGATTGCATACTATATCTCCAATGATTTTTGGAGATAATACGAGTTCCTTACACTTGCATCAAATCCTATTTATCATGCTAGGACCAAGCATATGGAGGTCTACTATCATTATGTGAGAGAGAAGCTATTGAGCAAGGAAATTCAGTTGGCATATGTATCAACTAATATGCAATGTGCATACTTATTGACCAAAGCACTTGATGTTACTAAACTTTGCAGGTTTAAATCTATGATTGGATTGCAGAACATTAAAGAAGATTGATGAAGACGATCAAACCAAGATGTTTGGCTTGAGGGGGAGTTGTTGGTGCAAGAGCCAAGCCTACACACTTGGCTAGGCATGAGAAGACTTCATACAAAATTAATTGAAGACCCATGAGAACCATTGCTATGGATTCTTTACCTTTTATCATTTGTAAACGTCTATTTGACTTGAAGGAATATCTGTAAAAGCCACTAAACTCGTGGAGTTAGATGGATAGGAAAGATACGAGTTTCTTAGAGATAATATCTCCTAGACTAGTGGATCAATTTTTAGTGAGAGCCAAAGTTGAAATCAAAACAAATTTTGAATGAAGCATCTATAAAAGATGAATGAAAAATCTCACGTGTAGAGAGGACTCCAATTCCGAGCTTTTTAGTTGATCATATTGGAAGAGAGTGAGGCTCACTCCATAGCCTACACTTTTCATCATCATTGGGCATTCATATAATACAATATATAATTGCTTACATCTATTGATCTCTCTATCATAGTCACTCAGAACAATCACTTTATATTGATCATATCTTAGTCATTTCACTACCATTTTCAATGTTCTATGGCTTATTGGAATCATCTCTATGTCTAGTACATGCTGACAAAGTTTGAAGACATCGCATTTGGTGGATTGGGAGAAAAGCTCATCGAAGTGGTCACTGGTCATTCTCTACAGAGGTCCTAAAAAATCGGGAGTAAAGCTACACTTGCTAAATTGATTGCTCTATGTATAGTCAATCATTTTAAATGATTCTACTTGGAATCATTAGCTCTTAAAGCTAGTTTAATATCTCCAAAAGGAATTTTTTTAATTCCTACTGTACTGGAAGCACTGAGCTTAACAAGCAGCAGGTATGTGAACCAAAATAGAAGGTTTTTCATTGGATTGTGAAGTGGGAAGTAGTCTGTTTTGAATTAATCTTTATTTGCATCATTTCCAAAGTACATAGCCACTTGTTTAGTGTCATTGGAAAGCTAAGAGGGCCTACAAATCAACTCTGAAGTCAAAGAGGATTGGTACAAAGTAGGAATTTGTAGTACCTACTCATTTCTTGGAGTGTCCATCCATCTTTCCCAACAGAACTAACGATACAGGGGTTTGAGTTCATTTTAGACTTTGTTGTAATGCGACTCCCCCCTCACATTTGGTGGATTTCCCTTAGGATTGGAATGAACATGGCTCAACCATGAAAAGGTCATCCTCGACTACGGGTAGAACTACAAGTGGGTACATGATCATTATTGGTGGAAATTGATCGGGATCATGCGTAGATGGGTACTCCTACTCTGGCAAAAATAGAGGATGAAGTTCCTGACTCCCTGGAACTCAGAAACCTATTTGAAGAAGCTCACCCATCTAGAAAGATATATGGAGACACTCCTCCCGGTAACATAATAATCTGTAATGAGACACTCTAGGATGAAGATGAGAACCCATGCATGGCAAAGCATGAGGTGTCCTTGCAAGATTGATAGCTAAGTCAAAGGAGTTTGGTGCAAGAAAAGCATGGGGTTAGGACATCTCGAAAAATAGCTACAATGTATATATGTTGCTTGCAAAAAAGGATCCTTTTGGTCCATGGCAATGCAAAGATTGGAAAAGCAAGTAGAAGGGTGGAAATCTTAGGTAGAAGGGTCAATTTCAAACAACAAACCATACAAAATGAATTTCAGACTAATGGAAGCTCACGATTCGAGTCATCAGATCCTATGAAGAATGAAGAACCACAGGCAAAGCAGGATTCAGTGATGCACTGGTTGCAAGAAAAATTCCCTCATGGAATACAAAAGCTTATGTCTATGTTCCAAATCTTTAGAACTCACATGGATGGGGATATGAGAAAATAGCATTACTGACTCAAGAAGGAGCCCCCATCTTGGGCACACACAGATCTCTCTCTCTACACACACACTCTCTCTCTCTCTCTCTAGATCTTGCATCCTAGTAAGTGGAGCATGTACTCTTTACCTTTGTCTTTCTCTATGCTTTATGTTTTATAATTTTTCTTCTCTTTGATTTTGCAGAAGCTTTTTGGCATCGATTCTTTGGAATTTGACGATAGACTACATACATTATGCTTTGACAACAACGATCCAAAAGAGGGACATACCTATAAGTGATTGTTTTATTGTCTATTGATAGAGAGAGAGAAAGAGAGAGAGAGATAAAGAGAGAGAGAGATAAAGAGAGTTGAAAGAGAGGAAGATAGAAATAAAGAGAGATGAAAGAGAGAAAGATAGAGAGAGAGATAAAGAGAGATGAAAAAGAGAAAGATAGAGAGAGTGAGAGATAAAGAGAGAGAGATAAAGAGAGAGAGATATAGAAATACATATGCACACACACATACACACATGCATATACAAAAACATGTTGGAGTTAGACGTCTCTGGAAGCACAGAAATAGCACAAGGAAGAAGAAGAAGAAGAAGCTTGGAGCACAACACTCAATACTGAGTGTATTACTGGAGAATGTAAAAAGATAAGTAGCCCATTAGGGTAACAGGCGTATATACAAGCTGATGGGAAAAAACCTCCTAAAGAGGGAAAAAAGTGCCCTTACAGTCCTAGTGTGTTCACACACATCACTACCTAAATATATCAACAAATCCCCCCTAGGAGTGATGTGGTGAACAAGGAGCTAGCATTCATGTATAAGAAAGTGCCAAGACATGTGGAAATCACTCCACAAAAGGAAATAAGCCCAAAACTTTGCGGAAAGCTTCAAACATCTCCCTAGGCAGAGCCTTCGTGAAAAGGTCTACAATGTTCTCCTGCGTGGGCACATATGGCAAGCTAATCTCCCCAACAGAGAATATCTCCCTGACATAATGATAATGCACCTCAATGTGCTGAGTGTGAGCATGGAACATAGGGTTCCTCGCAACTGTCAATGTGCTCTGACTGTCACTAAAGATGGTGGTGGCAGAAGACTGACCAACACCCAAATCAGCCATAAGGCATCTGAGCCACACACACTCAACAGTCATTCTGAAAGCTGCCCTATACTCAACCTCACAATTGGAAGTGGCTCACAATAGGCTTCTTCTTGCTCAACCAAGATATACATGAGCTACCAAGCATGAACAAAAAGCCACTAGTGGACACACAAGTGTCATAGCAACCAGCCCAATCAGCGACAAAAAAAAGCATGCAAATCTGGTGGTAGTGATCCCCCTTTGGGATGCCCAAATAATGATGCAAATGTCCCAAATTCGACATCTCAAATGAGGCATGTAAATCAGTCTTGAAATCAGCAATATGCTTCTCATGAGGATCAGTGAGTAGCATGTCATCAACATACACCACAATGATCAGAAGTACATCATTAGCACGCTTGACATATAAGATGCTTTGAGTTGGATTGTTCTCAAAACCATGTGCAATCAGATAGGCATGTATCTTTTCATACCAAGCATGTGGTGCTTGCTTTAAACCATATAAGGCCTTCTTTTACACCTGGTTTTCATGCCCTTTCTGCACAAAGCCACGGGGCCAAGAAACATACACTTCTTCATGGAAGTCACCATTTAGAAATGCTCTTTTAATGTCCAATTGATGTACATTCCAGCCATGATGAGCTGCAATTGCACCGATGCTACGAACAATAGTCATTCGGCAACTAAGAGAAAAGGTTTCATCAAAAACAATGCCTCTTTCCTCTGCATAACCCTTTGCAACAAGCCTAGCCTTATACCTATCAACTGTACCATCAGGTTTATGCTTCAGCTTGTATACCCACTTACTGCTAATGGCCTTCTTGCCAGGAGGCACTTCACATAAAGACCAAGTACCATTCTTCATCATAGCATCATATTCAGATTGCATAGCAGCCATCCAATTTTCTGAATTTTGTGCTTCATCAAACAAAACAGGCTCTGTCTCATCACAAAAACTAGATCTAGCCATAGCATACCAATCTGATGCAAAAGAGGCACTATGAGAGCCTGATCGAGTACGATATGACAGAGGTGCATCTAATTTGCTGTCACACAAAGTCTACACCAGCAATTTTGGCATAGTTTTTGCCTCCTCAATATCAGCTCTCTCATCAACAAGTGCATCATGTAAATCTGCATCAGAAATGGGATGATCTGCATCATCACATGAAACTTGCAAAGGCTAAGAAGTTGCCTCATTAGGAACAACACTAGACTCTCCACCTATAAAAAGAGGCAACAAAGTATCATACATGTCTTTGGAGCTAACAGATGTCTCCTTAGTACATGAAAGCAATGGCTAGATATTCGTCCACAAAAACAACATCACGGCTAACCAAAATGCGTTTAGTTTGTGGATGATACAGACGATAGCCTTTACTTTCAAAACTATGCCCCACAACCAAGCCAATCTTGGCTGTTGGAACATCAAGCTTACACTATGCTTGAGGTGGATTTGATCTACATCAAAGGCTATCGCTTCGAAAGAATATCTGTTGGAGAGTTCTTTTTCATATGCTCATTTATTGTATTTTTTTGAGAATTTTTTGATGGTTCATTTACCGTTGTAAAAGCCTTGAGCTTTACACATGTAAAGGTAGAAAGATAGAGCCCAAATCCCGCGAATTTGTGGTGGTTGAAGTTGCATTCAATCAAGCAAATCAAATCACCTAAAAGTAGATCAAACTAGATCTTCACTTTTCCTAGATTGTAGGGAAGTGAATTGATTCCCTCCAACAACCATTCCCACCTTCATTTGAATTCAAATTCAACTTGTAAAAGTCGTGGAACACTCCTAGAATCTATATAGAGACTTGTAATTAATTGTACAATACATGGAAGCAATATACATACACTTGTGACCATCATTGTCTTGCTCCAATTCTCTGCATCATCTTCTTCGCCAACAGTAATCTTGCAGAGGCTGCTGCTCTCTCTACAGAGATCCAAATTGAGTCCAAGATGATGCATTGGAAAGATATTAGTGTCTAGTTTATGCATATAGAGTTTCAAAGCATTTGGTTCAGTGGATTGGGAGGAATCTGAGTGTTTATGTCTCGGGGTCAATCTCTGTGTATTCCTGAAAAATATGAAGTACCACCGGTGAATGTCGCACTCATTCCTATAGCATATTTTGCTTATTCCTTATAATTTTGTGCATTCCATACACTCAACCCTATGTGTATCACTCCCATAAAAGGATTTTTTCTAATTGTAATCATGCTGGTTGCTATGGGCATTTGAAGTTCATTGTCTCTTCCATGGATAGTAAGTTTTTGAGCTAGTCGACCCGTGAACCTATCTGTTTTGTATCGACTCATTCTCCTTGATGCTCCAAAGTACATAGTGTGTTTCTTTGCATTTATTACATGCTTATAAGGTCTATTTGAGTCTCCATAAGCTCAAGGGCTGGTCTTGTGCTGGTTGGCTTGACCAAACTTCGTTGCCTCGAAACGTACTTTTCTACCTTCTACAAGCTTCTCCAAGTTCTTTTAGTGGTATCAGAGCTAGATCAAGATGGGTGACGACTTTCCCTCAATGATTGAGAAGCTTGATCGACACAACTATGCGGCTTGGAAAATCAGGATGGAGACCTATTTTCAAGGTAGAAACCTTTATGGAATTGTAGCAAGTGATGAAGCTATGCCTATTCCAAGATCCAAAGGAGGACCTACACAAGAGGAGACAGATAAGCTCACACTTTGGTGCACAAGGGATGCTCAAGCAAGGTCATACATACTAAAATCTATCTCTGACTTTCTATTACCACATATTAGAGGATGCAAGACATCTCAAGAGACTTGGGATGCCCTCGAGACTTCCTTTTCTGCTAGTATGAAAGCAAGAAAGAATCATCTTTGGAACGAGTTCAACCAAATGAAGAAGACACCTAAACAAACCATCACAGAGTTTGTTACCAAGGTCAAGGAGGTTGCAGATCAGTTAGCATCCATTGGAGAGCTGATTGAAGAAGAGGTCATCATGAGACAAATTCTCAACGGCATTCGAAGTGATAAGCAATGGCAATCCTTCACGATGGCTTATGATCTCATCATGGATGTACAAACTCCAGACTTCAACATCTTTCTTGGACAACTCTTCAATCAAGAAGCCAACAATAGCATAAAGGAAGGTAACTCTTATCATGGTAATTCAACTAGTGCTCTATATGCAGATAAGAAGGATAAGAAGCAGAAAGGCAAGAAGAAGGAAGAAGATGAAGAAGAGACTTTTCAAGCCAACTTTGCAAACAAGAGCAAGTGGAAAGGGAAGAAGAAAGGACCAAAGCAAGACAAAGCCAAAGGTCAGAATGTTCAACCTTGTGCCATATGCGATAAGACCAACCACACCACTCAAAATTGCTGGTTCAATGGGAAGACCCAGAAAGGAAGTGGAAGAGGTGGATATGGCAGCAATAGAGGCAGAGGTGGACACAACTTCAACAATAACAATAGAAGCTATAATAGAAGGGACTACAACAATTATTCAGAAGATCAAGCACATGAAGACTCATTGCTTCTTATGAATCTAAGCCACAAAGAAGGTAAAGAAGATGATCATTTGTTCTACATAGATTCAGGATGTTCGAATCATGTTGCAGGCAACATTGCTCTTCTATTTGACTTGGAAAGTCCAAAGCATAGACATGAAGTGCAAACAGGGGATGATACAAAGCACAATGTGGAGAAGATTGGTAATGTCAAAGCTTTCAATGGCAGGACAAACATTCTAAGTAAGGTTCTCTATGTACCCACTATCACGAAAACCCTAATAAGTGTAGGCCAAATAGTTGAAAAAGGCTTGCGAGTTAGGTTAACCCAACATGGAGCTTTTGTGGAAGATCCATGTCAAGGATTCAAGAAGATAGCTCGAGGTGAGAAGCATGGTAGGCTCTTTACTTTTGAAGTAGGAGAAACTAGGAACATAGCTCTATTCAACTTTGGGTCTCAAACCCTAAGTGAGCTTGAAGTGTGGCATAAGAGACTTGCTCATGTGAATGAAAGAACCTTGAAGGATATATGCAGGGATCAAAGTGTTATAGGACTGCCGAACATATCAAAGCAACACATGATCAACAGGTGTGATGCATGTCAGATTGGGAAGGCACAAAGACAACCATTCAACCACAAAGGCTACATCCACAACAACTTAATGGACTTACTACATACATATGTATGGGGACCAAGTCAAGAACCTTCATTGGCAGGATCAAGGTATTATGTCTCATTTATTGACGACCATAGTAGATGGACTGTTCTATACTTTATCAAGAGTAAGAATGAAGTGTTTGATTGCTTCAAGGAGTATCTTGCACATGTGGATAATCATACAGGTAGATCACTAAAGAAGCTCAGATCTGATGGAGGGGGAGAATACTTCTCCAAAGAGTTTGATGAGTTCTTGCAAGACAAAGGTATCAAAAGGGAAGTGACTACCAGGTACTCTCCTCAACTAAATGGAATTGCAGAGAGGAGAAACAAGACATTGGTTGGATCAGCCCGAACAATGCTTGAAGAGAAGAAGTTGCCACATTATCTATGGGCAGAAGCTATTTCAACTGCTGTGTACCTTGTCAATAGACTACCATCCAAATCACTTCAAGGTATGACTCCTTATGAAGCATGGCATGGAAGAAAACCTAGGCTTGGACATTGCAAGGTTTTTGCTTGTTTAGCTTATGTTCATGTACCATCACAAATAAGAGGTAAGCTAGATGAAAGGGTAACAAAGGCAATGTTTATTGGATATGATTCAACTCAGATGGGTTACAGGTTCTTCAATCCTTCAACCAAGCAATTCACTACAAGTAGAGATGTTGTGTTTGAAGAACACAGGTCTTGGTATGATGAAGACAAACAAAAGGTAACACTACCATATGATCTTGATTCTAACTCTCATCAATTAGGAAGCAAGCATAATACACAGGTCCAAGATCCAAGAAGTGATACAAATGATGAACAAGATGAAAGAGAAAGGGATTACAAGCTATGGAAGTCAAGAGGCAAAGAAAAGATGCAAGAGGTTGGAGAATGCTCCAAACAAGCACCTAGAAGATCAGCAAGAGAGAAGAAACAACCAGAAAGGTATGGATATGATTCCACATTTGTTACGAAGCATTCAATCTACTTGGCAAATGACTCTATTTCAGAGGAACCCTCAACCTATGAAGAGGCAAAGGGAAACCCTAATTGGGAAAAGGCCATGAACAAAGAGATAGATGCATTGAAAGAGATCGAAACTTGGGATTTAGTTCCAATGTCGCCGAATCAAAAGGTAATTGGTTGTAGATGGGTATATAAAGTTAAAAGAAATTCAGATGGATCAGTTTGCAGGTACAAGGCAAGATTAGTTTCCAAAGGATGCTCACAAACTCATGGTATAGACTATGAGGAAACATTCTCACCAGTTGCAAAGATGACTACAATCAGGACATTGATAAGTGTAGCTGCTGCAAGGAATTGGAGACTCCTCCAACTTGATGTGAAAAATGCATTCTTAAATGGTTGGATAAGTGAAGAGGTATACATGTCACAACCACCAGGTTTTGAAAACCCTAATCATCCATCTTATGTTTGCAGACTTAAGAAAGCATTGCATGGATTAAAACAAGCTCCTAGAGCTTGGAATTACAGGTTGGTTACATATCTTCAAGATCAAGGGTTCAAAGCTAGCAGCTCAGATCCTTCTCTATTCATCAAAAGGAATCACAATGAGGTTATCTATCTATGTGTATATGTAGATGATATTATTGTGACAGGTGATGATCTAAATGGCATTCAAAGGATCAAGAGACACATGCAAGAGGAGTTCAAAATGAGTGACCTAGGTGAGCTCACATATTTCCTAGGTATGCAGGTGATATATACAGATGAAGGAATGTATTTGACTCAAAGAAGATACATTCAGGATCTTCTTCTCAAGTTCAAAATGGAGAACACTAAACCCGCAGGTACACCTTTGGAGATGAATCATAAATTAAGTGTTTATGAAGGTGAGAAAATTGAAGACATTAAAGAATATCAAAGCTTGGTAGGTAGCTTGATATATGCTACTGTTACAAGGGCACACATCTCATATAGTGTGGGAGTGCTTAGTCAGTTCATGCACTCACCGAGAAGACCACACATGGATGCGACTAAGAGAGTACTTAAGTATCTCAAAGGTACAATCAACGAAGATATATTCTATCCTTACTCTTCAGATTTGGATATCAAAATCTACTCAGATGCAGATTGGGCAGGAGCTAAGGATGATAGAAAAAGTACATCTGGTTACTTAGCATTTGCAGGTTCGAAGCTAGTGTCATGGAGTTCCAAGAAGCAACCAACAATTGCTTTATCTTCAACTGAAGCAGAGTACAGAGGCTTGACCATAGCAACTCAAGAAGCAATATGGTTAAAAGCATTGTATACAGATTTGGGACTTGTGAGTTCCAAACCTCACATATTTGGAGATAATGTAAGTTCCATGCATCTAGCGGCAAATCCTATTTTCCATGCAAGAACCAAGCACATAGAAGTCCATTACCACTTCATCAGGGAGAAGCTCATGGCAAAGGAGATTGACATTTCTTTTGTTCCAACTGAAAAGCAAGTAGCAGATATGACATTAGGGGAAAAAATGGACCCTGCATGGGCCTTGTAAGGATCCCTAATTTTTAGGGATTAAAGAGCTTAATACATGAGCTTAAGTAGGCATACAAAACCACTAGTTGTTTTGTGAATAAAAAAATATATGATGAGGCTTTCTATTTGAATTCTCATGCATCAAAATTTAGAGCCATCGGATTGTGCAAATCGACGGTGAAATTTGAATTCCGTAGAGATTTGGAGAGAGAATCGAATCTTTTTTGTGTGAGTGGGCCTAAGTGCTCAGACTCTCTGCATCCTTTTCCACCATTGGATCCTAGAAGATCTCACGGTCGCGCGTGAATGGGGCTGAGCAAGATTTCGAATCCGATTTTGATCAAATCTCTGCACAAATTTGGACGCTCCGATCATGGATGATCCGACGGTCCCCCGCGAATGGGGCTGAGTAGCTAGGCGCAGTCATTTAGAGCCATTTGATGAAGGTGTTGATCGAACGGAGGAAATAAAAAGGCCCCATTCACTTGCTTCAATTGATCTCCACCATTCGATTCGACCTGAATCCAACGGCTCTCTCCAAAAGGCACTTATTGTAATGATTGCATGGATCTCATCCGTTCAATCTCAAGCTAATTGAAGGGTGGGAATTCATCCGCGCATTGACTTCTTGAATTTAACCGTGGCCCTTAGATCTTCTATGAATCGAATGGCTCTAAATGAAATTCGAGGTTCTCAAAACCATCCTCTAAGAAAAACCACCAATTCTAGATGGTTTCTAGCTCTTTGACCACACAAAAACAAGGGAAGCCTATGCCTAGTCTATGTGATTAAGGGACTAGACTGTGTCCACCACCCTCTTCTCATTGGTCCGTCACTAATCACTCCTTAAGCCAAAAGGCCCATGTAGGGTTCATTTTTTTCCCTAATGATGATGAAGGCACTTGATGGAATAAAGCTTTGTAGATTCAAAGCCATGGCAGGTATTCAACCTATCAGAGAATGAAGACTCAAGCATACTTTAGCTTGAGGGGGAGCTGTTGGAACATCAAGCTTACACTATGCTTGAGGTGGATTTGATCTACATCAAAGGCTATCGCGTTGAAAGAATATCCGTTGGAGAGTTCTTTTTCATATGCTCATTTATTGTATTTTTTTGAGAAATTTTTGATAGTTCATTTACCATTCTAAAAGCCTTGAGCTTTACACATGTAAAGGTAGAAAGATAGAGCCCAAATCCCACGAATTTGTGGTGGTTGAAGTTGCATTCAATCAAGCAAATCAAATCACCTAAAAGTAGATCAAACTAAATCTTCACTTTTCCTAGATTGTAGGGAAGTGAATTGATTCCATCCAACAACCATTCCCACCTTCATTTGAATTCAAATTCAACTTGTAAAAGTCGTGGAACACTCCTAGAGTCTATATAAAGACTTGGAATTACTTGTACAATACATGAAAGCAATATACATACACTTGTGACCATCATTGTCTTGCTCCTTCAATTCTCTACATCATCTTCTTCGCCAACAGTAATCTTGCAGAGGCTGCTTCTCTCTCTACAGAGCTCCAAATTGAGTGCAAGAGCTCCAAATTGACTCATTGGAAAGGTATTAGTGTTTATTTTATGCCTATAAATTTTCAAAGCATTTAGTTCAGCAGATTGGGAGGAATCTGAGTTTGTCTGGCTTGGTGTCAATCTCTGCGTATTCCTGAAAAATAGGAAGTACCACCGGTGAATGTCGCATTCATTCCTATAGCATATTTTGCTTATTCCTTATAATTTTGTTCATTCCATACACTCAAGCCTATGTGTATCACTCCCATAAAAGGATTTTTTCTAATTGTAATCACGCTGGTCGCTATGGGCATTTAAAGTTCATTGTCTCTTCCATATAGTAAGTTTTTGAGATAGTCAACACGCGAACCTATCTGTTTTGTATCGACTCATTCTCCTTGATGCTCCAAAGTACATAGTGTGTTTATTTGCACTTATTAAATGCTTATAAGGTCTATTTTAGTCTCCATAAGCTCAAGGGCTGGTCTTGTGCCGGTTGGCTTGACCAAACTTCTTTGCCTCGAAACGCACTTTTCTACCTTTTACAAGCTTCTCCAAGTTCTTTCATTGGCTAGTGCAAAACTAATAACATATTTTTCTTGATCCCTGGCACAAACAAAGCATCTGACAAAGTGAAAGAACTACCATCTGCAGTAGTCAAAATGATCTTACCAACTCCCATAACAAGAAAGAGGAGTTGTTGGCACATGTAATAGTATTCCCTATAGGGGTAGGCTCGAGTGAAGAGAAGAAACTGCACTGCGAGGTAATATGTTTGGTCGCCCCACTGTCAAAGTACCAAACATTTGAGTCTATTACAGACATGCACTGCTCATGAGAAGATGGGTCAAAATTGCAAACAATAGTAAATGCCCATTCTTCTTCCTACACAAGATTAGCAAACTCTGTTTTTGGTGTAGAGGCCTCTACAACAACCATTCCAACCTTTTTCTTCTTTGCCACTTCGGCAGCTAGTTTTGGACAGTTCTTTATGATATGATCATTTCCTTCACAGTACTTGCAAAACAATTTTTGCTTTCCTAATTTCTTCTCATCTTTGTCTTCCCTCTTCGATTGTGCAGAATTAGCAGATTTCTGCTTACAAGTTGAAGAGCTCCATTTTCCTTTGCTCGTCTGACTAGCCAAGAAAGCTTGATCTATGGCACACATAATGGACCTGCTCTGCCTGGATTGATCTTCTTGCAACAGAACACAGACTAACTCCTCAAATGACAAGGCATT